>CM068368.1:224401774-225001774 GCA_034769895.1 Magicicada septendecula
GGAAAACCGTTTAAAGAGTTTTAAAGAATGGCCTGTATCGTTAACGATAACGCCTAAAGAATTATCAGAAGCGGGTTTCTTTTACACCGGATGCAACGATAAAGTGATTTGTTTTTGCTGTGGAGGCGGATTAAACAAATGGGAACGTGGAGAATATGCTTGGATGGAACACGCACGTCATTTCCCTGCGTGCTCTTACGTAATGTTAATGAAAGATAAAAATTGTATCATCAAGGCACTGGGTATCGTTACCGAAACGCAAGCACCAACAGCATTAGCGACAGCAAAGAACGAACAACGCAACGACACGATCAAGGAGAATATAAAAAACGTAGAAGGAAGCTCGAATCGTGATACGATGTGCAAAGTCTGTTACACACAAAACGTGGAAGTTGTACTTATTCCCTGTCGACATTTTATCACATATGTGAATTGCGCCATAACCCTACATAATTGTCCCTTATGTAGAACCGCATACACCGCTTACATGAGAGCGTATTTCTGGTTCGTTTTCACGCTATAATTTTATCGTCTAGCGAAAATACATATGCTGCTGTGACAAAAGTGTTTAATCCAACCTCCGCTAATATCGCATACCTCAGTGTTTGAACAGCACGCGTTGAAGACGGACGCATGGAGCTGCTATCTCCGTACGAGTACATACGCTGCAGTGATTTAAAGCATACAGTACTGTACCCTACAGAAATTTTTGTATACAACGTTTTGACATGTAAATTTGTTGCACTGATCCGTGACGAAAATATAAGGTACAAAATAAACGTTCCGAAGAAATTCTTTACGAGCGTTTCACAACATACAACGTGTCTGTTCCGTAAGACGGACGGATCTGCAGCGTTCCTAGTAACACCAAACACGTTGTTTATAACGAAAAAAGATGTGCGAGGATAAACTAGCAGTCATACTTGACTTTCACTGTTTCATCGACAACGATGGAAACGAACTCGTTAAGGAACTAGCCGTTATGGACGTCACCGCATTTGCCAGCAGGCATTGGATATTTACACATCCAGTAAACACGATTGTTTCGAATCACAAACATGTGAGGACAAACAGATGGTTAACAGACCATTATCATGGACTAACGTGGACGGACGGGGACACATCGTACGAACATCTTGTACCGATATTAGAAAAGTATACGTTTCCCTTTAACTTCGTGTTCGTAAAAGGATTGCAAAAAAAAAGATTTCTTCAGAAGCGTATCGTGCATTTTAATATTATAAATTTAGAAGATTTCGGTTGTCCCAAACTCGATCAGTTACAATCAACACATGGAACAGCCTGTCTCGCGCACCGCTTATTTCCGGAAATATGTACAAATACTAGAGTACACGCTTTACGCGAGTGGGTTGTATCAGATTTTAGAATAATCAATATGTTTCTGATAAATTACTAACATTATTGTTTAGCGCTTACGTAAAAAATAACAGTCGTCGCCTTTCTATCGATTACATCATCTGTCTAAAAATAAATTAGCGTCGACGACATGTTCAAACAAGCACATGTGCTGTCTAGACGTATAAAAATAACCGACGCCCCTCTTCCTCACCTACCCATCGAACCGTGAGAAATCAAGTCGTATCCTGTTCACACAGTTAAATACATCACCTGTCTAAAAATAAATTAGCGTCGTCGACATGTTCGAACAAGCACGAGTGCTGTCTAGACGTATAAAAAATAACCGACTCCCCTCTTCCCCACCTTCCCATCGAACCGTGAGAAATCAGCTCGTGTCCTGTTCACACGGTTAAAAATAAACGCTTACTGTGCGTTGAGTGGTTTCCCCCTTCTCCGGTTTCCACCTCCACAACTACCTCCCTATATATTCCGCTGTGCACGTGCGTTATTCGTTCATTTGTTGAGAGACGTGCCAGAAATTATAAATTCTTTATTTTAAAATGGCATCATTCACTGAAAAGTTTGCAACTATTAGCGCAATTGAGTATAAAAACATAAAGGAATTGATAATCTGTGCAAAATATCCGATAGAAGAAAAGCAGAATATAGACGCAAAGTACGGTAAAGCTGTACTCGTCACTCTCCAAGATTACAGAGACCCTAGACTAAAATATCGTGTATATCTACCAAAGAGATACGCAGGCCTTTTCGAAGATGAGGAATTAAAAAATTTAGTACCGTGTTCGCTGCAACTAATTTATCGCGGAGAAAAGGATAGAGCTTACATAGTAGAAATTGTACAGTAGGACCGAATGGACATCTTCATTTGTCGCGTACGATTACATATATTGACATAATGTTAAAATATAATGTCCTTACACATAATTCATTTGATATAATTGTATACAATTGTATTTTTTTAATTGTCACTACTGTGTGTGTGTGTTTATTTCATTTTTTGTACATATTTATCCTGTCATAGCGCACTTCTAATTAGTTTTACTTAGTTGTATTTCGTATACAATTGTCATATTGCTTATGTTTACATTTTGAAATTTTCACTACTGTGCACGTTTACATATTATGTATTTTAAATTGTAATATATTTTGATTACATGTATTTTAATTATTTGTAATTAAACAGTATTGCTTTTTTTTAATTGTCACTACTGTGTGTGTTTATTTAATTTTTTTGTACATATTTGTCATGTCATAGTGCACTTGTAATTAGTTTTACTTAGATGTATTTCGTATACATTTTGTAATTTTCACTACTGTGTGCGTTTACATATTATGTATTTTAATTACATGTATTTTAATTATTTGTAATTAAACAGTACTGCTTTAATATATTTATTGTTTTTAATTTCAAAATTCCTTCGAACATAACTTATATATACATATTCATAACTCAATATAAAAGCTAGAACGTGTTACATAGAACTAATTTAAAAAATCAATTTTATTAAACAATAATTGTATGATTATAATATACTTTAGAAATTAAAGAATATTTAAAAAACAAACTAACCTTGTACGAGTTCCAGTTGAGTCTCGCGACGAACAATGTGTCTTTGAGAGCAGTTCGTACAGCTTATATAATATAGTATCTCAAGGATGTACACGAAAGAGATGGTAACAACAAAAAAAAGCTCCCACACACAAAGTCACGGACGCACACCTAGCTTGGCTTGCGTTCTGTTTGCCACACGCTGTGATAACAGATGGCGTCAGACAGCTTGTGTGTTCTGTTATTTAAAAAAAAAATTATGTACGACTACGTTCACACGCCGCGATAAACAGATGGGCAGACAGACGGAGTCGATTACATCATCATAACAACTAATGCACACTCATCAACAAAAAAAGTAACAGCTGCCACACACACACACACAAAATCAAAGACGTACACTTAGCTTGGCTTGTGTTCTATTTCATACAATAATTTATGTACGTCCCTAACTTCGTTCACACGCAACGATAACATCTGTTCATACAGTCAGTGGCAATTAATTATATGCTGACAGACGGAGGCAATTAATTACAGTACTACCATTAACGACTCGCTAAACAGATGTCCAGACAGCTGCAGCATGTGGGAAAAAAAAATTGCACGTGTATAAATCTTTGTGGGAGCCAACTGCCACTTGTCCCTATTATTCATATTACATACCCACCAGTGATAACGGATGGTCTGTCAGCATTCTGTTGTAAAAAATAACTCCACATGTGAAAATCATGGTGGGAGCCGATTACATCATTTGCAACGTCCTATTATTCAGATATTACATAAATATTGCGTGTGCATGTGTTTTATATAAGTGAATTGACCACTGCATATCATGCGTGTTTCTTACAACAACAAATGTAGGGCTCGACATAGCAAGCCCTAGACCAACAGGTTGGTACGAACGTATTTTTTCAATCTGTATATATATATTTACTTAACACATAGACACAACATCGACGATATCGGGACAATTGTGGCAGTGTAAATATATCCGAAACCCGTACACTATAACACATGCACGAGCCGACAACGTGGTCGACGCGTTGGCAACAATGCAATTCACCTCTTCACATCGACGATATCCGGCGGCAGTGTAAATATATCTTAAACCCATACACTATAACACTCGCACGAACCGACAACGTCGATAAACCAGCACAAGTTGGCAACGCCGACGACGCTTTTCCAACATGGCCGCACTTCCGGAAAAACCCCTTACATATACCTACCCATACACTATAACACACCACGAATCGGCAACGTGGCCGAACCTTAACCACCACACACATGCACAACCCGACAACATTGCCGCTTTTCCAACATGGCCACACACCTACCGACAACATGGCCGCCGCCGACGATAAAATGGACGACGACCCCACCACTCCGGGCGGCGGTCAAGCCACGACCAGGCCGCGGCCAGGCCCCCGCCGGACGGCGAACGGCGAACGGCCAACAGCGAACGCCGGCCACGCCTCCGCCAATCAACGCACACAAAACCCCACAAAATGGACGACACCGACAACATGGCCGAATGCCGACAACATGGCCGACTACTTCGACACGCCCAACAAGGTCACGTGGGACACACCACTACCCCCCCCGGTCCAGCCGCAAATATGCACACGACGACACACTGCACCGGATGTCTACCCCCACCACCACCATTTTTGAATTTGCCGCCGTGTGACGTCACTTCCGAGTTAGAACTCTCATTTTCCCCCTACTTGCAATAACTAAATTACAGTTGTTACACCAAACAGAAGTAGGCTTTATGATTATACAGTATTCTGTTCACGGTTCTTTTCCGTAAAATAGTTTTTCAACTCTGTTCATTATAATGTTATTAGTATGTTCTCGTGTGTCCTATTCATAGTATATGGGAAGAATTGGTGAAGTGACTCATATCTCCCTCTTCTGTGCACGGAAGATTGGTTCTAACCTAGCGAAGAGCGTAATGAAAACAGCCACTAGTGTTAATAAGTAATATTTTCAGCCTATCTATAACCTTCTCTTTACATTTAATTCATGTAACTGCTGATTTTATTCAGTCTCACTATCATAATCTACCTTACTGTCTGTCTGTCTGCCTGTCTGTCTGTCTGTCTGTCTCTCTCTCTCTCTCTCTCTGTCTCTCTCTCTCTCTCTCTCTCTCTCTCTCTCTCTCTCTCTCTCTCTCTCTCTCTCTCTCTCTCTCTCTCTCTCTCTCTCTCTCTCTCTCTCTCTCTCTCTCTCTCTCTCTCTCTCTCTCTCTCTCTCATTCTAATATATGTATTTATATATTTCTTGCATTCATTTGCAAAAACAGCTCTACCTCTATAAAAAGTAAACTGAAGTTTGTATGTACGTAAATTGACAGGTATAACAAATTCAGTTGCCTTGACTGATAAAACACTGACATGCCCTAAATTTCATAAGATACTAGTTTCGCAGCAAATAATGAATACATCATTGCAACGGGTTATGTTTTTGTTGCCGTCGTTAAGCTTGCTTACTAAGGTCTTGCCGACAACAAAACCACAATCTGCTGTGGGCAACCACAAGCACAAGTAAGTAAATACATTTCTTTAGGCAAACAACAGTGTTCCCTAGGGTGAAAACGAAGAGAATATCAACAACACTGTTAATTAGAATAGACGACGTCTTTGTTCACATTAGCTCCACATTCAGCTCCTGTACACGGACATGAATTAACTCACATTACGCAAACAGAGTTTTTGCCAATATTTTTTTATATAATACTACCAATTCACAATACTCTATGACTTTCATAAGTATTATTTTTCTGCTTATAACTTGCCATAACTTAACGTGGATAGGAAAGCACATGCAATTATTTACATTGTCTTTGACATTATATAACTTATAAGTTACAGCCAATGTATGTTTAACAGATATTGATAATATATATGAAAATGGAAAATATTGATGCTGTGAAATATTGATTCTGTAAAAGTAGAATAAATGAATAAATCTAAATACGTGACGTTAAACAACCCCAAATGATTGTAGTTACATTTCTGTAGGGTAGTGAGAAAACTGTAAAAAGAGTATTCAACAAGCCTCGGCATGCGCGACGAATTCACACACACATATATAAGTTTAAATTTAGTATGATACCATATTCGCTATGCTGATACTTTAACCTTCTTTTTCTTCACTAATTCAAGGTATAGGATTAAGCCAGATTTTTACATATTTTCCTGGTCCATCTTACAGGCTTAACCAGTTTTCGCATGTGGAACTCGTGTTACTATACTCTGCCATTAAAATTCAGATGAGTAATCATTAATATCAGTTATTTTAAACTTACCTTCGATATTTTAATTTTTCTATATTATGAATGGCTTCAAAGGCTATATACCATGCTTATCTTCTACGAATTTGTTTTAAAAATTTACCTACACCGTTTGCTGCAACATATTGCATTACGTTACTAAATAAAGCCCATAAAAACACGATTCTCTGAAGAAACATTTCTGTTCATTAAAGTTAATCCGTATTTGTTAAGTAATAAACAATTTTTATGACTAATTTTAATTTAGTTATCCATATTTTAAAAAGTTTAAAATGCAATAGCGGTATGTAATCAATATTGCACTTCTTGACTCTGTATCTTACCAAAAACAAACACACCGACACCGGTACGAACAGACTGGCGCCAGTCTGAAATAATTTCACTTCTCCTGTCATTGGTTGCAGATTCTTTGTATTCCGATTTTCCAACTTTGTTCTTGGAGAAAAAATGAGTCAGGCATGATCAAATTAACTCATTAGACTTCAAGATAGAAACAACGAATCAGATTCTTTGAATGATTGTTTGATCAATTTATTTCATTTGGTATTATACTGGTCTTTCATTTTATCTTGTTGAAGAGTAATCTCTTTCTTAGAAAACAAAGAAAAATGTAAAAGTACACTATATTTTTATCAAAAATGGTGCTTTAAAAAGATACAGAACTTTAATCTATTTAGCAACCGCTTTTAAATCAGGAAGGATATTAAACAGTATTACTTTTTTATTATCAAATTACAACACATGTAATTGCATTAATTTGCCAGTCAAAAACTGTACGATTGGAAGTGTCGATTACTGAAGGTGTTTAAATTTTTTTTCATGAGATCGCTGAAATTGATCTGCTTTATAAACAGACTTTCCGCTGGATGCGTGGTAATGAGTTAGTTTGTGTTGGTTTTTGTGTCAGCGTGTTTTGGAGATTTTATTAATGCAAAATATGCCATATGATATTCTGTAATTGTATTTATTTGCCCGTAAGTTCATACTGTTTTTCTGAAGGGGAATTGTTAAATTAAGTGTATCTTGGATAAAAATATTAATGTAACTTGTATCTGTTTTCCTGCCTTTATTCCATAGTACATACTGAAGAGCCAACATATTCGCCTATCGCCAACGTAACAGTGTACACTCGTGTGATAAGTACTAGATATTATTCTGATAAAATAGAATTACAGAAATTTATTAGTGTAGAAGTGGGAAACTATAAACGATATCAACGATATTCCAAATTGTATTTTCAGAGCTTTTCCTTACCTGTTACTTATAGTTGAATTGAATTTGCTGACTTGGATGGGCATTGAAGGGATGTTAGAATTAACTCTCCTTTATAATTTTTGATCATTTTTATTAATGTTGTAACTAAAATGTACAGAGTAAATATTCTCATGCAGGAACTGAATGTGCTTGTGCCGCCTGGTTACTGAAATTGGTGTATATGGTTGTGTGACATTCAGAATAGGTTTCTACTGCCTATCCTTGTCGACAAAGTACTGCTTTGTGATAACCTTGAACAAGTATAGTCTTTTTTTTTTAGAAATATATTTCCTATAACGTCGAAACGGTTTCTTTGAGAAGTTGCCATTTTCTGGTAAAACATTTCCATCAAGAGTTTTTAGAAGTAAGTGAATACCAAGATTTTCTTACAAACACATGCACGTCAGATAAACTAAGCTTATAACATTATATATAACACTAAAATAATTGGAGAAATATTTTAAACTTTCCTCCATGTTACAGAATTTACAACATGAACATTATATCTAACTATTAAATTATTTTAATAATTGATAAAAGACTAAACCTACTATATTCTTCTAGTTTTGTTTATAATTCTTATGCCTCCTCCTCCTCCTATGGCGCCACAGCCCAAGTCGGGCCCTGGCCTTCACCAATCTCCGCCTCCAATGCACTCTATCCACTGCAACCCTCCTCCAGTTTCTTATCCCCATGTCTCTCGCGTCCTCTGCAACGTCATCTTCCCACCTCTTCCTCGGTCTACCTCTAGGTCTCGTTCCCTCCCATGTACCCAGCAAAGCCCTCTTGGGGTTCCTGCCATCCTCCATTCTCATAACATGTCCGGCCCAACGCAATCTTTGTATTCTTATACATTTTGAGACTGGTATCTCTTTATATATTTGATACAGTTCGTTGTTGTATCTCAGTCTCCATGAGCCATTTTCTTGTATTGGGCCTATAATGCGTCTGAGGATTTTCCTTTCAAAGGTGTAAAACAAATGCTCCAAAATAAAATAATAGATTAAACCTGCTAAGGACAAAATTTCAAAAATACAAACCATATTAATTGATAGCTACTTTTTATTCATATTATGTTTTATGTAAAACGTTGTCCATAATAAAACTAACATAGATCCACATCCATAAATGTAATTCACATAAAAGTACTTGATTGTATTCCTTAATGTTTTAAATAGTGAATCAATATCTAAGAGAAATAATGACGCACTCAAGTATGATGCAGACGTTATGAAGTGTAGAAGTTTAGATGACATAAATATTGATGTAAAATTAAATAAATCTTCGTCATCGCATTATTCTTCTTTTTTCGGGAGTACTCTATTATTAGCATCATCCTTCGAATTTTAATTCATGGTTGTTTAGTCTTAACAAATTATTTGTACCTATTTTGGCAGGTTTTCCTGCTGGGCCCATAAAACGTAACGCACCACATACATCAGAAACAATGAAAATACTTACTGCTACCTATGTCGCTTTACACAAAATATGATCCTCTTAAAATAGTCTTAATGTCTAACGTAATTAGCTAAAGGCGGGGGAGTGTATGAAATTAAAACTCAGTACAAGCGGCTAGTGAGCAGAGTCAAAGTGTACCCGTTTATTTTAGAACAAAAATAAAGCCCAGAACATTATATAATTTGTGTTTCAGCCAGAGAAAGGTGAATTACTGAGTCGACCATATACAGAATAAATTAAATACCCAAAATCGCAAAATTCAACTATAACACAATTCAAACACTAGATTAACCAGTTACTAAAAATTCCCCATTAGCATCAGTTAAATATGAGCGAAATATTTAAAATTCAATGTCCGCATAAGTCAATGCTAGTTTACAATTGTAACACTTATATCAATACATATCGTACGAGTTACGATTCCTTCTTTAAATTTCTTAACACCCTATCTGTAAAGTCCTTGCACGATACAAGTTCATATTGCACAAAACGATAAATCTACTTCATCTTCCTTTTTGCTAGTAAACTGGTAACTGGAAACTGCAGGTGAATAACTAATGAATAATAATGTTACTTGAACATGTGAGTTGTGTTCGCTGGCGGCCTGCTGTTTCTGGTCACACCGTGCGTAAGCCAGTCATGGGAAGTCGAGTTTCTGCGCTGTTCGTACGTATTCTTAAAGGTGTGAAGAAATTATGCGGCAAATCAATTCTCTCACGCTCGTGGGCCCATACGTGGAACCAAGCTTTACTGAAAGTTCCAAACTCTTTAGTATAGGTTACCAGCTACTACAAGTACACGTTAAGTGACACAATACATAATTGCAAAATTTACAAAGTACAGTTACAACAATTCTCAAAATTACAAATCAAATTCCATAACAAGTGACAAAATGCTAAAATTTACACGTCTTTCATTTTCTTTAAACTAACTTGCTGAAACTTGGTTTCTCAAGGCTAACTATTACAAACGAATACATCATGGTAGATTATAAGTTACAATCTTTTACAAAATATAAGTTTTTATTTTACAAACGTTACAGACGGACACAGTTCGTCACCAGCATTGATTTATGAAATTTAAGATACTTAGCAAACATAATTAACTTGGTGAAGAGATCTCCAACCAAAGTACCCACCAGGAGAAGACGGGCGACACTGCTCACAGCGCAGTTTGATGGTAGACTGACTGAACTTGTCGAGCGAAAAGCTTTACTAGAAAAGGGACGTGGGGTGTGACGTCAGGGAACGCTGACCAAAGTACGAATAATTTGCCGTCGCGCGACTATTTAAACTTATTTTAATTGAATCGCTACTAACGCTTGTTGCATTCGGCAAGGGGCGCCGAATAACTGCAACACTATTCTTACCAAAATTTTAAATGTAAAAAGACAAGCGATAAAGCTCTGGTCATGTAAAAAGTGAGTGTGAGTTGGAAGCAGTGACAATAACAAGGTACCAGCAGACGCTGACAACTGTCGAAACTGAGGCCTTACAGAAAAATATTTATTTATCACAAAGGTTTCGTAGATATTTTAATATTGCAAAACTCTGAGTTTTCAGCAGTTCCATTCCTGCAAGTAATAACAGTGTTTCTCAAGATTGCTATTCCACCTTTCTTAGTCCGATTGCAAATGTATTTAATTGTTGGCATAAAATGGCACCATTACGCAATAAAACTGAAACATTGAAACTTGTTAAGCTTTGCGATATTGTTTTCAGTAAAACAAAGTTATTTTCCAGAGTTATTGTTAATAATACAAACCTACATTAGGAGGGTGCTCTGATGAAATATATATTAAGTAACAACTATTATTTTCAGAAATCATCATATCAGTGTTATGTTAATGAGACGTTGATGTACGCTTTATATGTTACATTGTTTTCGAATTAACAATTTCCAGTAAACGATGCAACGCATACGAGTATCATGTTCGTTAATATTCGAGACAGCAGTAAGCGAATAGAGCTAATTCGAATAGCCTTAACCGCTATAGCGACACTGTAGTGGGTCAGACATAATAATTGTCCGCGTAAGTGTAAATATCGTTACAATTATGGCAACCTTAATTATCATTATTATTATTAAATCGTTGAAATATAATAAACAGGTCTATAAGTCGTCGTTTGACAAAAATGCGTTTTTTGATAACTTCTAGTGTAGCAAGGTTTCATGAGTTTCCGCCATTACTTAGACAGTTTTGATAAACCTCTGTAATATTGATATACAGGTAATATAGAAATGATTAATACACATACACTACGCGATAATATTCATGGAATATTATGATCGTATCTTATTATTTTATTAATAATTGCTCAAATTTATCTTGTTATTTTATATTATTATTAATAATAAGAGAACTTTAAAAAGAATATATTTTATTTTGTAAATTACAAGTGTTTCAATCATCATCAGATATAAATTAATAAATTCAAAAATTTTGAAATCGATTTATTTTAAAGTAGTGTTTAGTTAATCACCGCACTTCACAAAACATTTTATCCTTCAAAAATTCACAGTCACTACTAAATTAGGGATAGCCTACATTCCAGTGTCAAGTGGCTTATAGGTCGCTAGGTCTATAGGCCTATACAATACTGGAAAACTCTACGTAGGCCTATATGTTTCTTACATAATTATCACACATCACATTTATTTTCGTCTCTCCCTACTTGATATGTACTAATACGTTGCTATTGTTGAGATATAAAATGTAAAAATCTAAACGTAACAGTGTTTATGAGTACTGAATAATGTACTAAACTTGTCGGTATAACGCTGTGCGAAGTAGAATAAATTTTTCGTTTCAGTTCAATGTGTGCTTTCTGCCAGCGGTTAGATGATCAAAATTTTTCGATAGCTGTTTATACTAATATTTCACAGTTAACCTTATAACTTACCTGCCATCGCAAAGTCACGTTTCTTATCTGACAATACTGTAGATAAAAATACTAAAAATTTAAAATAAAACTTTAATAAAATTTTTATCCTATCAGTTGTCATAATTTTAGCAACAAACAAACAAAATTCACGGAATGTTAAACAAGTTGCAGACGCAAATTATTCTGGACTAGCGGTGACATAATTAAGGATGACACGAACAGAACACCAGTGATTACACTGACACGACAAAGTACACCTTAGTCTCTAAATCGATACGTTACAGTAGCTGTCAACGGTGAATCGAAAACACAACTCATACCCAGCTCCCAGAATGACAACTTCATTACCGAGACAGAGTTATTCAATAACGAAAACATTACCGTGATACTTGAGCACCGACAAACATTAAAGTTACTGTTAAAATTCACGACATTGTTGTCTGTGATCACATATAAGACGATATTAGATATCATATTGCATATATCATATGCGCTTACAGCATGCATGCAATAAAAAAATAACTTCAATTTAAATATTATTACCATCGTTAAAATTATCACTTTTCTTCTCTATGCTTAACGAATATTTCTTTAGTAATTCACAAATAATTGACCTATAGAGAAAATCTTCCCACTGAACTACAGAAAATACCTAAATCATTTAGCCATTGCAAGCGTCTGTCCTTTTTAATGGCGACCGTCGCAGTCCCTTTAAGTCGACCTCCACACTATCAGGTAACCTCCATGCCAGCAATATTCGTGACCACTTACAATATTCTAGTCTGTCCACAAACAATTTTCATGTAAATTTTGTAAACGATATCGTCTATTTTCATTATGCGCTACATTCAATTAGCCTTATTGTTTTCATTTCTCTGATTTGAGGTTTTTCACCTGTAGCGTATGTTTCTGACCTGTAAGATGCTACAGACGCACACGTGGGTTACAAATACGTTATGTTACATCAGCTCATGTATCGTCGGATAGACTGATAATGAAACGTAAACAGAGTAAGCTCACTTGATTAGACTTTGCCTGCATCTGTCAAGTTAATCTTACCGGCGGGTTTTTCTCTTCCGCTACAGTAATCCAATAAACGTTCGCTACAAGTCATTTATTCGACTTAGTATTTAATTTATTAAAGTCAGTCGGACAGAATTTTTGTATAGAAGTTTCACTTTAATTATGAAGTTACTTCATTGTCGTCTGTACAAATCAGTACAGAAGGATCATACAAATATCATGATGGGGATACAAATCAGCTGGTACATCATTATTAAACGTCGTGTTTGTCCCTATCTTATTATTTGTCAAATCTTTATTGGTTGTTGCCATACAAGCACGAGAGTTCGACTTTATTCTTGTTAGTATAATTTTTCAATACTTATATTAGTACATTAGACAAATTATTGTCAATTGTTGAAAAGGGTCAGATGAAGAAGTTTCGACTTGAGCCGTAAATGTCACATTCGGTGGGAAGTTTTTACTTCGACGCGTCGATCCTTCTTTGGCACCTGGTTTGTTTGATATTAGTACTTACCGCAATAATGACTGAAATTAGTAAGAAGCGTGCTAGTGATTAACACCAATAAGAACAGGCAAGCACCTCGACAACATTGGCAAACAAACTGAATTGTTAGTCAGTTGAATGGCGCATCGACGCTTCACATATGGCTTCATTTTGCTCAACTCGTTTACTTTTAACACGAATTGTGTAGTTAAATACAGTTGATTAGTACACTAACGATGAGTTACACCAGAATTGGTAATTTAAAGTAGGCGTTACTATACAAAACGTACAATGAAAGAAACATTTTTTACATGTTACGTATACATGCCCATTCATATTACCACAATCCTATATACAATTATAATTAGCCGTATCATTAATTTTTTCTATTAATAACGTGAAAAATTAATTATTTTTCCAAACAGAAAATAATGGTTTTCCATTTTAGTTTTCTTTTGAGGATTTCCGTAAATAAAAAGTCGTTAAACTCAACTGAATTATAGGCTACTATTTTACCTTAAAATATTAATGTGCCTATTTTTTATATAATTAATATTTTAGACTTAGAATACTTCCAAAGAAGTAGTTTCTCATAGGCAAGTAGCTAAGTGAATTTGACAAAAGTACCCATTATGACAAAGTTTCCAATCTAAGTAATAACATCAACTTTGTGATACTACTTATCTTATTGTAAGTAAGCATATTGTACTTCGTATTGTTTGCCTGTTTACGTATTCTGTTAGCATATATATATATAATTCGGCAAGTTTTGTGAGACTTTGATGGTTATTAAATTTAGACTCAACTGTAAATGTAATTTTAAGTATTTCACGTATGCAATGGAAATATTCAAATGGGGTGTAGCCCAGCGGTAATTGTTCGAATAAGGGGATGACAGTCAGACTATAGAGGACACAAATAAAATTATTTCTCAGAAACAATTTAGACCCATCACAGAGAGACTATTTTGGCATTCCAAAGTGCGTTATTACTACTTGATCACAGACACATTACACACATTTACCGTAAAGCTAGAAAATTATGGAAATAGAAATTGAAAGCGTGAATATAGTACAAAAATTTATGAATTAAAGTCCAGATATGCATGGATAAGTGACGCAAGCCTGTGACTGAACAAATTATACAACAACTTACATTAAATAAATATTAAATAAAAACGAGAACAAGGCTTTAAAAAACCAACTTAGAGTCCAAAGTAATTTAGTGTTTTGTAGAATACTAATAAATATAAGAAGAATTTATGAATACAGTTATTACTGACGTTCATGTGCTGATTCCGAGCAGAATAATGAATATTTTCCACGACTGTTAAAAGATTGTATAAAAACATTCATATAGTGACCAGCAATGGTATAACACGTCTAATATGTATTCGTATTATTTTTTTTATGTTTTGTAGTTGCCTGAAAGATATGTACGTGTATGATTATTGACATCTTTATATGAGAGCAGCATCAACGTGCATAGTTATACTTTAAAGTAAGACTTGTGTATATTAGAAGAGCAGAATAGACGGCTGACATGGTAGATACAAGATGCTGCAATATATGAGAATGACGTTTACAAGGAACTGTATATTTCAACAAAACTTTGCTTTAAAATTACAAATAACACAATTATGCACGGAAAGCCAATAAATCGAAACAAATACGTATACGAAATAACTCGTACTAAGTATATTGTATATTACGACGCTATAATCTAAAGATAACTAAATGTGTCCTATATTATTCCTGGAATGCTATACATAAGCCAGAACAACTTCAACATTAAATATAGTCTCCCTAATAACAGATTTGGTTTGAAGAGCGTCCTCTGTACTTTCCTGTGTGCAGCTCTCTTTTTCCCAGCAGAGTTTTTTCCTTCTTCAGATACATTATAACTTATTAGTTTGCCTTTTCCTTTCTGATTTTTTCTTTAATTTGCTTTTAGAATTTATGTACTTGCTTTACTTCTGCACAACAGTCTTATACTGAAAGTAGTTCTTTTAATAAAGTTTATTTTTAAATACAATTTTCTTCTTTCCTCCCCTTTATTAATTGTTTATACAATGCTCGGATCTGCTGCTGTGCCTCTGAGTCATTCTAAACTCGTCCACCGCAAAGATAATATTGTGAAGTAGGAATGACGTCGTTACGACTACTACTACTACTACTAAGATGTGCGTAATTATTGAGTTGTTGAGATTTGTGGCTAAAATTTAAACGCCTCCGAGCCAATTAAACCAGGTGTTAATTGCGAAACACAGACTTGTGAGAACACTCATCAACCTTTGTACTTTTACTCAACCAACAGACATCCGTGCTTTCGAAGTAGCTCGGCGTTACAATATCTGTGCACCGATGGTCCAAGCGCACGATCCCTGAAAGGTACAGATCTGGCTACTTCGCAAACCACATTGCCGGCTGGATGTTCCTAGTAGCAGCAAGAAATTGAGCCAGCCAACTCCACTTTTTTTAATGGAACTGAAAAGTATTTCAGTGGAGGAATACGTTGAATATCATAACACTGTGTACACCAATAGCTCGAAGAGGGAGAACGGTAGGTAGTGCGTTTGTCGTTTAAGGTGTAGCATACTCGTGGAGACTGCCCGCGGCGGCAAAAGTATTTCACTGCCGATCCGTCTGCAAATTGTATAGTGTGGCAAACTCTTCGCTACTATGAACATCGAAGTGAGAGTAAATTTGTTATCTGTAACCGAGTAACTGAGTTTTCTAATTCCCTTAAACAATCTGGGCACAGTGCATCGCTATTGCAACAGATAATTGTACTATGCCATGCGCTCGACAACCTAGGTACATTTTTTAATTTTCTTTGTTAGTCTCGTAGACATTAAAGGTAAGGAAGAAGCTGACGCTGCAACGAGACAGCTCAGAAGTAGATGTGATTGCGATACGTTCTGAGGACGTAAAGGTAGCTGTCACAACCGCCATTGTAAATGTGTGGCAGGAAACATGGAACTTACAGCACAGCAAACCTTCTACAGTGAAGCAGAGCGTCCCTAAATGGTAAATGGAAGGTGATCGGAGTCGTAAACAAGTATGTTTTACTAGATGGCGATCGAAACACGAACCTGGCATCTTCTTACCTCCTCCTACTACTAGGACAAGAACAATCTGTATGCTCTTGTAGCGGTGAAACATATAATTGAAGACCGTAAGTGCTCTTGTGTAACTAAGACAGAAATATGTAGTAAAAGGTTACCTGAAAGACATCCTCAGAAATGAACAGTTAGCGATATATATATATATATATATATAGTCACTTTCTGCTACAGTCCGTTTCTGTTACAGAGAACATACTGAAACAAATCAATAACATACATCCCAAAATACAATTCACAGAAGAAAAAGAAAAACATAACAAAATCAACTATTTAGACATAACCATCACAACATACAACAACCACATACAATATGCAATATATAGAAAACCAACTTCCACTAACATCATTATACCTAACCATTCTGACCACCCACCACAACATAAAATGGCAGCATTTTATTCGCTATTTAACAGAATGTACAAAATTCCCCTAAACAAACAAGAAACTGACAAAGAAAGAAATATAATATACCAAATTGGTTATGAAAATGGATACAATAAAAATACTATGATCAAAATAGAAAATAAAATCAAATACAAAATAAAAACTGAACAATTAAGAATTAATCAAACTGAACAACACATAAATAATAACAACGACAAAAAATGGGCCACATTCACTTATATAAATAATAAAATGACAAAACTAACAAAACTATTTAAAAACACAGATATAAAAATAGCATACAAAACTAATAAAAATAAATTACAAAATCTAAATAGCTCACACAACAAAGATAATACAACAACTAACGGCATATACAAAATTGAATGCCAAGATTGCAATAAATGTTACATAGGACAAACAAAAAAAACAGCTGAAAAAACGTTATTTTGAACACTTAATGCATACAAAAAACCAGAAATATATAAATCCAATTTAGCCACACATGCAATAAACACAGTACATGAATTCCCAGACATAACCAATGTAACACTAATAAAACATATACCACACAAAGGCACCATAATGAACATTTGGGAAAATTTACAAATATACAAACATAAAACAGAAAACAAACTAATACCTGAACAAATACAAATCAATACAAAACATGACACAATATTCAAAGCACTCAACATTGAAAATACACAAAAAACTAACACATACACCACAATCACACACAATAAAACCAATTTCAAATACCAGAAGCCAACAGGAAGCCACAATAATAATAGTCAACCAACAACACAAATGTACTTCACCAGACAAAAAAACCGGAAGGCTGAGGATGGGTACAAGATAGTACCCGAAACATGTTCCAAAAAAGGAAAAAAATAACATATTGAGGTAAATTTAATTATAAATATTAAATGTAATATATATATATATATATATATATAGTAACGTAACGAAGTTAAGGTCCCGTACGTTACATAAAAACTTTGTTACTATCGAAATAAAACAATACCCAATGTATGTCATAATTAAGGTCAGGAAGGTAAACCTTACATAATAAATATATTAATAATACCTAGTAAGGTTACTAGGTAATAAAATAATAAAAAATGTCTATAAATATAAAATATGGAGTGATCAGTGGAAGATGTAAACAATAAACACAGTGTCTAATAAGACGAAATTACTATAGACAAGTTTGAAAAGAGTAGACTGTTTAATTGATATTTAATGTTTTATAATGATGTACATGTTGTTGTGCTTTATCATGATATTTTGTTTACGTGATATTTATTCTGTGTTTTGTATGTAGCAGGTGTGAAGCAATTGCTTTAAGAAAATATTAAGTAATGGATACTAATTTCATTCATGTTAAACTTGTATTTAAGTAATTCAATACAAGTGTATTTATTATGTATTGTATCATGTTAAGAGTATTTACTTTGAGTAATTAATGAAGATATCGTAAGATAATATTTGTAAACTTAGCCAGGAAGGCAATAATTGTTAATAAATTCTCAAGGGGTCATTGTAATTATGTTATAAACAGATGAAGGGTTCAATGATAAAATAAATAATAATAATAAATTGAAATCAGGAAAATAAAATTAGAATAATTGGCCATAAGCCAGTGACTCATTGTACAGTAGGTCAGGTCAGAAAAGTTAAATTAAAAACAAAAAATTATAACACAGTAATAAAACAAATAGGCCTAAAATTAGTATTTTGTAAAAGGAAAATAATACCTTTTAAAATAAGTCAATCAAGAAGAAAATGTAGTAAAATGTATATGGTTTAATAATGCATATTAGGTGAACGTTTTATGTGATTTAATGTAATTCTAATAAGGGAGTATTTTATTAAAAAAGTGTAAGAATATTTCCTAATTATGGCTCTAGGATAACAAATATTATCCAATAACAGAAGAAGAAATGGTTGTTAGGGACGACTGAATGCAAGATATCTTGTTGATTTCAACACTCAATTGTTATATGTGAATGAGTAGAGTTGAGTTAATATAAATTTAAAAAAAGAAAACCAAACCAAATGAATTAAATTAAAATAAATCAAATTTAATAAAAAGAAATGCATTAAAAAGGACTGAGTAGTGATTGCTGAATCTATCTCTCTGCAAATATAATTCGATATACTATTAAAGTTAAATGAATTCAAAAAAATAAATCATTCAACCAACTAACAGCAAAAGAGTAATGATGAAGATGAACTATAATTAAATAAAGATGATCCATAGCCGAGGGATGCCAAATTAATTAAAATATATTAAAAACAAACGAAGAAATTTTGTATTAAAGTACTAAACCTCACTTTCCACAACCGAACGAAGTCTTAATACTACACAAATTCCATTGGGACCTGCAACTACCAGAACCAGTTGGGGGAAGTCACCAATGAAAGGATTGCAAATGTCAATGAAACACTTAGCAAAAGGGTGGATGATTACGAAAAGGAAGTAAGACAGCAAATAACTGAAACTAAGGTAGATCTAGAAAAAACAGATGAAACCATCATACAACTTGGAGTGGAAGTAGAGGCCAAAATAAATCAAGTAGAAAACAATAACCAAACTAGAATAAAAGAGGTACAATTAGAAACCCAAGGAAAATTGGACGAAGTACAAATTAACATAGCTGGGAGAATTGAGATAGTTAACAATGAAATAACGCAAATAAAACCCTAAGTGGATCAAAATAAAGGGACCGTTGAAAACATACAGAATCAAGAGTTGATTAATATAAAGGAGTCAATAGAAAATTTACAAAATCGACCAATGTACCTGGCGCATCACATAGCCCCTGAGCAAAAAGAAAACATCAATTTCAAAATTTATAGAGGAAACCCCATAGAATTTTTAGAGAGAATAGATGAATGGTTTGGTAGAATTAAAGTAACCCGATGAAACATAATCAAAAATTTGTTGGATGACTGTTTTAAAAGCATAAATGATAATTGGTGGTCAGCGGTTCGAAACGAAACAAGTAATTATGAAGAGTTTAAGAAGGCTTTTAGGTCAAAATACTAGTCGGATTCCGTACAGAACATGATTAGGGACAACATTACCAACGGGAGATTCAACATTAATCAAGAGCAGTCCCCAACTACCTACTTTTTGGGAAAGGTGTGTTTGGCGCGTCATTTGGAACCGCGAATACCAGAGGAATGTTTAGTGAATAAACTATCTTACCATTTCGAAGAAGAAATAGTTCGAGCCAGACGCAGTTGACAAGTAAAGACAGTAGGAGCAATGGAAACCTTGTTAGCCAGCTATGAAATGGAAGACTATTATCAGAGGTCTCGAAGACAAAGTGACTATTCAAACAATAGGAGAGAGGAGCAAAATCAAGAATCGCGTCAGGGAATGAATAGGTATAACCACAATAATTATAACCGAAATGTTAATGACCATTATATGAATAACCGCTACCGCAATAATAATTACCAAAACAATAATCATTATAATAACCCTAATAATAACCGATACAGCACAGGCCGCAGGAATTTTGATAACGGGAGAGACTATTGGAATAGTAACCGAGGGAACGATGATGGAAGAAATCAAAACAGAAATAGGAGCGTCGAGAATGATGGAGGAACCAGGGAACAAAGGAGAGACATACCCTCGGAAAATCAACCAAGTAATGACCAGGGAACCCATATAGCTCGAATAAACTATATCATGGCTGATGAGAGGAATAACCAAGAGGACCATCGTGGAAACCGTAAACCTAATCCCGATTCTGGGAATGCTGAGGGAAGGAATAGACGGAACGAAAAGGACGTAGAACCGTATGTGTATGATCCATACTGTGACGATGCCATAGAAAGATTTACAACCGCATATAATCTACGGAATCCACCGGAAAACCATATTGGTAGAGCAGCCCTAACAGTGGCCAACACAGAATAGTTAAGATAAATTATTTGGAATCAATTAAAAAATATCAAAATTCAAAATATAATAAGAACAACTTATTGAAGATAAACGAGAAAAATAATTTAGCAAGAAAAAAAAATAACATTGATTAAACCCAATAAAAATCATCAAAACCAAAAAACAAAATGAGTGTATCTGATGTAATATAATAGTGACAAATGTAATTTAGAATGCAACAAGAACAATAATGATTGTGCCAGAAGAATATAATTACATGATATAATGTATAACACTTACCAAAATTTCATAACAAGCTGTATTAGTAATAAAGGAATATGAATCAAGGAAAATAAGAGAATGAAGAAGCCAAAATGGAACCGTCAAAAGGATCACAAGAAAAGAAGAAAAAAAACAAATATTTAAGAATTATCTGTAAGAAAGCCAATTAATAAATGTCAATAAAATAGCCAAGTATTGGAGATGAGAAGCGTATAATAGAAGGAAGAATTAATATGAAGAAATAATATGATCTGAGTTAAAGTACAGTGAATAATCCCTAGAGAATTATTATTATTAATTATTTTATTGAAGGTCACATGATGACTACCTTACGAGGTTTATTAATGAAGATTGACTGTAGAATATTCCAGCAATCAGTTAACTGGGCAGAGATGATGTTCCTCTGATCTCAGAAAGTATGTAATGGACGACGGTATTGGTAAGCCGATAGAGCACCACCGATTCGATTCCAGTTATAATGTTAGGGAGGTTTAGGAAAATTAAATATTAGAGGGAAAACTCACAAATAAATAGAGATAAATAAATAAAACCAGATCCAAGATGTATAATTAATAAAGAATGTCACAAGAATGATTATAGAAGTAAGATTTAAACTTGGGAAATAATTGATTTTAAGAAGGAAAGAAGATATAATAGTAATAAGACGGATAATTTCATATATAAATAAAGGAGTAGGAATTCTGAAATAAAGAATACAGGAAATCATATCCTACACCTCAATCCCTAAAACGAGCAGAGAAGGGAAATACAGAGTATGATGGAACTTAGAAGAAGAAATATTCACAGACACGAACTGTAAGTTTATTTCAACTAAACGATATTCAGCTAAAATAAACTTCTTTCGGAGGGGGAGTATTATGTAACGTAACGAAGTTAAGGTCCCGTACGTTACATAAAACTTTGTTACTATCGAATTAAAACAATACCCAATGTATGCCATAATTAAGGTCAGGAAGGTAAACCTTACATAATAAATATATTAATAATACCTAATAAGGTTACTAGGTAATAAAATAATAAAAAATGTCTATAAATATAAAATATGGAGTGATCAGTGGAAGATGTAAACAATAAACACAGTGTCAAATGAGACGAAATTACTATAGACAAGTTTGAAAAGAGTAGACTGTTTAATTGATATTTAATGTTTTATAATGATGTACATGTTGTTGTGCTTTATCATGATATTTTGTTTAAATGATATTTATTCTGTGTTTTGTATGTAGCAGGTGTGAAGCAATTGCTTTAAGAAAGTATTAAGTAATGGATACTAATTTCATTCATGTTAAACTTGTATTTAAGTAATTAAATACAAATGTATTTATTATGTATTGTATCATGTTAAGAGTATTTACTTTTAGTAATTAATGGAGATATCGTAAGATAATATTTGTAAACTTGGCCAGGAAGGCAATAATTGTTAATAAATTTTCAAGGGGTCATTGTAATTATGTTATAAACAGATGAAGGGTTCAATGATAAAATAAATAATAATAATAAATTGAAATCAGGAAAATAAAATTAGAATAATTGGCCATAAGCCAGTGACTCATTGTACAGTAGGTCAGGTCAGAAAAGTTAAATTAAAAACAAAAAATTATAACGCATGTAATAAAACAAATAGGCCTAAAATTAGTATTTTGTAAAAGGAAAATAATACCTTTTAAAATAAGTCAATCAAGAAGATAATGTAGTAAAATGTATATGGTTTAATAATGCATATTAGGTGAAAGTTTTATGTGATTTAATGTAATTCTAATAAGGGAGTATTTTATTAAAAAAGTGTAAGAATATTTCCTAATTATGGCTCTAGGATAATAAATATTATCCAATAACAGAAGAAGAAATGGTTGTTAGGGACGACTGAATGCAAGATATCTTGTTGATTTCAACACTCAATTGTTATATGTGAATGAGTAGAGTTGAGTTAATATAAATTTAAAAAAAGAAAACCAAACCAAATGAATCAAATTAAAATAAATCAAATTTAATAAACAGAAATCCATTAAAAAGGACTGAGTAGTGATTGCTGAATCTATCTCTCTGCAAATATAATTCGATATACTATTAAAGTTAAATGAATTCAAAAAAATAAATCATTCAACCAACTAACAGCAAAAGAGTAATGATGAAGATGAACTATAATTAAATAAAGATGATCCATAGCCGAGGGATGCCAAATTAATTAAAATATATTAAAAACAAACGAAGAAATTTTGTATTAAAGTACTAAACCTCACTTTCCACAACCGAACGAAGTCTTATTACTACACAAATTCCATTGGGACCTGCAACTACCAGAACCAGTTGGGGGAAGTCACCAATGAAAGGATTGCAAATGTCAATGAAACACTTAGCAAAAGGGTGGATGATTACGAAAAGGAAGTAAGACAGCAAATAACTGAAACTAAGGTAGATCTAGAAAAAACAGATGAAACCATCATACAACTTGGAGTGGAAGTAGAGGCCAAAATAAATCAAGTAGAAAACAATAACCAAACTAGAATAAAAGAGGTACAATTAGAAACCCAAGGAAAATTGGACGAAGTACAAATTAACATAGCTGGGAGAATTGAGATAGTTAACAATGAAGTAACGCAAATAAAACCCTAAGTGGATCAAAATAAAGGGACCGTTGAAAACATACAGAATCAAGAGTTGATTAATATAAAGGAGTCAATAGAAAATTTACAAAATCGACCAATGTACCTGGCGCATCACATAGCCCCTGAGCAAAAAGAAAACATCAATTTCAAAATTTATAGAGGAAACCCCATAGAATTTTTAGAGAGAATAGATGAATGGTTTGGTAGAATTAAAGTAACCCGATGAAACATAATCAAAAATTTGTTGGATGACTGTTTTAAAAGCATAAATGATAATTGGTGGTCAGCGGTTCGAAACGAAACAAGTAATTATGAAGAGTTTAAGAAGGCTTTTAGGTCAAAATACTAGTCGGATTCCGTACAGAACATGATTAGGGACAACATTACCAACAGGAGATTCAACATTAATCAAGAGTAATGATGAAGATGAACTATAATTAAACAAAGATGATCCATATAGCCGAGAGATGCCAAATTAATTAAAATATATTAAAAAACAAACGAAGAAATTTTGTATTAAAGTACTAAACCTCACTTTCCACAACCGAACGAAGTCTTAATACTACACAAATTCGATTGGGACCTGCAACTACCAGAACCGTGAAGATTAACGAAGACCAGAACTGAACCTTCTACTACATTCTGGGGCATCAATACCAAACTTTTATTGAGAAGCTGGAGGCTGTTATTATTCCAGAGCTGAATCACCATTCTGTTCTCGTCTCGGCGTAGCAAAACACGGCCATACTAAGTATCCGGTCCAAGTTGGTAAAAAACCTGCTTATATTTAATTTTATATAATAAGATTTTACAACAATATTGTAATACTTAGTAACCTTAAAATTGCATTACCTGACCTTACTAATAGTTAAAAGAACTACATGTACCCTGAGATAAAAAACAAATTAATAATTATAATTAAATCTTAACATCTAAAACCCGAATTCAATGACAAATCGATTACGTATTGTGTAATCGATATGGTGTATTAGTAGCGAGAGGAAGCATCTGTTGGAATTAAAAAATATATAAAATAAAGAATCCTTCTTGAATTTGACGGTTTCTTGTTATTTGTAGAATAATTAGTGTACTTCGAATAGGGGTAATTTACAGAGAAAGGAACGTGAGAAACACATCAAGCGGAACGACTTAACCTAGAATAACTGGTCGTTCGCAAACCACAGCGCTCGTTTGTTGACAGCTGGTGAATACGGGAGAATAAAGAACTAACTTTATTTCTCCGCTCTCTTCTCTTTACGCTTTCAATAGTATATACAGACTAGGGTTGGAGAAAAATATTGAATTATTCAATATAATAACTGGAATAAAGCGTTTTTTCTCTTGTAAAACACTTAATAACTATTTAACACAGATCTATTATCAAGGACCGAATAATATCAACCACATAATAAATATTTTTCTTTATAAATAGATTAACATTGATTTGCAGGAGACCTCATCTAAAGTAAAATATTACAAATTGACGCATCCAACAGTGGAGCTTTTGAACATCATCTTATTCAATAAATACATCGGAGGGATTAGTTACAAATTGACGCTCATAACGTGGGGCTGAAATAACTATAAACCCGCAACAGTATTACCCTAGTTACATACTCTTTTTATTTGTAACAAATTGACGTCAACAACGTGGGGCTTAATTAGGCGAGAATTGTGATTAGTATAAGGAGTCTCGCATCATTTATTACAATATATATATATATATATATATATAATAAATATATATATATATATATATTGTAGATAACGTGATGTGTCCAGTCTCGCGAACGTTATGACGTCTCGTTCGGTGTGATTTAATGTCTAGTAGCCTGTGTGCCTTACCTGTCCCTTCTCACTCTTTTGTACTTCCCGATAGGCGCCAAATTGTTTTACTAGAAAACAAAAGTTTTTACCTGGGTTGTTTTACAGTATGGTAGTGTCGATTCGAATTGTTCGCCAACTGGCCTGAACTCGAATCTCGTTTGAGTGGGGGAAACGTGTTACCAACGTGAAATAATGTTGGTTAGTTTTACTCGTTGCTACAAAACAAAACATACATAATATTTTTCTGTAAATAATTACTGGACAGTTGTTAATGATACACACTTTTTTATTTGGCTCAGAACTGTTAATCCTTGTTAACGCTTATACAAAACTTGTAAATAATATAATAATTTTAGCCTCGGCAATAAATAGTCGTTCACTCAGCGGATGGCTGGGTTGGCAATACAATATTTTTTTTCGCCACAAGACGGCGTTAATTCTTTATACACAATAAATTTGCCAAATGAGTCCTTTTAAGTACGACAAAGAAGTTTTAAACAAGATAATAAATTACAATATATCACTTTATAATCGTGAGCATTAAAATTGAATAAGGTTTACTTTAAATTCAATGTTGTGGTGTTAAAGTGTGTGACGGTGTCATTTGTGTAATACATAGGTTATAATCAGTTATTTAGTGTTCATAAATTACGTTTTATTCATCAATCCTTGAAAATGAATACCTTCAGGGCTAGTGAGAGTTCACAGTTTAGTGAGAAATTTGAAAGAGAATTTATTTTAAGAAGTTCAATTAATTCAGCAATACTTATCGTCAGTTGATAGGAAGTGTATTGTCAATAGTAAATGTAGGTTGGTTCGTCGATGTCGATTCTTCTTTCTTCAAATCTTGGGCTTCAGGTACGTCTTGCGTCTTCTTCTTGTTAATTTCCTTATTTTCAATGCATCTGGATTAAATTAAGCTGGTCCTTGGTCTCGGTTGAATGTAACATCCTCTCATCAGTTGGTATGGTCCTTCTCTTCATAAAAAAAGGGCACTTTTAATGTTTTATAATAAAATTTTGGACCCTTCACAGCGTGACGTCTCTTCATGTAAGCGTCACTATAGATTCTCCCGTTCCTAACTGAAAATTGTCAATATTCTGCTGTTGTCATGGCAACTCAAATATTCTGATTGGTTAAAATTGGCTTAAGACCATTGTTAGGAGATTTGAATTTTTATTTAAAATGGTTACAGATCTTCTAAATGCAATTAATCTTCGGTATTCAAATTTGAGTATTAAATATCATCCCCACTGTTCGTATTTTGTTTCAAGGATTAATTTAACATCCAATAAGATTGGGTTTACTGATGTATTAACATTTTGACAGTTATGTTGATATTGTTTAATTACACTGTTTTCTTAATTTACATGATTACTTTAATATTTCTTTCTTAACATGATTGCCTAATCGTCTTTTATTGTTTACTTGCATTAGTTTTGCTAATGTTATTGTTTAATTCTCAAAATTGAAGTTTTTGTAGTTTTACAGTTAGGCATTTGCCTAGGCCTAAACAGCAATTGGCTATTTTTCTTAAATTACAGAGATTACATTTTATTTTCCCCTTGTATGGGTTGTGATTGGTTTAATACATGGTTTTTTCATTTGTTCTATGGTTTTATGTCTGTTCTATTGTAATTCTATGTGATTTTATTGGTTCCATATTCTGGCTTGTCTATTGTCATAACTGCCTTTTTAGTATCATTGTATTTGTCTGTATTTATTTTGTTTCTTGTTTGCTGCTTTTGTTTGTTTTTAATTATTATTTCTTATTCTTTATTATTTTTAACATATAACATTTAATCTTATGGTCTAATAATTCCCACAGACATAATTCTATTCATTAAACATAATTATTTGCTTGTCATTACTCACAATTTTCATTTTCTTCATCTCCTCATACCCTTTGGTGAGTAATAATTATTACATAGTATAAAAAATAAACATATAAACATTAATTAAACATTTGAACATAATGATAATTCTTTATTACTAATTCTATATGACATTAGGTCATTAACATGACACCCTAATAACATTTTACTATATTATATTAAAATCTTTTTCCTACCATTTTTATATTAATCGTATTTGGTTTTATACCTCTGTATATTAGAAATTCTCTATACTGTGTATTATCACACTAATAGTCAATTTTTCTTAAACACATAGGTAATAACATAAATTACCACTTAGAATACTAATTGTTCAGAATTTAAAATATGATAGGTAGTCACTACTACTGCTATCTTAATTCTATTGATTATTTAATCTAGTACACTTTAGTTTAGTTTGTCATATACTGGTGTTCACTTATAATTGCTTTTGATTGCCACAGTCCTTTCTGTGTTTAGCACATATTAGCTTTCACTCACTTTTTATGCACTCTTAAAACTTTTTCCACTGATTTATCAGTGTTTATCACTATTAATGGGGTTCTATTTACTTTGGGTATTTTAATACTAACACCTTGCACTCTATATTTGGTTTAAGTGTTACTGGTGTGTATTGCTTATTAAAATTCTCTTTCTCATTTTTAAAAATGTTCATTATTATTCTAATTCACTATCTCTCACTCTACTAGGTTTGATTATACAGTTAATAAGTTTGTGTCGTACTAGTTTGATTTGTCATAGTTATCTCTATTCATTTGGGTTAGTGTACCCTTCTACAATTTAAGTCATTAAAATTTAACACTTCTTATTTTACATTGTTTGTCTGTGTTTACAATCATCATCGTTATATACAATTATTATTGATTGGTCTCTTTTGACTTGGTCTATCACCGGTGTTGTGCACTTTCACTGTCTTTATTTCATTTGTTATAATTTATATATCCCTTCCTTGGTGTTGGGGCTGGTTCTATCTTCTCACTTCCATGTTAATTATTTATACATCCTTATGTTAGTGTTGGCTGGTTCTACTTATTCACTTACAATGTGTTATCATTTATATATTCTTTCCTTGGTTTTGGGGCTGGTTCTACTTTCTCACTTACCATCTATTGGGCTATTGTGGTTAAATCGCCATGTACCATTGTTTTCAACGTTTCGGTCCGTTGCTTGTTACTTTTTTTCTTTTTAGAGGTTACTTTCATGATTACTTTCATATGTTTGATCGTATTATTATTTTAATCACCCTTTCTTTCATCTCTGACTGATCCCTTTTTATCATAGTGTTAAGTATTTAACTAATTTATTTTTGTCATGTTTCTTCATTATTGTTTGTTGAAGATATGTACCATTACAATATATACTCTGTCTTCCTAAAAATAGCAGTTTTACTGTATCGGCACTGAAAAATTGCTTCTGTCTAGATGTGTACAAAATTCCATTTACATTTTTAATCTGGTTTGTAGGTGAGAAACAGCCATAACCCCGAGCAATATTATTGGTCGACGTCAAGATAAAGCCTTAGTTGCCAAGCCCCCAAACTTAAAAAAAAAAAAAAAAATATTATATACTATTATTTCATGTTATTAATATAAAAATAATAATATATTTACAGTAAGTATTATTATCATAGTTATAATAATACCAAAGTAATTAATGTTTTATAGTTATTGTTTCTTATGTAACATATACAAACACAGTGACACAAAGCACCCATATTTGTTGGCCTCTTAATTATTTCTGAATTAACTGTGTACAGATTGTGTGATAAGAATAAATTTTCCTGAAACGTCAGCACAAATGTTCTAAAACTGCGTCTAGTTATTAAGCGATCGTCATCCAACTATTCATTTGTTAAGTCACTAATAAATTAAAGCTAACGCTTAGTCTTAAGCAAGTGAGAAGTCATAATTGAGAAAAATAAAAAAGGCATTATAATAAATCAATTTTCACATATTTACTGTGTACACATTTGTTGTTACTACCTGCATAGTCACCTAACAGTAAATTGGTTTGCCTTCCCTATTCGGCAAGTCAAAATTAATTGAAATGTGTAACGTGCAGTTGGTAAATAGTAAGCAGCTGGAAGTACAAAAGAACCTGAAATAGTCTACAATTTGATGATAATGCATAATATTATCACCATTTATTCAAACAGTCATCTTTCTCTCACTACGTCTGTGCACTATCAGTACGATCACAGACATGTAGAATAGAGTATTAGTATTAATCACCGTCAACATACAAGTAAACATTAAGAAAGAGCTCTCGAAAACTGCAAAGACTTCCTATTTCAACTCTGAAATTATCTCCAAGATTATTTTATGTTAGTACAATAAAAGAATTTGAAAGATTATCTAAAAAGTCTTTAATATTTCATAATTTGTTACAAATTTAGCTGCACTTAGGTTCCCTAACGATTAAAAAGATATTATACAAATAGATGTACCTGTTAATTGACTGTTCTAAGTTCAGTAAACTAAAACCGTTTACATAAAGAATAATACAAGTCTAACATACGAAAACTCAGTAGCATGTCTACTGCGCTGCAGGCTTTTTGCTATCACAGCACGTCTCTGTTGAGTTGTGGGAATACATTAGGACGATATTTACCTGACCTTGTGTAATAGGATCCTTCCCTAACATAGCCAGAACTGAAGTAAATGATCTGAGCCACCCATGTATATTTTTAGGATCCAATTTCCTAACTTTCCAATTTACGTACGTTGATATTTTCGTGAAATACTGAGGGAAAAAGCAGTACAAACACCCTTGAGAGAACAAGTCCTCTCTCGCGCTGGGATGTGTTTGTATCTGTCTTGCAGGCGTATACAGGTTATTATTCCATTCTGAGAGATGTTTTCAGGTTTACGTTATTTTCAGAAATTAATTTCTGTGTCAATTCGCACAAATCTGACGTACCAGAGACGTATTCCTTGCCCAAAAAGCTCTACACTCTACAAAGCACTTTGGAATTTTTACAGTAAACAAAGTACAAATGCTTTATTAGTTACTGAACAGAGAAGTGATTTATCTTTAGATTCAAAGTAGGGAAAAAAGAGAAATTGCAAAAGCAGGGAGTGGGTGTCGTAATACTGAATATCACAAAATTTTTGAAGGTAGATATGATGTCTTTCTGTGTCGATTCTTAGTGTTCAATACTTCTGTCGAATATATTTGAATTCTGTTTAGTTTTGAATTAAGGACAAACGAGAAATAGCGCATATTGAAAGGTAACCACCTCAAGAGCGCAGACTTGTTTGAATTAGTAACGAGGTACTTTCCTAATATTACAGTCAGAAATATCGATTATCATTGCCTATATTATTCATGATAATGTATCTTTTTAGCATATATTTTTCCTTTCTACACAATGTTTTGTGTTCTACTACAAATTCTAGTTATACAGGCAAAAGAGCAAACGGAGATAGTTGAGAGAAGGAGCTATATCACAAGAGAGAGAGAGAGAGAGAGAGAGAGAGAGAGAGAGAGAGAGAGAGAGAGAGAGAGAGAGAGAGAGAGAGAGAGAGAGAGAGAGAGAGAGAGAGAGAGAGAGAGAGAGAGAGAGAGAGAGAGAGAGAGAGAGAGAGAGACAGACAGACAGACAGACAGACAGAGAGTCAGAAAGAGACAGAAAAAGATAAAAAGATAGACGAAGACCTTGTTTGTGATATTACGCTATGCATAGATTACCTCGTTATGTGTAGCCTACACGTACAGCCTGTACCGCTATTTTAATAATATATTTCGCAGTATCAGTCACTGGAATCTTTTAAAAATTTGTTTTTTTTTTTAAAGACGTTACTGACTAGTACAAGAAGTGACGAAATTTTGAAATTAATAGACACATTAGTTACAGGGAGTGACATTCCAAAGGGCAATTGCGTTGATCCGTGTGCACAAACGACGTGAAGGCTGTAACTAGAAAGACATTCGGTGCTATCTCAAGAATAAAACATAATATCAAGGAGTCCGCGTCCCCTACGTGTACGACCTTGCTATTAAAAACGTCGCCATCCATAAACGAAGGCTTGCATAAACGCGTCAAAGTAATTAATTCGAGCAAATCACGACCTATTAATGTACAGATTCACAACATGGAGAGTCAACACACATATTTAACTGTTCGCACAGATATAAGACGGCCTCCTCAAGGCCAAACTTTCACTCGGTTCTTCGAAATGAAAGCCAAAGTCAGAATTGTCATAACTAACAACGACTTCAGTTGTGACGACAGTTTCTGTGCTGAATGTTGGCTTATGAAATTGGCATATTTGAGCAGACTAAATGATAAGTGATTCCCGTTGTATAAAGGCAAAGTATCTGGTAATTATAAACACTACAAGGAGATAAATTTGATGCTTGAACTTAGTGAGACTTTACGTTAAGAACTATGTGGTGCAAAGAAAATATTCTTGTCCAAGAAGAAAGTAATGAGTACGATAAAGGCGAGAGATTACAGGTCTTACATCTTAGAATTGTCAAAAATAAATTACAGTTACCCATTGATCGCAAATTGCTTATAAATGTAGAATATACATTGTAGTTATGATTGATTACTAAAGCTTCTATAATTAAGTCCTTTATTTAAAATTAAACTAATTTGTTGATTCACAAAATTACAGAAAGTTAAATTGGAAAATTAAACATGAAGAATTAAAAATCACTTTCTAACAGAAGATGTACCAAACTCAATAAAGAAAATAATCTAACAGGGAAAACATGCGGTGATTCTTCCTTATAAATTAAGAAACTTTTTAATTTGTGAAAAAAGTATTGTGATAATAGCAACGTGGGGTACATGTCAAATATACGATAATAAGGCGTAGAGCAAAGTCATTTAGTTTAAAAGATGCTGACGATACAGCGTACTTCAGAACATATATGTACAATGTAACTGCTGTCACGTAGTACACAAAATGAAATGTTTCACGTTAAGTAGTATTTAGTTTAGTAGTTAGTTTACAAAAAAACGTAATTTAGTTTAAAGGTTTCCTCTTTCTCAGCGTCTATCACGTGCTCTGCCTCATGCCTTCAGCTTGTACGTGACACACGACAAAGTAGACTATGCACTACACAAGGTACTTTTACATGATTGTCTGTCCATACGCTCAAAACGTGTGCATTAAATAAAAGTCAACAATTTTAAACAAGATTGAATAAAACATTTATGGTTTATTACTGAATAACTTAGTATTAAATCATATGTTATTAAGTCATATATTAAATCTATCTGCAATATGTACTATCGTAATATTAATTGTATTTATTATAAGCATACAAAGCATACGTACATATTATTGTATTTGGTAAAACGAAAGAATATTTTGCTGCTACTACTACTAGTATTAATAATAATAATAATAACCATCATCATCAAAAGAAGTAGAAGTAAACAAAGAAGAAGAAGTCGAACAAGTGGAAAATGTTGTAAAAGAAGAAGGTTATCTATCGTAATTTGTTTACCTTGAAGTTTTTAGCTGGTATTTATTCTTTGTTTCCTTATTCACAGCAAATATTTCTTTTATTTCTTATCCGATCGTATTCTCCTCCTAGAAGGAGCGAAAGGAGAAACATTTAATCTTAATATAAGTAGATGGTTTACTTTATATCATTTCAGTATTCCTCGTGAAATCTACAAAGATTTTTGTTGGTGGAATGTTCCTATTACTTCCTAAGGTACTAAATAATAACGAGGTATGTTCCCATATGTTATTGGAGATAGTTTCACACTAGTAAGGTAAGAGAATGTTATAGATTACTGCTTTATATTCCAATCTTTTAGAGGATTTTACAAACAATTTTTAACACAGAAGTGTTTTAGTTATAACGCGAGTTTGGTTCATACAGGGAAAAGGTACTTACAAAGGAAAATGAAGATTGGATGGAAGAGATTAGTTAAACAGGATCACTATTTTTATTGACATTATTATTATTGAAACGTGTTTCTTATATGCTAACAGAAGATTATGTTTATGATAGAGCATTATTAGGAGAATTAATAAATTAACTATTCAAAATGTAATTTAAAAATATTGCCTTAAAGAATTATAGGCCAATACTTTTAACTCTTTTTTTGTGATTTCAATATAGTACTTAGTGTTATCAAATATTAAAAATTGAATGGAATAAAATGTTTAAATTATAATTCAGCACTGCTCGCGTAATAACAGTGCCTGTATATTATTTTTTGTCCATAAATGTTTAATCAAACACGATTCGGTATCGCGCTTGCTTAAGCCCCTATGTTTGATGTTACTGGTAGGTGGTCAGTGCTACAAATTTACTTTCTAGTACATATAAGAATGCAAGTCTATAAGACATTAGTGCCTGCGTTGTGTAACATAAGATAACTTGGTCCTCTGTAGCAGAAACGATACATTTGGATGAATCCTAGCTTTCTGCATGTTTCGAATTAAAATTAATTTTTTGGTTTCTAAAAAGTTATCATAATATAAATAAATTTACGCTTCAAGTATCCAAACATAAATATGTAAGAGAACTGCTGTCTACTTCATATAAGAGTCAACTTCTTATACGACTTAATGTCTTTAAAAACTATAATAGCCACACAAATTAATATTTTACTCTAACTATGAACCATGTTATCATAAAAACTAACACTTGTGCGTGTAAAACTGAAAATTGATTTAAACATTATAATATACGTTCTTCAACTTCACTATAAGTACAGCCTTAATTAAATATAAACATCTCAGCTTCATTAAAGGTAAATATTTAGCTATGGCTGTAAAATAAATTAATCACGTTCCAGCCAAATAAAGTAAGAATAGAAAAACTAATGAATTTAAAGTTATAAATAAAGAAGCTAAGTGGGCGTGGATACGGCTTTTCTGAAACTGTCTCGTTAGGACCGTGCCCGTTTTCTTACTTCTCAGCCTGACACTTCTTTATAAGACAGTTGACAGACAGGTTTTATACACCGCTCACCAAGCAGCAAGCTCAAGTCACTCATAGCCTACTCTTCTTACTCTTTGTCCCTCCCTAGTCGATTCTTCTTTTACCCCTATTTTCTTAATAAGTATACTTCCGAACGTGTGTGTTAAAGAATGGGAGATAGACAGATATACACATAGATAGATAGAGAGTGGGGAAGAGAGAGACAGGGGGTAGGGAGAGAGAGAGAGAGAGAGAGAGAGAGAGAGAGAGAGCTATTTAATTTTATTTATTTATTTAATTTAACTAGCTCTTTAATGAAAGGGTAGTGGGAAATAATAAATGTAGGTCAGCCAGGAAAATTGTCAGCCATGTGTCTTGGAAAATTATTTCAAATATCAAATCGATAAGTTACAAAACAATTCAACTTGTAAAATCTTGAGGGACGCTGAAGACACAACAAAATCTTTACCACCATCTTAAGCCACGATTAATGACATTCGGGACGAAAATCGTCAGAGAAGGAGAGAAATAATGGTAATTTGTAATGGTAAAAATGGTACTCATAATGGTAATTTTTTAGAGTAATCGGTAACCTATCCAAAAGAGAACTGAGAAGTGTACCGTTACCTCAAATATCAGTTACAAGAGGTACCGATTAATACAGTACACTGGGAATTAAAGAAATAGTCACAAACGATCACTACAGATAGCCAGCAAGGTGTAATATTGCTAGTACTCCATTACTTTCTGAAGCGACCTTTAAACAATAATAAATGTAAAATGAGAAATCGACAGCAATTTACGGAATACACTTACACGTTTACCCAAGATTGCTAAAAAACATACACACAATTTTAATGTAATGTAAAATTATGTTTAGTAAATCAGCACGAAAGGACAGGGTTAGTTAGGCTATCTACAGATTGGTACGAACAATATGTGTAATGGGGTTTGACATAGATGCCATATAGGAGTACATCCCTTGTTACCACTACAACTCCAAGCCATTTAATAACACTCATACTTCAGTGTAGTACAACCGTTAATAAAATTATCATGGATAAGTGCAATGAATTGACATTGTGTGTGTTGAGGGGGGGGGGGAGATGTGCGTACTTCTGTATTATTGTGCTAAATAACGATAATTTTTTTTTTTTTTAATAATTTTTTGTTATTTTAATTGCCTTCATTAACTAAAATTTTCTTTTTTTCCATAAGATGTACTTGTATTTACAGAGTATTTAATGTGATGGAATAATAACATACTTCGAACGAGATTTCAACTTTCTATATTCTCGATCGGTTAGCAGCCTGGATCAATAAAAATGTATTCATACAGCTTGATCTTAACTATTAACATAAGTAATTTATAATTTTTAGTTTCGTTATACGATGTATAGTGGCTACTAATTGTACATTTAACAAAATAAATACAGTTCAATCGCAGTAATTTGAAAAGATATACTTTATCCGGTTTGAATTAAAGGAGTTTCGGATTACCGGGATGCTCATATCTGCGCTGTACTTCTGAACTGTCATCTTAAAATTGATAAGCTGTAATATTAAATAATAACAAGCTTATAACGATTAAAATTAAAATATTCATCGTAAATTTACTGGAGTGTAACCGAGTAAGTAATAATAAATAAAATAATGTATTGCATTGTACTTAATTACACATACACTATTATATAATAAAATTACGAAATACAAATTTTTGTTGAAATTTAAAACAATATCAAAAATAATTAAGTAAACCAAACTATAATTACAAAATATATCACAACATTTTTCTCACTGAATATTTTTTTAAAAGCATCGTAATAGAACTGAATGTACGTAAATATTGGTTTACGATTAAAATAATTCAGTTTGTTTCGACTGACGTTCTTACTTCCTCATCGATATAGGCCTACACTGTGTCAAGCGTAGGCCTACACTGTGTGTCAAGCGTAGGCCCACACCGTGTCAAGCGTAGGCCTACACTGTGTCAAGCGTAGCCCTACACTTTATAATCAATACGTTTATACGTTAGTTTTACACAGTGTCTTTAATTTTATTTATTGACAATAATATGATAATTTTATAATACATGTAACTGTAATTGTTTATAACTACAACACTTTATTTTTTGAGAAGAAATTTGGTTTCCTATGCGATTCAGACTAGCGGAAATTGGATTACAATAATTGAAACGTTGGTGTTTTCATCGCTTTGTTAATTGGGCGTACGGTATAAGTTACACACACTCAGTCAACGCATAATCAGTCACAGTTATTATACAGATACTGGATGTTAATTTTAGGGTGGGTTCCAAAGCAGGAAAGCAGAGTAAGTCCTATTTTTACAGTTTATCCTAGTAAGATTCAAGTAAACACTTCCTTTTCACAAAACGTTTCACTGAAATGTAAGCATAAGCACATCAACAGAGCACGTAACTTATCAAACTCTGCTTACACAGTACGTAGCTTAATACCACTATTAAGTTAATTTTTTATTAGGCCTATTATTATTATTATTTGTTTGAAGTACTACTTTCGGTTTATGCCTTCAGCAAACAAAATTTGTTGTATTTTTATGTAGTATGTGTCCCAAACAAGAAACATCCTACATCTGCACTCAGCCCAACGCTGCGAAATAATGTCGCCAGCATCAACTAGCCAAACGCAATAACTCTTCAGTTACCGTATGTGTATACTACCTCTATACTAACTTTACCATTTAACTCATACAATTTATTTTCACTGTATTAAGAAGTCATCTTCGCTATACAGTCAGAACTACGGAGAGTGTTATGTCACCAATATTGAGTGATAATACATAGACATACATATCATGTACATACGTATCTCTATAGTTTTTAGTTTGATAGGGACTGGAGTACGGGAACAACATTGTCAGATTATGCAATATCGCGTACATCGGAATAATTTCAATTTGATTACTGTTCTGGAATATAAGAAATTTAATCTAGTCTTCGGTTACCTGAAATTCTACCACTGACCAGTAATATAGATCTAAAGTCGTTCAACCTACTAGTAAGGCGAACTTTTTCGATCACTGATTTTTTATTAAAAAGCAACGTTTCGGCTACCAACAAATTGGTAGCCGTCTTCAATCAAAAACAAAACTAAAACATCGCAAATAAAAGATAAACAATACTCTATCCCACAACCGACAGTCAAAACACAAATTACTTACATATCATGTAGAAAACACACAAAAGAAAATAAGTTAATTTACCAACCATGAAATATCACACACACACACACACACACACACACAAGACACAAGACGCACTAACTCACATAAACACGCACGCCTCAAGGTCACCTGCAAGCTGCGCAAGGCGGCACTAAGTCACACCTCTGTATATAGTCAACCGGAAGATACTCCTCCCCATTCCACAAACTGAATCCCAAAAAACAGTAACACACGCTCACCAGTCCTAAGCCTAATATACCCAAAGCCTAACTATTTTTCTGATGGAACAAAGCCATCTTTTCACTGACTACTTGACTAATACAGTAGTCAAAGTAAGTAGTCAGGTAACGACTATTAGTCGTTATGAAAGCAGCTTCCTTAAATCTATGTTCGAAACGTTTCTTTTCTATACAAATGACTTTCACTTCATCCCATAACAGTTTTTGCTGCTCCTCCCACACATGTTAAGGCAACGTTGATCGTGCCGTATTTCCCTTTTTCACGTTCATTCATTCGGATCTGGAGAGGTCGACAAGTTTCGCCAATATATTCACAACCACAGTCACACGGGGTGCTATAAACACAGGGTCAGTTGTTTTTCTACAGAATAATAGTTTTCCTAACGTATGGCGGAAGTGAAATGCAGAACGTACTCCGAACTCAGCGGCCATCTTTATAATTTTTTCTGATACACTACGTAAGTAAATGATAATTATGTTGCCCCTCATTTCCTCCTCATGCTGTTTCGACTTCTTGAGGACATTAACACATTTTTTAATGACTTTTTTCGAATAGTCATTAGCCTGGAAATCTTTAAAAATATTTTCAATTTCGGAATCCAAATAAATTTTTGAAGAACAAAGGCTAATGGCTGGAGCATGTAAAGACCGATCGACTCCAATCTTTACATGATCAGCAAAACCCCAAGAAGCATAAAATAAACATAATAAATAATCAAAACAAAAACATCGTGTCAATAAAAATACTATATACGAAAAGTAATTTCACAAATTCCCGAAATTGTACATGGGCCGGAGAGGTAAATAAATAATAATTTATCCGAATGGTGTGTACAAGAAAACGTTTATTGGGCATGAAGCATCTTGCACCGCACGCCTTCTTCGATTTTAAAACAATACAGTTATTCAGCATGAAACGTGGAAAAATGGTCATAGTACAATATTTCCGTGTAAACAAATCTTGAAACAATAGGTTAATCAAGTATACAATAATCACAATTTATTTATAAATTATACAAAATAATTTATAGTATTTCTCTCTCTGTCCCTCTCTCTCTCACACACACACACACACACACCACATCACAAAAGATTTACAGATACACAGCCCTACACACATAAGACTGTTACGGCGGCCGCAAGGATCGTTGTGTTTGAACGTGGGAACAGAACAATTGTGCTATTCAGCACTTTAATAACAGTTTAAACAAAAATAAAAAAACACTCGTTTAAAACAGTTCTTCAGTTCTACGGTTGTCTAACGCACACTAATGTAACACACAATAAATGTTATTTATACACAATAAATACTGTTATTTAACAGTGTTGGACCAAACAATGAAGTCGACAATTAACTTACTGATGACCGCACACAATAGTTCAATAACGCTTACCAAAACGCTTTTAAATACCGTATTTACATCTTGGCTTTGTGCCACAGTGGGCCTGGATTCTGGTAGAATAATCGACCATAAACTGGAAGTATAGTCTGGTAAAACCGAATAGGTGTAAAGCCTTGTAAAGTGTTTTATTTAAATTTATTGTAAAAATTTGCATCAAATGCTTGTGCGTGCATGTGTTTACAAAATATTATGATAAGCTTAGAAAAGCTAGCAGTAGTTTAAAAAAAAATATTATTTACTCTCCCACTTGTTATTTATTATTATTTATACTTAAAAATCATGCATGCTATTATTTGAGTGTTACGATACATACGTCGGATCTACGATCTGACGGTCTGACATAATTCAAACAAAAATGTAAATCGATGAAGTGCTTATGACTGTGGAAGACATTTTGCAGATAATACAAAACTCACACAAACGAACATTGTTGTTGGCTGTTCCCTCTATTTCATTCCCCTTTGATGTCAAGTCTTTCCAACCCTCTCCCTCAGCATAATGCAGAGAGTCGGATAGCGCCCTTATTGTAATATTTTAGAGCAATACTCATTGCCATAATAAATTATGGTAACAATTCTTCAGTGCACACTTTGACGGTTGTAAAAACAAATTAAATGTTCGTTTTAATGTCAGGCAGGAGTTGGAGTAGTAAGTGGTTACATCACGCGAATAAAAACCACGCCATGATCGTTAAATTTTAAGGAAGTATTATATTAAGGTCTTATACTCTTCTATAATAGAGGTTTCTTCTACTATTGACTTATTAACTAATACTGAGTGCTCTGGAAACATTATTTATTCAGCCCAATGCTTCTGCGTCCTCGTAGTTTACTATAACTCGCTAAACGCGGTATTGTATAATCAGTTGTCTTAAAACACTTAAAACGTTTTAAGTTAACTTTTTAATGTATTACAACTGTAAGGAAACGATTAAGCATATTGATACACATATTTACAACATCAGCGAAAAGACATCTCTGAGTACTACTTTACTTCCAAAACCTCTTCCACCTACTGCATACTAGGTGCAGTAGTACTTATGCTAAGTATATTTCCTATTTCTCGAGTTAATAAAATAAAATGATACTCTACATCGTAATCTACTATGTTTGACAAAGAAATCTAACGTAGGTCTGTTGTGTTATTAACAAGAGTGTTTCTTCCTATGCAGCCTAGTTTGTTTTATCATTAGAATGAAGCAACATTAACTCGTATGTTGCATTGCATACATACATATATATATATATGTGTGTGTGTGTGCGCGCGCGCACGCGCGTGCGTTTTATTATTTAACGTTCTTGGATTATGAAGTTCAGTTTTGTACGTCGCCTCAAATTCTTCCCTTAACTGAATAAATTCTCTTAACTGTTTTCTATAGATAGGTAATATGCCCTTGCAGATAGATAACAGTTCAGTGTTATTTACTAAATAAACACGAAATTATTATTCAAAAATAATTTTGTTTGTTATAATTTTGTTTCATTGAACACAGTCTGAACTAAATACTTTGCACATAGAAATACATTGCACTTAAAAATAGCGTTTTCAGTAACAACAAGACATTTAAGGAAGTTCGTCACAGCTGACAGTTTAAAATGGAGTGTATGGTGATTTATCTTTAATTTAAATGCTCTTAGCTTTCTTTTAGTCTTGACTAAGTAATAAATTGTGTTAAGTTGAATTTATAGTTCATCGCCCGTGACTTCATTACGTATTTATCGTTTTCGCTGTCGCACTTATTTTTAATCGTATACTTATTAAATTGTACAGATTAGTGAATCCTAAACTTTTGTTTGCAAATAAAGTAGAATTTTTAAAAAATGTGCTGTAACCATGTGATAAAATTGGCGTTTGTGGTGAGTCTATTTTATGTGTAGTTTTTTTTTTTAATTTCCTCCATAACGGATAATATTTTTTAAAGTTTTAAAATACTCCGACTTTCTTTTAAAGTTTATTTAAGTGAATAGATTTTCATAAGTTGAATACATCAGTCGTTTATTGAGATAATGGTTATAAGTCAACTTATTGAAAAGTTTATTTTGAATCAAGTTTGAGGGATTTCTCAGTTTACACGCGAGTGGTCCATGCGTTTTCAGTTTGCCTTACTGGTAGACCGTATTGGGTCTACAGTATAATGTCCGTTGCAAACGGCTGAGTGTATGCTTATTAGACTGGGATAACACTTGCTGGTTTACAGAGCAGGCCGACGATACAATTTTCCCACAACGAGAATAAAACATAGCGTAAGAAACGTGATGTATTAAGAAAACGGAATACTAATTAAATTAATAAACAACACTGTTTTTACGTTATATGGTGTTCGCAATAATGAGAAAACGTCTTCTATGGAAACGGTTATTTACAATCAATTAGTTTTATAAAAATATTTTATATGGCCACCAAACATTAAGCTCGCTCAATATGTAAGTGTATTGACTGGAATATTTAATTACAATTTTTGTAAAAAAATAAGTTAATTTATGCATAAACAAACGATTTATTGTAAAATTAACTACGAACTTGTAGAAAAAAGGTTTAATTAAAGCTCGTTCCTATCATGTTACCTAAAAAACAAGAGATACTAATTAAATTCGCGTTTTGTATTGCAGTACCCTTCAAAGTTTTTTTGTAAAAGGTTTTTAACGCTGAGTTTCAATTTGTCTGTTACAGAACCTGAAACAAAAAGATGACACTGAAAGTATTGACCGTCGCGGCGGCGGTAAGTACCCATAAAGTCATCAACGAACAACGTTCAGTTTATGTTAATATAGCACTATTAATGAATTCCTAAGTTTAAAAACTTTTGTAAGAAAAAAGTAAATGGTTTTGATGAGAATACAAATGCATTTGTATTTCGTAGAAAATAATACCAATGTTTTTCAGCAATTTCTGTTAACTCTTTTGCTTCACGCCTCATATCTTTAGAAAAACGCGAAAATCGGATTAATGTCATAAAATACAGAATAATACTCAATCGTAATGGACTGACATCCACAGACGTCAGCAGTATATACACTGTGTTTCAAGACACGCACACACACACTGTAACATGACATATGAGCCCTAAGATTTCAGTGATATAAAATGATTACACATGTCAGATAATGAGTCAAAGAGACAAGCCAAATAATTTGTCTAAAAATGCCAAGCTCAACGCTACATGAGCTAACTATCACCAAATATAAACTCACAGCCATAAGAGTCAATAAACTGATGGTAAATACAAATGAAATGACATTATAGTGAAGAGAAATTGAACCACACAATGATTGTACCACCAGAAGCAACTACCCAATAGTTTTCGGTCAGTGAAGAACCAAATCAACACAAGAAAGGAGAAAGAAGAAAGAAGAATCAGTGAAGAACCAAAACCAAACAAGAAAGAAGAGAGAAGAAAGAAGAATCAGTGAAGAACCAAACCAACACAAGAAAGAAGAGAGAAGAAAGAAGAATCAGTGAACAAACTTACTACGAGAAGGACATCCAACAACCATGGCATAAAGATTCCAAGAGCCAGTCAACTATAAATCAACATCTACCCGTATGTATAATAACCAATCAACCTGCAGATTAAAGAGATAGACAGAAAACTGACCAACTGAGATGACCAGTATACGATAAATAATGTTATAAATGAATAAGACAAGAAATGAGAAATGTTATAAAAGGAATGAAAATAACAATAATACTTATCGATTAGAAGCTGTAAATTGAGCATAGAAACAAGATATGCACAGCACCAATGTAACCAAAGGAGTATTAATTTGTCTCAGAATATCAGCAAACACTAGTCAAATAGTCTGACAATCATGTATAAAAAGCAAGAGAATAAATAAAAGGTTATTAGTTATCTTTATTAAAACCAGACATGTAAAAAATAAGGTTAAAAGAATACCAATGTGAGTCAAACTAACATCATACACATTGTTAGCACCAATGACTAAATAACATAACCTATGATGTAGGTAAGATTCACCTGAATTCACAACTAACAGTAGGAAAAACCTACCCAAACCAGAATGTATTATATATAAAAACAAGTAGAAATAACAACCTTTCTACAGGTAACAAAATCAGATACCCAAAATAAACTTTAAATAAAAAAATAAACAAAGAAAATGAACCAAAACCCATCAAAATGGAATTCACTATATAAAACTTGTATAAAAACGTATTATAAAAACGAATAGAAACGAAATGTTGATGTCAATACCACAAATAGAGTGTAATACCACTACTGTACTAGTGTACCAAGATTATAAGACAGAATACAATATATTACAATTGTATTTAAGTGCACCTATCATGTGACACCAGGTGTAACTAGTATTATTTAACCAACTACAATATAGAAAAGTCTAGTGTATTAAACACACCAAGTCCAGTACTAAGACAATGTTATTACTCATCTATTGTAACTAAAAGATAATAAAAAAAGAACTCAAATACCCAAAAAAGAATAACATTAAGTAGGCATCTCATGATGAGAAATAGAGACCACTTAATTAACCAGAAATGACCAAAATTACTCAATTGTCCAGCTAACAAAGGTAACCAGTAGTTGTAACCCTTTGTTATCATCGACTGGAAACAAATAGAAAGTAGACAAACACTTTCTAATAGTTAAAATATGTATATACAAATGTAAGAACCTAGGCTAAGATGACAGTAGCATAAGAAATGTATTTTATAAATAAATCTAAGTAAATAGCAACTAAGGAGTGTAAGTGAACTTGGAAGGCATGCCCTCAAGTGGGTGTGAGTGCCGTTATATAGTGATAATAAAGAATTAAGTATAAAATAATAGTGTATAGTGAACGGTCCTAATTACAAACATTAACTTCCTTAATAATGAACCAAAGCACACCATGAGTGGACTCAAAAAATAGAGCCAAGTGTTACGAATCCAGTGATATGCTCAGATTTAAAATCGGAGCCATATTAACAAAGTTATTACAATTATAAAGAATTCGTGTCAAATTGAGAAATACATTCATAATCTCGAAACCAAAGACCCACGCTGGCTTCAACAATTGAAATAAAACGCCGAGGGGGTATGTGCACCAAATTAAAGATCGCCCACCAATCAGATCCACGGATTTAACCAAATTTTGGGACGTTTACTGAACGGAACGGCAGAGCGAGGCCTGCGTTCTGGTCACGTTTCAATCAACATTGGAAGCGAGGAGATGTCGTCCGGCGAGAGAAAAAGTCAGCTGATCTATTAATGTGTGCGCGTCACCTAAGTAAACAGAGTGACCTAACCTAAAAATTGTGATAACGAATATACATTAGTATCAGAGTGTGAAGTGTAACAGCGCGTAATAAGGATTGCTCAGTGTATAATCCAGAGAAATTCCGGGATTAAAATTATAAAATAAAAGGGAGTATAAGTTATTATTAACATTTCAATCAAATAATGAAAAACGATATTATCGAAACATTTAATAACAATGAACATAGGTTAAGATGTATTTGTAACTATGACTGGACAACAAATGACAATCCTCAGAGATTTGATTATTTTATTTTGTGAATTTATTAAACTTACAATTAATTTCTATGCATAATTATTTTTTGTGTGACTTAACCACACTTGATGACAGTTGTCAACCATAACATATCAATTAATTTAACCAACAATTGCCAATGACTGAGGCTTGTCAAATGATTGAATTATTAACGAAAGTTAATACAATATTTCAATATTTTTATGTTTTATGATTTAGGAAAGGAACCTACTATTATAATATTTCAATGTTACTTTTATTGTGAATAATAACCAAGGTTGCCAGGATATATGGTGACTGACAGCCATGCAATTATACTTATATAACACTAAATAATGAATCAGATGTTTAACCAAACAACACTGTTTCAAAATATATAATTTCATTGTTCATTTTAATTGTATTATCAAGAATTATCTTGACATTAATTAACTTTGTTTCAAACATTTCTTATCAATAGAATTTAATAATTCTACTAACCTGTAATGTCCAGATTAGACACATGGTTATTATTTTTGTGTATTAATTATAAGTGATTGAATTATAGTCAACATCAAAGTATTTAATAACAATCGATGAGAGTTCTATTCGATGACTTGGTATCCTGTTAGCTCAAAGAATTCACGAAGGTATTAAACTAATATTAACCAACAAACATTTAGATACATTAAACTTGTAAACAGTTCTGCCACCCTGAGGCAAATTTTTGTAAAACTAAAAGTCTCATGCTTATTATTCTGACTCTAATTATAAATAATATTTCTGCTCATTCAGAACGAGCACTTGAATTGAATAAAATATTTGTTGACATAAGAAACAGAGTCAGTCAGTTTATTTCAATAGACTAATTGAAAACAGGTGAATGAATTTGATTGGTTAACTCAACGAGCAGCGGCGAATACAAACACGGTAATTCCGTATATACTGGATTGAGATAGCGACCCTGCGAGTTCGACAAGAATCACCAAGTAAGTGTTTATTAGTGCAAATTATTTGTGTTTTCAGCACGGAAACTATACCACCGTTTCAACGAGTCAACGGAAGAACTTCCGTGTGAATAAACTAACCGAAGTAAAAATACTTCGATAAATAATTTCTTGTGCATCAACCGGACTTATCAAGTTGGATTCAACGCTAGGTTGAATTGAACCGGATAAGTCAATAATAATACAACACTAAACAAAAGTTTTTACAAATATTAAACAAAACTAAACGGGAAGTTAGCTCACCAGAACCCCAAACGACGCTCTATTACAACACACACATTTATTTATACATATAAAACCAGTTGGTTATTCGATATTTCTTTTATTTATTTGCATGTGAACATTTGTTATATGTACATTTGTTTTTATGTGGCGACTGGAATCGCGGTAGGCCTACATGAAGTCGCCGGGGAGTATTATAAGACTACCCGGAAGATCAAGGTAATTTATTATCTCATACTTTGATAAGGAAAATTAATATGACTTTGGAGTTGTTGTTTTTATTACCACTTTTGTCGTTTCTTCGAGTTCATTTTAACGCACATTACCAAATGCAAATCCGTTAAAACAAAGAAGCTTTCACAGAAGTAAGAGTGTTATCATTGTTATTACTTATTCTGTTACAATTACGTACAGTAACACAGGTTTACTTAACGAGTAAAGAAACACGCCTGAAGTTTCACATTGTCTACAATGAGATGCACTCCCACACACTTCTCTGTCGTCTGAGAATTGGACTTGAATGAAGTCCGAGGCTAGTCGTATTCAAGCGGCCGAAATAAGATTTCTCAGGCACATGGCAGGGTATACTCTACAAGATAGTATAAGAACCCAGATATACGACAGGAACTGGATACTATGAGTATATTCTATAGGCCAGCCCGATATCTGTTAAAATGGATTGAACGTCTTGAACGAATGGATAACTGTCGCATCCCCAAATTACTATTGAATTATAAGCCGAAAAGATGGGGAGGTGTGGGACGTCCGAAGAAACGTAGAAGCGACCAGATCTAGTCTATCTGCTTGGGAGCGGAACAATCCAACTTATGGTTTAATCCTTTCTTAATATGATGATAACATAGGCATACTCTTGAGTCTTCAATTTTCAACAACCGGGTGAACGGTTATGATTCTCTATATTAGTGTAATAAAAATTGGCTCCTGTATAAAACTAACAATTTTTAATTTAAGTATAATTTAAATAATTTATTATGCACAATTTTATCGTTCTGTATTTATTTTGTTTTTTTATCTCCCTCTTTACAGGCACTCAAGTCTCGAAATCACGACATTCGAGAAGAGAACGACAACGACATGATGAGAAAAGAAAATGCAGATAGGCACACAATTATTATACAATTTATCTTATAAAATATGTCACCTGTTTGCACACATGTTTAAAAAAAATTTTCTTCGTTGGTGTGTTTCTTATGGAAATTGAGGCGTTTACTTCAATAATTTTTGACGAATAATATTACATTCGGAGACAAAACATCAAAATTATTGAAGAAAACGCCTCACTTTCGTTGGTATCAACGTAGAAAAACTTCATTTTCGTAAACATTTTGAGCGTAAACCACCGTCATACATTATAAGATTTCTGTGTTAATAAACTTTGTGTTTTCATTTGCCAACTTATTTATCTTTTAAATTGGTTTCCTGCTTTAGTTGTCCATGTTAAGTTGAGTGCTATTAGTTTATGTTATCTCATTGCCTTACACACCCGCGTACTAATTACACACCTCACATGTCCTAATTTACTTTCACTAACATCATTTTCTCTTTACATATAAGGTACATTATCTTCCACGTTTCCTTCAGTCCTTTTACTTCTGTCTAATGCAAATTCACCTTCTTACACACTGTATAAGTGTTCACTTAGTGCATACAATTCATTTAAGCTTCCAATTCGTTATCAATATTAGGGTATCCTGAATATTGATCACTTTTAACTTGGCCGTTTGACCAAAGAGACTGAGAGAGAGCGAGAGAGAGAGAGAGATAAACTATACAAGTACAAATTTTTCATCATACCATAGGCGATAAAGAATTTAACATATATAACATCCTTATCCTATATTTGTTTATTAAAATAAAATTTCTAAAAGTAAAAAAATCTTCATCGCTGATAAGTTATGAGCCTTTGTTATAATATTCCGAACTATAAAATAAAAACCACTGCCTATTGTGATAAAAAAGCAGTTTTGGTAACTGTCTTGCTTCTCTTAATGCTGTTTTTACAGAGAATTTATAACAGAAAACATAAAACACGAGATTACATTTCTTCTTTGTAGATAAAGAAGATACAAATATCATGACGTCTTCCTACATGGTAGGTCCAGATCACATCACAGAATTAGGAAAATAAGGTGACCGAGAGTCTAACAGTTAAAGAAACGCGCAAGTTCCGTATGGGTGCCGACAGATGTAGCTTGTAACAGTCATACAGTGAGTAGTAAATAATTTCTCGGCTTCTGTTGCTTTAACAATTGCATAAAAAGAAAACTGTCTGCTACAATGACACATTATCGTCCCAGAAATTCGTTCCTTCACTGATTCGTCTGTAACACAAGATTAACCGAATGTAATTAGTGACATCGTCAGTTACTACCACTACTGAAAATAACGTGATTTCAACACTCGTAATGTTGGTTAATGTTATGTTGTTATTTTTCATCAGATTTTTCTGTGCACTACCCGGATTTAATGAATTTTAAAAAATTGGGCTAATTTAATTTAATTTAATTCCTTGGTATACAAAAATAATTATCCCAAATTTCATTTCATTTTTCTGTTATTAAGAAATTAAAAAAATTGGCATGAAAAACAAAGATAAAACATCTTTTCTTTATTTCGTGATTTATTCATAAGTAGCCTATGTAATCCGCCTTCACAAAGACTTAATGAAATTAACTTAAAATCTTATAAGAGTACTATAATATTTCTTTCGAGTTTTAGTTTTGTTGAATCTCATTATTAAACTATTAATTATTATTTGGGAAACAAAACCAAAAAGTAAGTGTTCACAGTGAAAGTTTAATACATATATGACATTTAAAAAAGTTAAAAAAGTGAATAAAGAGGATGTACCAACAAGATAATTATTAATTATTAGTTAGTTAATAGTTTGTTAATTAACGGGCTTGTGAGCCTGTCAATTTGTCCAGTTGTTGGAAGTCATCCACCAATTTGTGTGTGTAACCGTATGTTCCTTGGCTCAGACTGTAGATGTTTAGTTCCCTATAGACGTCATCATTACGTATTGTGTCCAATTGTGCGCAGCCCGTGAGTCTTCTTAGAAAGCGCACTTTATGCGTTTAAAACACATTTCTCACTGTCATATATCAGACTCGTGACGTCTATGGTTTCTTATAACACTAACCTGTATGCGTGATTTATTTCCTAATGTTCTGTCGATTGTAAACCGTTATCTATTCAAATGTCTGAAGTTGTCTTTCTATACTGTATTCTTTGAGAAACCTATATGCTCGTAAACGGTTAAAATGTGATATTTGTTCTACATAGTGCCCATATAGCCAGTTACTTTTTGAGGTATTTGATTGTTTCACTGAAATGACATAATTTTAGTTTTTGTGAGAAATATCCTTTAGCTATTTACAAAACAGTATAGACGGTATTTACTTACAGTCCTTGGTGTCCATTAGCTTGTACAGTAAATGTCTGCAAAACAGTTGTCCTTCGCGAAACTGTAGACATATTTCATATTATTCAGTACACGCATCGTACAGGTTGTCGTCAAAATATATTGTTCCGACGGTCTCACGGATCGCTGTATGGAAACAGTGGAAACAAAATACGTACACCAATGAAATAAATAATTATCAGCTGTAATGTACACACAATTATACACCAACATATTTGCTCTTTAATCATATATTGTAACTTACCGTCTGTGACTTTTTGCAACAATTTTCTCACTCTGCAGAAAGTCACAGACGGTAAGTTACAATATATTTGATTAAACAACACGTGGCTTGGTACTAATTTCGGATTTATTCCTTTTAAATATATTTGCTCTTGTTTTCAATTTAGCTGTAAGTGCTTATTTTTACCCAGAAAATTTCCATCTCTATACTAGCCACCTCTTTTTTTCAATCTTTCTTTTTTACAATGTCCTGTTTTTCTTCCACAAAATTTACTTAAGGAATATGTTTTCCTTAAAAGGAGTTATACAGGATCTATTTATCCCCCAGCTCTACTTGTATCTATCCAGGTAATCGTGTACTTCCAAACTCCATGCTTCCGTGTTTTATCTCACACCAACATTCCAAGATAATCACAAACTTTCGTGATGACATTCTTTCATTTTTCGGATGATGGCCATTTAAATCTCAATTTCGGCCATCGTTCGTCTTCCATTTTCAACATAATAACTAATCACATTACACCTTTTTTCCAGTACGTGCTATTCCAGTTTCTCCAACTTCCATTCTGCTTCTGATCTTTACATTAGAATTCCTTTGCAGTCTCGGTATCCCTGCAGTTCATCTCAAGTAGTCTATCCCGTCAATATTTATTCTTCTTCAAGCTGTAGGGTTCAAGCTCCATACTTCCGATCCAGCGCGTATCACTAACTTCACCGTTGACTTTCTAATGAGCTTTCAACACCTATGAAAATATGTTTATCCGCCACAATTAAGAATTAATCTTTCCTATACCGTTACGACTTTGAACTGCTCGCCTTGTATTTCCATGTTTCCTATACAAACTCAAAGGGATATCCAATATTAACAAGCGGACAGGCAACTAACTGCATACTAATGATAACTGTGGACATTATTCTACGATCTATCCAAATATACCATCATTGTATTTTACTGGCAGGTTTCATTACAACCTGGAAAGCGGCCACGTTGTCCCTGTCAATGTAACTTTGTTTCGCCGTACCATATGTAGCGTTCACCTTTCGAATTTCATTATTGATTAGTCTGGGCCATTGTTTAACGTGACACTCGTCATGTTATTTGTTGTCCATAAATGTTGCATAATGTGTTTAAAATATTCTAAAATTGTTATCAGAGGAAGATGTAGACATTTTAACTAAAGGTGTATCAAAAGCAAATGCTACTTTTGTAATCAGTTAACATGTAAAATGAGTGTAATAAAATGCAAACTGTGTCATAGCGAAACAACAATGTCATAATAATTAATGAGTATTTTCAAATCAAGCGCAGCATTTTTGTTTTTTTTATAAAAGACGACTAAGACATCTCCAAATACTTTAAAAGCGGTTTCATTAGTCAAGAAAATTGATGATCAATATTACAGAACGTTTGGTTTTGCAAATATTTCAGTGTGTGTTAAAATGTTTACATAATTGAGTCAAGAAGTTTCACTCATGTACAAATAAAAGGTACTTTGGATGGCTGGACTTGTGCGTAATTTAATTTACTAAACAAAGTTCTGATATGTGATTCAGTAAACTCAAAGATGAGATATATTGGAAATCGCAACGAGTTAGAGGTAATGGGAATGTTCTAAGACAACAGTGATTGAATCAGCGAAGTAAAGTGTAATTGAGGGTAGGATAAAAATTACACGAAGGAATGAAACTGCTGTTGGCAAAATTTTTGTAGGGAGGGGTTCATAATCTAACAACCTTATTTCGGTCGGACTGGCAATAAACATATAACAAAATGGTATCCACAGACATAAACTACTAATTATTCCCTTACGGGATTAACATTATTATGTCCTCTGGTGATAGCAAATTGTATGCTAACGGGCCTGGTTATTGCTTCGGAGATAACTTCGTAAACTCACATAATCATATTATGTTACATATCTCTTTTGTGTTAGTACGTATGTTAAATATAATTTCGTAATTCATTCATTACTTAACTGAAGACTATCACATGAAAAGTTGTCCTATTTCTACTTTAGATCCAAAAAACGTTATTGTATATATCAATACATAACAAGTATTTGTGATTAATCGACACTATAAGTTTGACAAAACCCCAAATATATCCAAAAGTCTTATCCACTTATATTTATTTAACAAATTTTAATCAATAGTCTACTACAATAAGAAGTATTGTGTGTGTGTGTGTGCGTGTGTGTTACAAAATACGTACTGGTCTTTCAGACTATAAATTAAGTTTTCTTAAGTTTCTTAACATATGAGAGATATCTAAACAGTTTGTTGTTATCTTGGCTTGTAAAATTGTGGTAAACTAAGTTTGTCCAAAGCCAAAGTCAATGTCCAATATTTTAATATTTACAAATTAATTATCATAATGGTAGTGATTCTTTCGTGTAATTTGAACATAAATGTAATTCGAAAAAATCGTATAGGTAATATTTTCCAGTATGACTATAGACGAGAGATCTGTCGTAAACCTATCTTAATCAAATAAAGAAGTTCTTAGATATTGTTTCAGCTATTTAGGTAATTAATGCCTTTACTACTTAGACATTGTAATTAATGAACAATTTTGTTCTTTCATGAAAAAGAAAGTTACATATTGTTACTCAACGGAACATTCTCGAACAACGGAGTGTGTCGTTCTACGTGTTTCTCGGCTATCCCAGCAGAGCCCAGCTGTAATGTTTGTGCGCGTACATATTGGTAATTTGAGAAGAAAGACAATTCTTTCTTCTCAACTAGCCCAGCTGGAGTGTTGCTGCCAAGGCCGCGCTGAAGTGTTCTCTAGAATTGGATCTCTACTGCACTCAGTTGAGAGCAAGGCGACAGCATTCCGGGGAGAGTCTTTAAGAGTTTGAAGCAAGTATCGACAGAATAATTAGACTGGCCTATCCTGACGCACCAGGAGATTTCTTTGATAGAATTTTGTATACACTTGTACAAGGTCCCTAAGAACTTCACCTTGGTAGCTTGTCAGCTTGTTTTGATTTTATTGTCTGTAATTACGGTGTGTTTTTTAGAAGAACATATTAAACCACGTGTAGTTACTAACCTGTTGTGTAAAATTTAACTGAGTAAGCTGGCTATAATTTGATTTGAATCTAAGAATTAGTAGTTCTATATGTCATGTTTTCCTGTTTATCTCTCTTTTATATAAACATTTAGTAGTTAATATTCTCAAGTAATTTATTTATCTATAACTTCCATAATCTGTTACTATGGTTTTGGTAGAATTTAATCTTTACCATTTCGTTAGCCTTTCTGATGGATAGCTGAACGTTATTTTCTTTACCTATTTTCCTAAATATTTACCTGTTTTCTTAAAAAAGTTTGTTTTAGTGGCAGAAATGTTTAAAGCAATAAATTTTAAGCAATAAGTGGCAGAAATGTTTGTGCTAGCTATATGGAATATAAAATGACTGACGGTAAGCGGTTTCCAGCTTCTACCTTGTCTTCCCTGTCTGTTAGTTTAGTACTTTAGTGAGCCACATCTGTTCAATGACCCAGCAGCTGATCTGAAGGTGAAGTAGAAACACGTAATCGATGGCAATGCGTATGTCAAATGACATAGATGTTTGTAATATATTCCAATGCATAGTCTTCAATTTACAGGTTGGTAGTTATAGTTAATAATTAATGTAGTTAATAGTTATAGTTAATATTCAAGTACATGATCGTCTGTGACTAGACATTACAGTACTCTGTTAACCCTATATGTTTCTCACAATTGAATTCCCAACTGTAAAGTTGATTTTTTTCAGTTTGCTAAATGATAAATATACTGTCTGTGAAATATCGCAATTATTGAAAATGTTTCTCTGTCTCAGAGAAGGGAGCTCTAATTGTTTTTCAGAGGATGATATAGTGTCGTTTTATGTGTTTTCTAACAGGCTTCTACAAAGATTGCTAAAACTTCTATCACCGTTTATCTTTTTTTAAGAGTGGGAAAAAATAAATCGCATTTAAATAAATCTATTGCTTTTGCTAACAATTAATGTAAAGTAACTTTTAAGGTTATTATTATACACAAAATACAACTCGTCTGGTGTTAAAGCTCTACACAATAAAAATACATTATTCCAGCCTCCCGTTTTTTTTAAAATGAGGTACTTGCTAATCTTAAATCATAAACGAGTAGAGTTAACTTTATCAATGTGATGGATATTGCTAGAATAGGTTGGCGACTTGAAGTACGCTTATCTTCAACGTAAAAATCGTCAGAAGCAGTAAATAAGCAACTCTATTTGCTTAACAATTATCAAACCATTACTCTTCACAAAGATTTACTATTGATAAAGAGCTTTACGAATTACGTGATGTCTGAATTCACTGACTCACAATTTCTAAGAAACAATAACTCAACAACCCCACCAGTACGCAATAATGCAATAATATAGTTTCACCGCTGCAATAGCCTCTTTTTAGTTGCTTGTACCCATACGGTTACTACTCGGATGACAATCAACTTTTATTCAAATATTTCCAATATAGTTTCACCGCTGCAATAGTGTCATTTTAGTTGCTTGTAGCCATACGGTTACTACTAAGATGACAATCAACTCTTTATTCAAATATTTTCACTTACATGGCAGTCTGTTAGCATCTACGGTCAATAATTTTAGACATCATGTACGATCATCTTCACATAACCGTAGCATTCGAAACATACGACGTTTTTGTTTCCTATGCTTTACAGCAAATGAACAAACATGTTTTAAATGATTCTACAATTCCTGTTTTGACATAGGACTATGTCTAACTCCCCGGGTAGTGTGGGGCAACTTATGACAAAAGTACGATTGAAATCGTTATAACATTGCGCACAATAATAGTGTTAGTGTATTTATAAACAGCATGAAGTCTAACTGGTGTACAACAATTTTAGTCATACGTGGCCAGTCAGATGCGACAACATTGTTAAAAAGAAGTATAGAGTTGTCGACAGCGCATCTGTTTGTCATGAATGGACACAGTTCCTACATTGTGCAATAGATCGTGTGATTCTCCTCTATCATTCCTTGTATGAGGGGAAATGATGCAATTTTTCCTACCAATATTTCTGTTCCGCTTTTGATTTACTTTATATGGGCAGCTGTGCGTGCAACATAACTGTGCATAATACGGTTTAAAGCTCTTGACGAGATCTATTCAAATATATAAAGTACTTACCGTAACGATATAAACTCAAATGTAAGAACATTTTGCTATCTTGTGAACAGGTAAAGATTTACTGTGCCAAAGAGTTTGCATAAAAGCTGACAATCTGAAAGCATAAGTGGAGAAAAACTAAAGAGAAATAAAAGCAAATGATTGGGGAATGTAAGAAGCCTAAGGAAACAGAGCGACGCTTAATAGCAGCTGCCCGCGAACAAAATTGCATGACACCACTGTTTTTTTTACACAACAAATCCAACATTATTTAGGCTATCCATTTGATATAAGACAATTTTTATCAAATAGACATATGTTAGCTGTAACAAATTAGCTGTAATGTAAGTAGCAGTCCTACGCTCAAAACTCTTGGCTCAATCAGAACTGAATTTATTCCAAATTTTTGTATATTCTGATTTATTGTTTTCACCTTATTTCTGTAAAAATATAATTTTGAGCACTGGGCTACTATTGTTTAAAGTTGTAAGCATTTGAAGACTTTAGAACAAAACAGACTTTAGAATAAACTCAGACTCTTCACTACTCTCCAATTAAATGAAGTCGTTGCAGCTGATAACAGAATATAAGGGGTTTTAATGTATATATGACACATAACATTTAAACTCCGGACACACAAAATTAAACTCTAAGATTCAAAGATGACAAATCAGTTTGTATAAGAAATGCATATAGATAGTTGTTATATAATTTGAACAAACTATTGATATGAATGTTAATTTGGACATAAACTACAAACAAAATTACGTTATAAAGATTTCATATTACATTATTCCAAATTCTACTATCATATGCATCATTGTCATCATAATTACCATCGTCGTTGTCGTCGATGTCGTTATAATCGTCATCATCATAATCATGACTATCATCGGCATCGTCATCGTCTTCTTCTTATTCTTCTCCTATTATTATTATTTTTTTTTTTAACTCCGCTTATTCAGGTAGGCCTAATAGAAGAGGAGACCTTTTCCTGACCTGTTCTGGCTTCACTTACCTTACCTCTTTCTTTCACCTATTTTTGATTTACATATTAGGTACTTAACACAATTATTCAGAAGCTTTAGTGCATGCATTCTAAAGTTACGCTCCTTCCAGAAAATGTACGCTTCTTCGAAAGAAAAATCGTTTATGATCTAGCCATCAGATGGTTTGCACATATATCCCAATCTCGTGAGAGACTAATGTTTATAGAAGTTTTTATTTTAGCTTTTGACAATTCAGTGGCAATTGGAAGTAAACAAATTAGCTATCGTATTCTTCACAGGCCTTGTAGTAAGCGTCTATGGTCAGTTCTCCATCCGAAAGAGAAGTGAGCTGTGATCCCTTTGTTAGGTACAGCTTCCTGTTCTGACCTCCAAAGGCGAATGTCAAAAGGAGTTTTTAATGGCACTTGGTCATGACCCACATTACAAAGAGAGGGAGGACTCTTTTCAGCTTCGGCGACTAGGAAGTTATCATTGCCTAGAACGTTCTAGTGAATGGCCTACGCATAGAATCCCAGAGTGGACTCTACAATAATCTTTCAAGGTTCCGTGGTCTTCTTTAAGAAAGCATGTAAAAAAAGCCGTTAAAAAGTATGGAACATAAACAATAAAGCATTTAAGAGATACTATGAATAAGATCTGTTTGTCAGCTGACCTGAGTGCTGCTGATGTCTGCAACAGCACTCAAAAAATATTTCAGGTAACTGGTAATACACAAAAGCATAAAATAAGTTGCTGAAACAAAAATTGACTTTACTGAAACGTGGAAAATATTATTTGCCCGTGAAATTGACTTCCTATTACTATCACTTATCAAAATATACAGTTAGTAATTATTTGAAATAGGTAGCCTACCTTTGTAATGCAGGTGTGCTTAATGCACTTCAGAACTAACTGTTATAATTTTAATTTGTTTACAGTACTTAAGTTATCAATATTTTGCTGTACATTATTGAGAAACTATTGTACGCAGAGCTTGTGTCTGCCAGAAGATTGTGGATGCATAGTATGCTAGTGATGTGTAAATTCTGTACAGCAGTAGCAACACATGCTTCCACACTCTGGCCACTCTCGCTTCACCAATTGTGTTGTTATCTGATCGTTCCACCGTATCACAACTAGATTTGTTACACATCACATGTAAAGGATTCATTACACACTTTCTATATAATAATTTGTTGTATAATAATAGTCACGTGTAACACGTGTACTTTGTAAATGATTATCCAATCATATTTTCATATTTTATCTCAGACATTATCAGAAAAAAATCATTGTAAAAAAATATTTTCTTCTGTTGTTCGTAATATGATGCATAGAATTGTACAAAAGGTGAGAGTCTAGTAATTTGGTTTTCTTGTTTTTACTGAGCAAGGGAAGTGTACAAAGAAATACGGAATAAGGAAGAGCATACATTCCAATATTCTAAGAAGTTGTCTTGAGTTATAAATGGTTTTATATAAAAAAAAATTACATACTCCCATTTTACTATTATCAAGAAAGTAATAATATAGAGATACATAACAATGTTTTTTATTACATGTTATAAAAAAACTAATGATGAAAAGATAATATTTTTTAATAAAAACCTATTACTCCAATATTAGTATATCGGTGTGACAACAAAAAACATCTTCGGGGAGTAATTATAGTGTATAGGATTATAACATTAGGAAATTTATTGCACTACTGGCAGTAAATAAAAAACAAAACAACAAACGTTATTGAGTAAAATGAGTCAGTTTCGTTCGTTTGAGATGTATAAGTAAATTTGTGATAATAAGAAAGAAACCGATAAAAACCCTGTAAGAAAATTAATGGTTGAAGACGCGTTAACTTTCTGATAAAAATTGGCATGCTTTTTACAGAGGAAACAAGTTGGCAACACGGGATATTAAAGAGGCAGAGAAGTATATAAATCTCAGAGCTGTCACGTCTGTCAGCAGAGATTAGGATTCCATCAAGCGGGATAGGCATATTGTTTCTTTATGTATTCCTGCTTCCCACACTCGTTTCAGCTTACATTTTTCTTGTCAGTGTCGTGTTATATATTAGTTACTAATTAATGTCTGAATAAACATCTCACATCTTTTCGCAAAGAACCCATTACAGCAGTTGCACACATTGAAATTATGAATGGATATGGTCTTTTTTATTAAGTTCCAATAGAATCTACTACATAGTATTACTGGTTTCAAAGTGTAAAATGATATTTTGTACGAAGGCAGAAATTTATACTCTACATTTTTCAGTGTCGACGTATTCCTTACGTAAATTCGTTCAAAACATTTGATTTATTCGAGGGTTAGTATTGCTGGTGATTTAATGGACATATATTACAATACAGGTGAAAATTAGAAAATCTCCGCTAGGAATTCAAACATGGTATTTGATCAAATAAAGCTACTGACAATATGAGTTTTCACATTGTAAGCTTTTAGTCAATTAGTAAGTCAATACTCAAAAATAACTTGTTGCCTCTGCTCAATACGGTAATCAGAATTATTGTTTAAATTTGGAGGGGAGTTATCGCGTGTGCGCTCGTGTGAGTTTTGAACTACCGCGGAAAGTATTGAACACGGTGGTTTCTCATTTTGCCTTCTGTTACGTACCGTCTACTGAAGAAAATTTCCGTACAATTGATGTCAATCGACGTATTCACCAAGTTCCACCGTGTAAGCTGCTGTGTTGCCGCTGGCGGTACATGCCCATAGTTGTTTTACATTGTGCAACATAAAACCTGTCTATAACGTGTCCACGTTATTAGTCTAGTCTTTATAGAGTGATAACTAGAGTTCTACTAAATTCTTTGCAGTAATTAAATTTCAACAAATATTGATATTAATTTTCTAGAGTGAAATCACCGCCCTGCATTATTTTTTGAATCTGATTAACATTGCCGTTATTTTTACTATCGCCATATACCAACAAACTCCTGCTTCAGACGATTAAGACACAGTGTACTGAAAATTCTTCTTCTTGTAGGCCTACTGTAAAATTATGATCATACACTACATCTAGAGACTAAAATATTTTTTTATTTCTTATAACAGATGTAATATACTTATGAATGTAACTGGTATTTGTCATTAGTGAGAAATAAAAAGTTATCAAAAATATCAAATAGAAATTAAAAGACGAATGACGTTAAATATTTGAAAGCATTTAATAATATTTCTCATAAATTTTACACTGTTTATATGAAACAAAATATAAACATAAGAAGCAGGAAGATATTTTGACAGCAATAATTTCTTCAACGAATTATCTTTTATTGTTATTAATTAGAATAAGCCTTTTTCTTTTTTATAAAATCCACATAAGTTGTATTTTGTGAAGGTACTATAATTTTATTATTCTATTCCATTCTGATTTTTATGTTTTCTATGTATAACTAAAAATTATAGATAAAAGAGTGATACGTAAAAGTTATGTATAGTATACAAATAACACTCTTTAATCTGAATTATTTTGTTATGTAAAGGGAGAATAGCGCTTTATTAGAGGCACAGTAAGGGTTCCCACTCTACAGTTATGACAGGAACGTAACCTTTTGTGTACCACGTTGTTTAGCTATACAGGTGCCGTGGCCAAAACAAAACGAAGCGTAGTTCTTGCTCACTAATTATTCATTCTAGACAGGTGTGTAATGAAGTGAACGTAATTGATTCATTATTTAGAGAGTAACTACGACAGCTTTAATGCAGTTATTCGTATTATAAGCGCCCCAGACTTACTATAAGCGGAACACACATTTAGTCTACTTAACTGTATGCTTTTGTTCTCTTCACTTCCAGTCTGCTGTGATTCTCTTGACGCCAACTTTTATATCGACCTAAATACATTGTTAAGATGACTTAAGTCTTCTGGTCGATAAAATTAGCGATATCTTATTGCTACTAAGAAGTTTCTTGGTCATTTCTTCGTCTTTTTGTTGTATTTGAGTTTGTTCTGGTTTTCAGTTCTTCGTTTTGTATAATTTGTATAATTCATTGTCAACATACAATTTCCTGAATTCCTTTAAATACAACTAGCTTTTTTTGAAAGTTATGTACTCAATTAAAATTGATAAAGTGTGATAAAGTATACACACAAAATTTTTTTCCATAGACTTTAGACTAAGCTACGTTTTTTCCTGAAAATCATTTATACAGAAAAATACTGTAGTGGTAACATGTAGAAACACCAAAGCAGGTATACATGCACTGTAACCCCTCTTTCCTTTCTGTCTTTTTTTTTTATGAGTATAAAAACAACTTAATTTATTTTAATATTTTATTTATTTATTTTTTTTTTTTTTTGAAAGAGAAGCCACAAGTTAATTAGGACTAGGCCGAAGCCTAGAGAAGCAAAAATTATGCTGGGTCCAGTATGACGGGACTTGCAATAAAACTCAGCCGTAACAGAACGATAACAATTTATTTTTCTTTTATGCCCTGCTTTAATATTATTAACCTAGAACAATATGTGTGCCCAATCACAAGTATGAATAAAGGTAAAACATGACAAGTGTGTATAAATCTTAGGCATAACAAATGTGTATAAATATAAAACATCACAAGTGTGTATAATTCTTAAGCATAACAAATGTGTATAAATATGAAACATCACAAGTGTGTATAAATCTTAAGCATAACAAATGTGTATAATTATTAAGTACAACAAGTGTATATAGCCTAAATCAGTGAACACATGCATATATAATTATAGAATTTTCTCCCATCTCGTGGCTAGCTAGACACATAACAACACACACAGAACATAAGGTACACAAACTCACAACCACATTAATTTTAACACGCACGCCCCTGGAATGCACCCACCTACCAGGTAGAGTAACTACAATCTTATAACCCAGCACTGATAAAATATACGCCCGTCGGCAACCCGTTCAGTAGAATTACATAAAAGCCAAAACCCCAGGAAGAATAATAATAATTCATGACGCGTAAATAAAACCAGACCGCCCATTTGTCTAGCATTCCACTTATCAATGACCCGTCGTGAGCGTACGACCCTTAAGTTCCTTTCACAGCATTAAATAAAATTGACAGGATTACATCACCTAATTTCAAACAGTGGTTACTGAATTCTAAACAGTTATTTGACTTCACAAATTCCAAAGGAATTAAAAAAAATTTTTATGTACCTTAGTAGTCAGAAATTAATTACTCAAGGCTTTACAATTTCAGAAAATCTTGACAATATATGGTTTATCAAAAAAAATAATGAATACCTGTTTTACAGTTAAAGAAAATTAAACAACAAATACTACAAGTGGAAGTCAATCCATGTGTGTTTGTCAGTTAAGAAGACAATCAGTATAGCCCTTGTGCAAGGGGCAAAATCAACTAAAATATTTCCAGAAAAACAGTAAATTATTTCTATTAGCCCCAAATGACTATATAAAATAATTAAAAGAAAAGAATACAATAAGGTGGTTGTGCTCTGGCATCTGTGGGAGCGCGCCCACGTGTAGCAGACAAAATTTGACAGGCATTCAACCTGTCGGAGGTTGCACCAGCGTGTGTCAGAGAAAAACTAAGTCCCCTTTTGTAACCCCTGAAAACGTCCCAAAAAACCCCAAGAAAGCCCCCAGCCCTTAAATGTGAAACCCATCGTCAAATTAAAATTTACACACAGCTGTTCCAGCCGGAACAGAGCTACTGAGCTGTAACATAATTTTGTAAAGAGTTAAATGAAAATGAGATGCAACTGTAAAATGGTGCAAAAGTAAAATATCTCTGGCGGGCTCCCCCAGTGCAGCACACACTTACAGGCATTGCATTTAGTGTTATATAAATGAGTTAAAAAAAAAGTTTATGAATTTAAGTTATAGTGTTCAGAGTCATGATCACAGCTCAACTTCCCGGTAGACAGTCTGGACACGTGGTCCCATGGCTTCTAGGCTATTTACAGTAAACGGGCACACTGCCGGCCCGGCCCCAAAAAATGAAATAAATGCATGAATATCACCTTATAAGTGCTGGCGAGTGCAACATAGAAAATCAGTCTCCATCTCCCTCTTCGTATAAGATCTCGTTCATGGTTCACAGCTTAGGCAGGTGTACAGCCATCAGCAAGCCAGGAAACCGGCTTAGTTCGAGAACCCTATGCATTCAAGTAAATTAGAGAACAGTCTATTAAAAATGTACACCCGAGTTAAGGTAATTAACCTCTTAACGGGCCGCCAACTAACTCTCAATAAAAGCACAATATTCATTAATAAAGTTTTTACAACCAGCTTAAAGAGTTTAAAAATCAGCCATGGAATAAGTAAATTTGAATTATGAACCGACCTTATTAAATGTGGCATAATAAAAGTGAGCTGCACTCGGTCAACATGTTTCGACAAAAATTTGCAGGTTAAACGGCCACGTGGTAAGTGGTAATTGTTACTTGACCAAAAAAAATTTAACAGCAAGGCACTCACAGCATTAAGAATGTTTCACATTCAATTAAATTTCATACATAGAAGCTCTCACACTTAATTCTCTACTCGTGAAGTTAATTAACAAACTCTGCGACAGTTTACTGCATGCACCGACACAGTTCATGACCTGACTACACCTTAACATTTAGTCAATAATATTTTAATGTTGTACACTTTTACCATGACAATGACTCCTGAAAAACTTCTCGCACTATTACAGAAAATAATAAAAAAGCATGGGCTATATACAGGGCGTTACGTAAAACAGTAAAGAATGAGTTTCTCTTAACATAACTTTGTCGGGTCGCACACACACACACACACACACACACACACACATCATTACGTATTTTATACGGTTGCATATAGTTATTAATTATCCATACATGTATAATTATTTATAAAGACAAATAAATACAAAGACAAACTTACCGGGAGTCGATTTACGCCTTAGCCAACCATAAGTTATAGAAACTGCGTCATACAATACGTAGAGGGAGACAGATAATTCTCTGAGCGAAGCGGAGCGTAGACTGCACACACAGGCACAGCTAAGTGACTGCACACAGGCGAGTTGCGCACGCAACCGCACACTCTGCCGTTCCCCTCACACCGCCGAACAAAGGTCGCCTCGGCACCCTCAGCTTCGCGTTATGTTACACTTAAACGAAACTTTTCTAAAATTTTTGTAACGGCCGGCTTTAGACCGGCACACCCCCACCCCGAAAGGGCAACCCGGTTGCCCCACTCAAAAACTCGGGAAAGTACCCTGCAGTGTACCCCCTTCTTAAAACTCCGGTGGACATCGTGGGTAAGTTGGCCAGATGGCACTTGCTCCCAGGAGAACCACCATCCCCATGCGACCCTCTCCACTATGCCAACCCCACGGGACCGCCCCAACACGTCACCCTCTCCGGTGACCATCTCCTACTCCCACCGGTCCCACTCACATATTTGTCCTAAGACCCAACAAGGCATCTCACACCTTGATATGTGAGCGACCGTGCTACCTCTCGTCCATCTCTCGGACCGACCAGCCACATGGACCCACAAGGCATCTCCAACCTTGCCATATGGCTGGCCCACTTCCCTACAGAAGGGCGGACGGCCCCGCTTAGCCAGACAGAGAGGACCGCACCAAGGGCACACGAACATTAATCCCATCATTTACTCATTCAAATACACCATAACTAGAGGGGGATTACTTTTCTACAGCACCTACTACACAACTTTCTCTCTCAACAAAAATAACACCAGGAAAACCGGAGAATGCGGCATGGCTCGGACCCTATAATGAACAACATCAACATCAAGACCTATTAACAACCCACAACAGCACACCATCACTCCATCTAACCTTTCAACAGGGGAAACTGACGATCTCAAAGACCACGACCATCTCGAGGACCACAATCTACTCACTTCCTTATCGATAGTTTTTTTTTTTTTTTACTAAGGGCAGGGGTAGGAAAATCGGGAAGATGAAACGGGGCAAGGATCATTAAAGGGTCAATAGCTAGGACTAAGGGTAAGAACCTGGTTCCCTCCGAAAATAAGGATGAATGGAGGAAACCAAGGCTCGCGTGGGCAGGGGCGCAACCCTGAAATAGATGAACACCACTGGGAGTGTGGGGAACATCTACCCGCTACCCGTTAACCTCTGCTTCTTACCTTTTTATGACGGACCTTGGGTACCCGTTCCTTTCGGACACCACTCTCTAAGAAATTATCTCGTGTTGAGCTGTACTGACTGGTTTCTTCGGGATCAGAATCAAGGCAACTTACCTCACTACTTTCACTCCGCTCTGGATTATGCTCATCGTCTAACTCCTCTGCCACAATTTCTTCCTTTTCTACAATTTCCCCTTCTTCGTCCACATAATCCAAATCAACTTCCTGACACTGCACCTCCTCAGCATCTTCCCGTTGCTCCTCTGATCCATCTTCTTCCGAATCTTCCCTCAGCTCCTCACCAATTTCTTCATGACACTCATCGCCAGCCGCTTCACAAACTTCTTCACTAACCTCTTCTCTGATCTCGTTTTCCCCAACACGTTCATCGCCATCACTTCCGCCACCACCATCTGAACACTGCACCTCCTCGTCCTCCTCTAGTTGCTCACCTGGTCCACCTGAAACTTCCTCCCGTTCCTCGGAATCCTCAACACTACTTACAGAAGGCGTCTGCACATCTTCACACACTACATCACTCTCACTCACAAACTCTACAACGCTGCCACCAAATTTCTCCTCAACTTCTACCTCATCTACTTCTACTACACTTGCGGCATGGACATCCCCTTGTCCATCCACAACCTCAGAAACACTTGCAGCCCGGACATCCCTGTGTCCATCAGCAACTTCAGACTCTACAGTCTCCCTAGCACCTACAACTCTACTCACCTGCGCAGCATCTGCAGACCGCTCTTCTGACTCTTCTGTCGATTCCACTCCTTGACCACTTTCAGCAACCACCACGTCCTCAACATCTTCCACCCTGGAATCCAGCTGTCCAGGTTCATGTGCAATGACTAAATTAATTTCGACTGGCGATGGTGATGTCACAGGATCTGTATCCCTCACGAACCGAGATGTAAATACCGGAACAAATTCTGCGGCCTCTGGATTCACCATGACGTCCTCTTTGAGTCCGGTAATTCAGTATTAACTGACGCGCTCTTATCCTCCTGTATTGTTCCCACGAAGTCATTCCGCTCTTCTACTTCTGCTTCCTTTTCTTCATCTACCACTCTCTTAGGCACTTGTACTTCCTCTGGAACCTCCAAAGCTTCCTTTTTCTCCAAATAAGAAGGATGCCCAACTACAGGCTCCCTACTTGCCGATGGTTGTTCCCTAACATAATTTCTTCTTCCCCTGTTAATTTCATGTTTCCTTGTTTTCTGTGCTGCAGCTGTTGTTACCGCCTTCACACTTGCCACCCCCTTGTAGCCTCCATCACTTCCGGAATATTCTGGCTTTCTAAGCGTCTCTTGGGTTCTCCTCCAACCACCATGTTTGTCCCTTTTGGCTCTTCCTGATGACCCGCTGGAGTATTGGACATCGGTAGCCTCTTTTCCCCGGGACTCATCAACCTCCTTGACCGTTCCTGAAAGCACACACAGTCGCTCAAGGTCCGCAAAACAACGTGGACGGTCCGCGAATGCCAAACGAGATCTCTCCTGGGGAGTCAGTCCTTCCAGAATCGCTTGTATAACTTCCGTCTCTGGCAACCCCAATCTTAACACCCGGGAAGCTTTCCGTATATCGCGCACGAAGTCTCCTAACGCCTCTCCGTAGGCCTGTGGGCGATAGAATCTTTCCAACTCAAGCTTGGCGCGTCGTCGAATGGGTATGAAGAAGTCCAACACCTCCCCATGGAAAGCATCAACACTGTCACCCCGACGCAGAGCCTTGGTGACCAGATTAGCCAACGTACTCCGGCAATACGGGTATATAAGAAACAAGACCTCCCCATCGGACACGCCTGGGAAATCTGCCACCTGCAGGACCAGGTCCAAGAAAACCAACAGCTGATCCTCATCAAATCCATCCACCACCGGAAATTTCTGGAGAACGTCTGAAAGAGGGTGGGGCAATTTCTCGTAGCCTTGCTATGAGAAAATAGGCTTGCTAGAGTGTACACGTTTAAAGAAAACTCTATCTTAAAGAAAATTCCGGTCTCCTTAAATTAGGTGGAAGTGTCGTACAAAAATTAACACCAATTTCTTTTTAAAATAACGAATATAATCTAGTAAAATACGTAGATTCGTTTATTGTATGCTGATACTTAATTTTTGTAATGGTACATATAACACACCCAGCACCCAATGTATAACAAATGGATTAAAACTTACCCTAAATAAATTAATCAACAAAAAATTAACTTGCAATCATGAACATAGAAGATATTATGACCAAAGGAGGGGAATAAACTAAACTATAATTTATAAGTAAATGTATAATTGAAGAAACGAAGATACGACTAACAACAAGACAACGTACCCAGTTACACAATAGATCAAACAGTGAGAAGAAAACAATGACAACAATAACCAGAAGAAATTTATTAAGTGTAATGGAGGAATCAGTGCAACTAGGGAAAAAGCCTAATCAAGTCAGATGCCAAAAGGAAATAATATAGATAAGGATAAGTTAACCCATGAAAATAAAATTATTATTAATGAAAAAGAAAATAAAACTGAGTTAACAAACTTGATTTAAAACCCTAAACTGTAACTTGACACTGACATAAACTTATTAATCAAATGACTTCAATGACTTAAAAGTACAAACAGAACTCAAAAAATTAAATATTGAAAGCAGAAATTAAGAGGGAGAGTGAGTACCAGTATTGTAATTGTATAATTAAATAATGTATAAACATAATAAATAGACAATATCCAAAGGACTAATAAAATTTGTAAAGTGGAATTAAGATTGTCAAAGACCACTAGTACTCAATAATAAAGGTTGAGATAATAACAAAATAGAAACATAGCCATAAACAATAAAATATCAGCTTTAGGTAAGAGTAAATAATCATACATTGTGTAGAAAACAGAAACTGACATTCAGCCATTGTTGAGAAACCAAGTTAGGACATAACCTAATCTGGCCAACTAGTTTTCAATAAAATAGTAAAAAACTATGACTAAAATAATGTTAAATCAAAAATGTCTTAGAGTGTAAACTAACTAGATACTATAAGGAACATCCAATGTACAAAAGGTCATAGTACCAAGAACATAAGTACAGAATAAATGTAAATTAATGTAACCAAGTGTACCACATAGAATGGGTACCTGGGACAGCAAAACGTTCACTTAAACCTGTAATAAAAGAATAGGGACTCAACCCATGATATTAAATAATGAATAATAACGTTCAGGGGAGACAAATCAAGGATTATGTCCACCAAATTAACAATAATAAAGCAAATTATAAGTGAACCCTAACTAATACTAGATGCAAGAAGTTTAAGTAAATTCAACTAGTGTGATTCCCAATATAAATGCAGAAATAACCACTGCCAAGTATTAAAATTGCTATAAGAACACTGATATAAATAAACATAATAAAGAGATAAAGGTGCAAAAATGCAACTAAAGAAAAATATGATACTCAAGTATACTAAACAATAATCAAAGAAACTGTAATTAAAGTAAAATAAACCAATAATAACTAATGCTGATACAATCAAAAGTGGTAATGACAAGTTCATTATAGATAGGCCACAACAATGATGTGTTATAAAACACTAATATTGTTCCTAAACCACGCCTTTAGGACTTGGTTCGTTGGTTCGTCCTAAACGAGACGTAGTTTCGGTCTTGATAATGGAATGGTGGGAGACAATGAAAGGCCTCGTCCGGAGCATGACAGGTAGCAGTTTAGCAAGTAAGCAGGACGAAGTTGGAATTACGGAGATGGCTAATTCAAATAACGAGATGAACACATTTACTCTCACTTTTTCCTAAGTAAGCTTATGTGTAAAACTTGCTAAAATACTAAAGTTTGTGTACTAAATGTTAAAACATTACAAATTTTCTTTGCTTAACGACTAGTTTGTTGTCTTCGAGAGAATATTACATTTTACATAAAACATTTATTTCTACGTATATTAAAACAAATTCTTATACTTTTTATTTTTCAGACTAATTGTAAAAAAATGCAAATTTATGAACCTTAAATACCATATGTTTTACAGGTTTTTATTAACTGACTTCAAGGTATTCATTAAAATAAACAATTAAATTTTTTTAAACAGGTTTTCAATTATTGGAGCGTAACGCGTATTTTAAAATCATAGTTTTCAAGACCATTCCTTTTTATTTTATTGTTTCTTAAGTTCAACTTGGATTCCTTTACTGTAAATGGTTTCAATCTTCATTAAGTAGTACATTCGAATAAATATTAACAGTGTTTGAAATTTCAAGTTTCATTGCTAGCTGTGTCGGTACTTATTGTTTGTATACATTACGAACGTACAATTTAGCCTATATACAGGTTTAGCCGAATGTGACAATTTGTTTAGTGTATAGCCTACATACAATTTAGTTATCTTGTTGATTCATCCTCTTCGTTCACTTTTTTAATATTATTATATATATAAACTTTCACATATGAACTTACTCTGATTATCACTTCCCCATACGTTTCAAGGTGATGTACCTCTTCTTCAGTGGGAGTAAATACTGAATGTCAGTTAACAGATTAACGGTTATGGACTCGGGTGGGTCAGGACACACCTGAGTCCATAACCGTTAATCTGTTAACTGACATTCAGTATTTACTCCCACTGAAGAAGAGGTACATCACCTTGAAACGTATGGGGAAGTGATAATCAGAGTAAGTTCATATGTGAAAGTTTATATATATAATAATACAATTTAGACAAGATGACTGTTATTAAGTTTTCATGCAGTATCTATATCATGTGAGGGTGCTTGAGATTTATTACCTTTGTTCTTCCTCTATTCTCTCTTCTCTACTCTACCACATACCCTCTCCCCATAATAAGTAAAATTGTAATGAACATTTATAGATCTATATTTATTCTTAATATATCATACTACAATTTGTTAATGGAAACAACGATCATAAAATGCTTGCAAATAAACTTTGTCACATTAGTGGTATGCCATCCTGACATTTCATTTTTCCTATAACATGAAAATTTTGTGGTCGCACAACAATTTATATTCTGAAACATAATTCAATATAAATATCGGTATGGAGAACCATACATGACTTCCATATTCTAAGATTTATATTTAAAATCATTTTCGAAATGAAATATTACCATAGAAACTACTTCTTTCTACTTACTGCTTCAGCCTTAACCACAGTACTGTGGTCACTAACGTATAACACCTCACGTTATCGCACTCGATTTTCACTGATGATGGAAGTCGATGGAATTGCCGAAACGTCTGGTTTTGTAGAAAACATTGGACTACGGCCAAATATCCCGGGAAGGAATTTTAACAAAAACTACTTCTTTGCTGCCGATAACGTTGTACACATATATATAAAAAATATGCATACAATTAATGGCTTGTATAAGTTAATGATTGATCTCCATTAAGTAGTGCTCAAGTTTCCAAAGTTTTAATGTTATGATGTCCGCAATTAAAACATCAGAGCAGGTTTAGTGTGTATGAGGGTACACCGTGGACAAAAATTTTCAACATTTCCTATTGAGCGTTGCTTAGAGTAAAGCTGCGAATCTACAGTGTACGTTTCACAGAACAAACACGCGGAAAAGAAGGAGCGCTCCGAAGTCACTCATGGACCCTCAGCATCTTGCAGAGGGTTCATTCCCTAAAGACGAAAAGTCTGTCTATGAATCGTTCCTCTGTAACCACGTGCAGTTACACTGCCCAGCGATCCACAGGAAGCAAATCGCTATCCACGCTGGACACTTTTTCGGCTTGCACGCGTTATGTTGGTATGGGTTTCGGCACTTGCCATTTAAAAAGCGTGCAAATGTAAGGAAATAAACATGAATGATGCCAGAAATAACGCGAATTGTGTGTGTGTGTGTGTGTGTGTGTGTGTGTGTGTGTGTGTGTGTGTGTGTGTGTGTGTGTGTGTGTGTGTGTGTGTGTGTGTTCCCTGCCTTTTTATTGCGGTAGTTATAATAAGAAAATGGAAACGTAAACATTACATAACTGAGATATGCTTGCCTGCCACGAACGATATATTTTCTCTCATACATGATATAAATTAAAATTAAAAAATTATAATTTTATTGCCTGGCAACAAAATTATTTTATTTTTAACAATTACCATTGTTTGAAAAGGTTTAAATGAATTTTCAAGTACTTTGCTGTTGTTAAAACGTAAAAGGTTGCAGGTAAACTACCCCTTCCCCTTAACCAATCTTCACCAAAATCAAAAGGCCTTGAGTTCTCTACAATCCAGTGATGTATGCAAAAATTATTTGATTCTGTTAGAATATGCGGCAGTTATCGTTCGTCATAGAAAAAATTACCCTTGTTAAAACATAAAACGTTGCAGGTAAACTACCCCTTTCCCGTAACCGATCTTCACCAAAACCAACAGGTCTTGAGAACTCCATAATTCAGGGTAGTATGCGAAACATTATTTGATTCTGTTTGAATTTGCGGCTGTTATCGTTTGCCAAAAAAAAAAGTACCCTTGATAAAAAAAACCGTTGCAGGTAAACTACCCCTTTCCCTCAACCGATCTTCACCAAAAACAATAGGTCGTGAGTACTCTACAAATCAGGGCAGTATGCAAAACATTACTTGATTCTGTTTGAATTTGTGGCTGTTATCGTTTGCCATAGAAAAAATCTACAGACACATAGACACACAGACACACAGACAGACAGACAGACACTTTTCGAAAAACAACTTTTTTTCATGTTTTGAGTGTAGTACAATCAGAATCTGCAATAATCTCGAACACGATTTTTTTTGCCAAACCGTACTTCCATTTCCTTAAGGAATATGGAAGTAAAAATTGCATTTCTTTTAGCAAACAACGTTTTTACACTGTATATAACCATAACGTGATGCGGTTGAAGACTACAAAAAACCGATTTACGTTGTTATTAATTAATGTAATATGCAGAATAAAATCAATCGCCATCCAGTTCTATCAGAGCAAGTCTACTCTCTTTGCATATATCATGAAACACTAACATTCGCTTTAAATTATAGCGAATGTCTAATGTGTATTACTAATTGGGAACTGTTTTCACTACCTTTCTAATTAAGCCTACGTTCTGTACACTTAGTTTAAATGTTGGTTAGTACATCGTCAAATATTTAAAGTAGAAAATATACATTATATAAATTCAACTGAAATCTGTTTTATTATTAACTGCTGTTTTATATTATGCTGTCTGTACAAGTGTTTTACAGTATAAGTTATACGTTATGTTTTAATACGTTGAATAATACCTAGTTTTAGGAATCATTACAATATTAATCATTAAGCTATTAAAGTGATTAAAAGTAATGATATATATCTAAATTAGACCTCAATACATTATAAAAAAGACAAAAATGAAACTGTATTAATATAAGTGAACAAAATTTCATAAGGCAACGGCAACAAAGTAGACTACTTGGTTTATGCGCTTCATTCATTTGTTCATGTAAGTAATGACCGTTACTGACCAAGTATGTTTTCTTCCTCCTTTTTACGTTATTACTTTGTATGATTATATTACTTTCCTGTTCATGCAGGTGTATCATTAATCTTCCTATATAAAGAATTAGAAGCACTTGTTCAAGCTTTCAAAATAATTCTTATAGGCCTATATAAAAACATTCTACATTTTTAAAGGGCACTTAAACAGAAAGAGTTTTCCTACTAGAAGGTAGAAAAGACAAAACTCAATAAAAGATCAAACATAACTTGCAAACGTAATTTAATTTTGTTAGAAAAACGGCACTACAATTTCTAATCGTAATGCGTTAATGGACTGTTTTAAAAAAGATTAGGCATGTTAACATTTAAACTTTCACTTCCAGTGTCATAATTAGGTAAAACTAAAGGGCAATAGAGCAGTCTGTGTCGTAAAACCCAAAGCTTTAAACTCCAGCGTGGGAGTCACCTTCAGTGGCTACCCTCTCTCTTTTGGTCAGTCATCCGACGGAACAAGAGTCGATTCAAAAGAGGCCATGAGGATGATTCCCGCAGTTGTAGTTGAAACATCTTGCATTTTACAACGTAAACCACAGCAGTTTTATCTAGCAGTTAGTTATGTTTATCGTTTGAGATTTGGTATTCCTGGTACTGCAGGCCATCCATGTCTCGACATATTTGTTATAATGGCAGAAGCATACTTACAGTAAATGTAGAACTGAATGATCGTGAATTAAGAGCTAAGATAAATTACCTATATGTTTTTATGAAATTCTAATGATTACATAATTATAAACAACTAATTTTGCTCAGGTATCAATGTGAAAAATTCACATATTTAATAAAGTAGATACCGTAACAGTCAGAAAGATTTGCCAAATAAGTAAAATTAACTAAGAACAAGAGTAAGAATATAAGTAAGTAATAAATAAGTAAGAAGTAAAATTACAAAATGTTTAGTGAAATATATAAGTAATAAATATGGCGAGTTAAAAATTAACGTTTACGATAGGCCTGCAGATGGCCTATCATAGCAACTTCACTATTCCATTCTTACCAAATTTTTTATTAGCTTTTCTATTCTCTTCCCTGGGCAAAATCTCACTGTTTATGTTATCTAGATCTATTTTTTAGAATTTAATAAGCATAATACGTTTACAGGAATAAAATTTTAATAAATTTATAAATAAAGCTTGCAATTAACATATCGTAACTGTAATTTTTCTTTGTTATTTACACTAAAGAATATTTGTTATTTTTATGTGAGATATAGAGGCCTATGTTAAGTAGAATGGTTGTCATATGCAGTCTTCTGTGATGTAGACATGTGTTGGTGTAACAATAGAATTACACTATTTAAATCTTCAAACCGTAATTATTGCGAGTTATATATTTGTGTGTGTGTATTTATTATAATATTTAGATTGAATAATTTTATCATAACTTAGCTGTTGATCAACTTAAAAACATAATTAACTATGAAAGAAATATAAAATATTTTATTTGTAATTGTAAAATGTTCACCGTAATTGTGTAGACTATAAATTATAATTCAAACGTATATATACAGTCTTAATTACAATTAATATTTAAATTAAAAAAAATAATTCTCTTTCTTTAGTTTCACGCAGTTGTCTACTACTTACTTTTGTCCATTGTAGTTTCTGTCTTCCAAAACTATTAGAGGCCTATTGCTTTGTTTAAATCGTCTACAAACGGTCCGGTTAGGAAAAATAATTTATGGCATACAATTTTGGACATTCGAGTCACTTTTGTTATTCTAATCTTTGATTGGTGGTAAGGAAGTAGGAATATCCAATGAGGAGAAGTATAGTCTTTTCTATGTAGGTATTAATTTCTGAATTAGATTAAATAGTAAATCAGAAACCGAGAAACTACTTTATTTTAAGCTTCAAGGCCCTGAGACGTCCCAGTCTCTTTGTTACAGTTCGCTATTACAGCAACGTAACGTGTGCATGTGTAACAAAAGTATGCCTCTGTAGGAATCACTTTACCAAATCCTTCGGCAACATATTTTTTTTCTATAATTCCATAATTAGGCACGTTTCCTTTCTTTGGCTACATAATTCATGTCTGACATAAGTTTGTTTTGTATTTCAAGAAAAGAAATACATTTTTACATTGATTAATATTAAGTTACTCGTTTTTACTGTAGTCTGTCGAAGAAAACAAACATTTTGTCATCAAAACCATTTCTAATAATAAAAGAAAACCCGCAAGCAACTCGTGTATATTTTTGCTGCATTCTATAACGCTACTGAACGATCTGTTGCAAATAAAATTATGCATCAAATGTCAAAGACATTTTCAGACTTTTACAGAGACCGGTTGTGTAGAATCAAGTATAATCTGTGAATACTCAGGGAAACGTCTAATACGAACGTCTAGTTTCTTAAGTGCATTTTAACAGTAAAACTACAAGGCAGTTAGCAAAACATTACCCGCTGTAGTTCAGGTGTTTCACGGTGTGAAGTCAGTGATAGTAATATTTTCCTAATTTCGATTTAATGGGTTTAAAGATTATCGCATTGTTATTATTATTATTACCTTGAAGAGTACGGGTCAGATATTCATGAAGAAGAAGTGTTGTGACAACCATCGATAGAAAGTAACAAACATACTTTAACGGTATCACTATCCCATGAACACTATTTTTTAATCTGTTATAAAACCATTTTGCTCACGTATAATAACTTATACTTAAACTTCTTTCAACCAAAAATCAATAGCTTGTAAGTGCGTACATTTTTACGTCTAAAATTTGGTCTTTGTCAACATTTAACTTAAAGACGCAAGTTTATTAAGAAATCAATATTTGTAAAATGTAATTCAATTTACCTGTATAGAATTCAATCAATAGCCCCTTTTAAAATTTCGAATCATAGAAAGATGTAGAGATTGTAATAACTCTTGGTTACATAAAAGTAGTTATGAAAAACGTAATATTAATATTATTTCATTTACTGTAAACGATGAATAATTAAATTACAGTAGGATGAATATGATGCTCCATTTTTTCTCCCGCTTTTAGATTGATGGCTCTTAAAATTCATAAGGTTAAAAATAAATAATACAATATATAAAGTATTTTTTAATTTTTTAATACTTTCAGCACCACTAAAATATCTTAATCTGTATTTGTTACAGAAATAACACTATTTCAGTTTGTTGCTGAAATAATTTATATATAAATTTCCACAGTAACAATGAACATACAACATTTTCATTCTAAACCTGTTCAACGGGTTTTATGAATTTTAATTTCACAACAAAAGTATAAATAACGGCTTTGATAGCGATACTAGAGGTAAGTTTGTAAACATATAAGTAGGTCCCTAAGTATCTGATGTAAGTGAATTCCAGACGGGTGACACTGTCACGTTTCTGATAAATGTGTAAATAAAACATGAGTGATGAAACAGCTAATTGCATTAAACGTTGAGTTTTGATTTATTTGTTTTTCAGGCACATTAGATTACTGAGCGGGGGCAGATACGTTTTCACTATTTATCAGACGGATTGTTGTGAGCTTGCAAACTGACATCGCTTATAAATCCGTCAGTTTGTTGTTTATTTTATTGTTAACATGTGATATAGGATTATGACTGATTGTTTTTGTGACACGTACAAACAAATCATGTTCTCTACATAAATATGATATTTTCGGTATATAGTAAACGTTTCAGAGAATATACGATACAAATTGGAAATGCCGAGTATCAATTCCCTTAATTTAAACAATATTTTAAATTAATATAGTACAACAACAAATTTAATTTGAGTGTACATAAAATTCATATAACATTTCTGTAGTTGCGTGTATTTATAATTGGAATTTGGGTTGTAATCATAATAAGAGTAGTCCTTTTATAAATTGTAACGTGTTTTCATTAATTTATTAAATAAGGTTTAAAAAAAATAGCATTTAATTCGCCATAAAATATCCATTATCAATTGTTTCAACGTTTCTTTGTTGCAGTACATTCATCATAAAATAAGTCTTATATCTTATATTAGCAAAAACCTATGTTAAACATTTCTTTGTTACACTATAAATTTTCGACTGCTCAGTCTGACTGTGTGCTTTATAAGTTTGTTCTTATTTACATTATTACTCTATGCTTGGCATACACCTTAATGCTTCATAAAATTTTAAATGGACTAATCGAATCGTTAGTCTTCTTCTATATTTCCAACTACTTTACTTTATATATTTCGTGAGATATTACACACTGATTATTTTACACACTTTAAATGAAAATTTAAATTTATTAAATCAATTGTTCATCATCCAAGCAATGATTTAAATTAACTTTAAATTAATTGGTTACCATTAAAGAAAATTCTTACTAAAGTTATATTACATTCTCTTATCTCCATCTATATATGACATAAATTTTCTTTACTTTTTAAATTTTAAAAAATATCTTTTCAATGTCTTTATTTTTTCAGAATTATAAATTGGTTATTTGTCACCTCAATTCTGCAGATTGTACCCATGTCCTCCGGTGATCTGTCGGTCCTGTCCTACTGGATTTCCTCTTGCGTTTTCCCCTTCCACTTGTCGTCCTCCAGTCACTCGTCCTTCATGGTCCCATCTGATGGCTGTAGAATGGAATGGTGTTGCTCAGCATCAGCTGCTGTTGTTCTAGTAACCGCCTCTATTGCTCTGCATATCGTTCCTCTGCTTGATGTGCTCTCCCCATTTGTCTAGCGTGTTGACGTTTGTGGTTGTAGACTGGTTGTATACGTCCGATAATTGTAGTTAAAAATAACCAAACTAATAGTTATTGTTTTTGATTACTTGAATTAACGTATTGTCCATTATACTTTAGAGTTATAAACAAAAATCTCGTCGATACTGTACATAGCGCCCCGCTATGTCTGAAGACTGATTGGAAGTAATTAAAATTCGCGTCGCTGACAGACCTACCGCCGCAACTGAAAACTGATTGAAGAGTAAATTTGGCTCTCCTGGGCCCGTATTTATATTCACCAAAAGAACCACACCTTTCGGCTCAGGATTCTGCATGTCAGAAACTGTCCGTGGCGTCAGTTCCCCCACTACCGTCCAATTGCACATATTCGCACATTTTTGCCAATTGCAATGTCTAATATAGATTTCAAAGTGCTCTAACATTGTCTGATTTAATTACACATATTATACGTAATTATCATAGTGATCGCATCATTAGTGTAATTACTATGCTCTTAAAATCGCACAGAATTCGCACTGAACATCATAATCACACCATTTTCGCACTGCACATGTGTCTGATTTTTATGCATATTTTAGAAGTCTTTGCAATCTTTCTAACATTTACGGTTTGCTTATAATTAAATAAAACTCTAATTTAGTATCTATTTTGGGTGCGATTGCAAACTTGCAGGCTTGAACAGGCTCCACGCACACACACTATTTACTACTGTACACTCTCTCAGCAATCATCGCGTGATCGTGCATGTTCATTCCTGCGTCTAATTCAGCTTTCAACTTCACACCTGCTCGTCTATTACATATTACTAAAATTAATCTAAATATTTATTTTATTTAATACATGCACATTACAGCATATGCTTGTATTGCCGTAATAGTTATTGATTATTACAAAATTTTAGTACTTTATTTGTATTCATCTTCCTTAGGAGTAGATAATATTGTAAATGCTATGACTCAGAAGGTAACAAAATCTCATTGTAAAATAAAAAGCACATAGAAGTCAATGGTGACATAAAATCAGTTTCCAGTATTAAAAAACACAGCAAGTAAAGGATAAAAGTGAAAAACAAAAAAAAACATAAATGCCATGTAATAGAACATTAATTAAGCTCACAAAAAATAAGCTAATTCAATGAGAGTTTATTTTCAACAAATATTTTAATAAATTAGAAAAACACACACACGTATTCATCCAGAAAACGCTATTTCTGTTGTGTGGTTTACTTGTTAACTGAAGTGAAATATTTTTACAAGTAAATCTAAAAATCTTATAAATTGTAAGGACAGTATGGAAACATTAAATAATATGAAAATATAGTAGTAGGCCTATACAATAATATTACATATTAACACAATATTAAAATAAAATACTGGAACTAAAAATGTTATATATTACGTGCTTTATAAATTGCTTATTGGAAACGTATATTTACTGTCAATAAGAAAACAAACAAATTTAAATGAAATCTATTGTTACGACGGTATCACTGATCGTCGTATGGTTCAGTGGAAAACAAAATAAAGACAACAATTAAGTCACTAATCACCAATTGTAATTAATCACAATTAAGTGTTTGAAATAAACAAGTTATCCAACAAGATTATACTCCTGCAATAATTCAGTTAAATTTGTCCACACGCAATAATAATGTCAACTAATAGAGTCCCGCACAATAACACTTCGCCACAATACTTTGAACATCACTTGAATAAATCGCCACTTAAACGCACTGTGTAATCGCCCGACGTCAACTGACTGTCCGTCGCTGGATGCTTATATTTATACCCAGCTGAAATCCCAGAATAATCGGTCACTTTCTGAATGACGTGCGTATTACAGGCGCTCTAGAATCCACTAGAAACCGTTCAAACTGTCTGGCCTTGAACACAGTGCGCCGACCGGTATGGTCTGGAATAGCCTCGACTGTTGACGCATGATAAGTGTCACGTAATTGTCTTTCATCTCAAAGTAGCAGCAATATGCACGCACACACACATTACCTGGGCTCTGCTGGGATAGCCCACATACTTGTAGAACATAACATTCCGTATTACGTAACATTATTATTTCTGTTATAAAGCCTTAATAAACATTTATAAGTATTATATGAGGTACAGGAGAAACTAGAATAATTTTATCGTTTATTACAAGTAGCACAGTATTTATAACACCGTATAATACGTGAAACAAACGATAGGCGTAACTAAACTCTAATGTGTCAGTAAAATATTTTTAGGAGTGTGTATGTAACGATTGGTGTGTGTGTGTGTGTGCGCGCGCGAGCGCGCGTGTGTGTGCCAATCATCTGTATCAATAAACTGCACATTTTAGTTATCAACGTGAAGCAAGATGGATAAGAGTTTAACAAAACGTCATTACATTGAAGCAAGTCTTTTTAATGTAATTACATTTAGCACGTAAGAAAAATAAGTCCACACAATTATTCTTTAAAAATAAGAATAGTAGTTAATATCTGTTAATGGCCCAAAAGTATTTTATTGGCTCTTATAATTATATGGAGAAGAGAATAGCATCCTTCCAAACTAACTCAATTACCATCTTACACTCCAAAACAGAGATAACATCCCCTTCACGATATTCCTGTACAGCCCTACCCTTACTTTCCCTTCGTCTACTAGTTCTTTGTGTCTTTACAATCCTTAATCTAATTTGTCAGAAGGGTCTTTCATACTACCTTGAAGAACACATAAAGGAGAAGAATTAACTCGACGTCTTCTGCAAATTACACTTATAAAATCATTCTTATTTTTAAGGCAATAAAAAAGTTACACAATACTGCAAGAAATAAATACATATTAAAAAGGTTTTATCTTGTGCATAGTTACAACTATTGTTAATTGTATAGTTTGTATAGTTCAAAAATTATTCTGTTATTATCTGCTAATGGTGTTCACCCTACATAGATATTTCTTTACTGCTTTGTTCAGGAACGCGAATAACGTTTTGCAAACTCTGCATTCGTGATCACGCAATATTGTTTATCTTTATATCTGAAATCAATATAACGTATAATCAAATATAAATCACCCCCTTTTATCAGTAAAATTTTTAATATTGAATCGTATTCCAAGAATTTACAGACATAATTAATTTTTGTTTACAGTAAATGAATTAAAATTTAATTTGACGTAAGTAAATGTACGAATCCTAAAAACACACAACTTTCGTGACTTCTCATAATGTAATTTAATTTTTGAAATTATTAAATATTTCTCACCTCAGTGTTACAGACACAGGATGAGGCTGAATTCGACGCCATTGCGTTGTTGAGTTACCTTAAAGACATATTATGTCATTACAATACTTTGACATGTAGGCCTAATGTTAAAGCAGTCTTATGACAGTTGGATACTAATTGATGCATAATTTAATATTGTTGTAGACCCTACCATGTAGTATTCATTTTCTCAAGAGTATTACTTACAACATCTTGAAACTGTAAAGAGTACTCATGTCTTGATCTTGAATTTATAAAGAGTACTCATACACTCACACATTTTGTAAGTAGTGTAGGTTCTCTTGTTATGTCAGTGATAAATGATGATCTACTATAATATGCTAAGATTTTGCATATAGAATTCTCAACATTTTTCAGGTTAAAAGAATATTTCTTACTTGGAGCAAGTGGGCAAGCATTTGAAAACCGCAAGGTCAAGCAGTAGGCAGGGTCGTTTTTTCCTTGAGACCCGGACCTGTTGAACCTAGTATAGTCTCATAGAGCATAGTCTCCATGATGGTGTCTGGAGTGATCCAGTCCACTTTAAACTCCGTTTCATGTTCTCTTCTACGTTGTGTTCAACTAATACACTAGAAGAAACTGTGCTTGGCGTCGTCCTCTACACTTCCGGCCAGTCGGTTGATGTTGTCTTCCTCCACCCTGTGCAGGACGGATCAAAATTACCCATAACTAATTACGAACTCTAACTACTTACTAACTACTTACGAAATACGAACTCGATACCTTTAATAATTTGATAAAATACATGCTTGTCAAAACCCCTTGTAAAGTGTGGACCGACTAAAATTGTTTAAACTATGCAAAAAACTTTACATAGCTTACTGTTATTAGTTATCTAACAAAAAGTATTAGATAGGCCTATAGATGTCCAACAAAAACATACATAAACTTATAATCTAGATCTAAATTGTCGTTTAGGGAGATTCGGTAGGCCCAAAATACAACAAAATTTAAAATTTGGTTTTATTATTTTAGTGTTCTGTGATGTTTTCTGCTTACTTTCGTAAAACATTGTTGAAATATGGTAGCTAGGAGTATTTTAATTAATTGAAATCTTTACAATGTTTTCGTTTCTTCCTTCCTTCTGTTTTGTAATTTTACTTTCAATTGTCGGCACACCTGTGGAACCAGAAGATCGGACAAGTGCATCTCGAATTTGTACTCGCCTAAGGACAATATGAAATTGTAAGACGTTAAAATAAACTAAGCAATGGGAAACATTAAGCGGTCCAAACACACTAAGCGCTGCGGCTACTTTATCTATACAAGAATACTATGGGTTAGCAATGTGCAGAAACACAAATAGTTTAAAAGAAATGAATACAGCAATGTGAGAAAAATACGTCCATTCTTTTTCCAGATCACAGACTCTGTCTAAAGAAAGTGATAGTTGGTGTAAATATAAAAAATATGTGTGGCTTCAAATATAGACTATGACCATTCAAAGCATATTTACCTTCTTTAGCTGCAACGGAAAACATAAAACCCACTTTATAAAAACCTTTGTTAATCTGAACTGCTAAGAAATGCCTACATGAAAAATTCCAGAAGTCTAACGATTCCGTAAATCAAATAATTTGGTCTCGCTTGCCAACAACACTGTTGGCATAAACACTCTTCACTTATGAATTGATGCTGCTGCTAACTCATTCAGCAAAGAGAATATATCAAGTATTTAAAAAGGCGGGTATGAAAGTAGCGATGAATTTGTATGAAAACATGAAAAAATGTGATTTTATCCGACTTCGAAGCCTCAGTGTATGGCTACAGAGATGGCAAAGAAGGCAGGACAACTAAGAGAAAGTGCAAAGAGGAGAAGGGAAGATGAATGGGATCCTAAATTATGCAGCAGGAAGTCACTAATTTCTAATAAATAAGTATTAAATAAAAAAATAAAGTTTTAACTTTTTTTGCGTTTTACCGAAAATGATTTTATTGCACCGTATACTTTTCTGTCAGAAACCAATCAATGGATTTTAATAAAAAAATCACATTTATAAGTCACACCTAGGCATGCATTTTATGACAGATACTTTGTCAAATAAGCAATAAAAAGTTGTACAAAATATATTTATAAATTCTTAACTTGTAAAGTTAAAAAAACAATTTTAACTCTTAAAATATGTGAAAAGGTTTCAATAACAATCTCTGAAAATTTCATAAGTGGTCCTGCGAAAAGGTACATAAAATTTTTTGAATTCACTTTATAAGCACAGGACCTACCGACTCCTATTAGGTACTGCACTTATAAATTTAACTACAAAACCAACGCAGTAATCATAGTTTATAGTGCTTATTGTATTTGTATTTACAAAAGTGTATTAATGATTGTCTGCTTTAGATTTGTTATTTTACTAAAAATATAGTAGAGTTTATGGTATACGCTTAATTTAAAAAGCTTCTAATATTGATATTTATCTAATAATACATTATTTTGTTTAGTACACTGAACTAGTTCTGGAGCTCAGGTAGGTTGCTAGTAAATATATCTGTAAAATTAAATTCAACTATACTACACTCAAGCAGTGGCGTCGCTAGACTTTTTGGCGCCCGGAGCAAGGAGATCGTCTGCCGCCTCGTCTTTACAATTAAAAGGGGACAAAAGAGCAAAAAATAAGGGCCATCCAGTGGACAAAGTACTTAATAAATACAAATGTGTAGATTTTTGTATGAAAGCACGTACCACAAACGCCTTAAAAACATTTGTTAAGTCAATATTAAGAAATTACATATTATAATATTACCGGTATTCAGTTTGTATACATTTATTAGTAACAAATGTAGACTATAAAAAATGTAGTAATATAAAAAATGTATAACATAAAAATGTTCTAATAAACATGCATATTTCTTGTAGGCCTAAAGGGTATCGTCAAAACAATATCCTAAAGCAACATAAAGTTAAAGAAAGACTACATTAAAAGTAATAAAATAAATCACTTACTATTACAGGTTAATGGTTCCGTTGTCTATTAATAAACACTTAATATTTATTTTTAATATTTAATAAATATTTAAAACGAGACATTTTAAAATGAAACTTTCTTGGTCTCAATTGCTGCAAAGTCGGTTATTAAATCACTACAATCTAAAGACGAAGCAACGTCGTTTTCAATTGAAAGTGTCGAAAGATTTGATATCCTATCTTGAAATATTTTTGATCGTAGGTACGATTTAATCAATTTAAGTTTACTAAACGATCTTCGACAAGAAGACACAGACACTGATAATGTAAGAAAAATTTTTAAAGCTGTTGCTAGTGTTTTGAAGGCTTCTAATCCCACTAAAGAAATGTACTGTAGCAGTCCCTGAGGTGTAAAGTCCATTTGTTCTCCGTTAACGTTTGCTCTTTTTAATAAAAGTATGACGTCTTTCAAGTCACTGAACAATTCTTCACTGTTTAAGACATGTGGATACAGTTTTGCAAGTGCACTTAAGCTGATTTGGGAAAGCTGTTCCTTAAAAAATGTATATTCCCATCATTCACGAACGCTAAAATTTACAGAGCAAAAAGCCTTTTTCTAACTCTTTTATGTTAGAGAAACGGCTTGAAATTTCAACTAACAGTTTGTCCAAAATTTCTATTAGAGAACGTCGAATTTCTTGCCGAACGGTTAATGCAGAATCGTCTGCATACTCCCCTGGGATTGTGCGGTTCCTTCTTATCTTTTTTGTGATACTGACACCCCGTTCATTACATAATTACATACCTGCTCTGCCTTAGAAATGACATTGTCACACAGCTCTTTCATTCCTCCAAACGTTTAGTTTGTCCGTTAGCTTCTCCAGAAGTGTCAATGCTTAAATAAAGATTATTCGTTTGGTCTGCAAGATTTTCTTGATTTTGTCCATAGAAGAAAAAATATCTGTCCAGAAAAAGAGTAAGGTCACAAAATTAAAGTTTTCTATCGCATTAATTATTAATGCTGCATCTTCCCTCGTATCAGTTGTCTCAGTCGGTGTATCCCTCCGTTTCTCCAGTGCAGCAATCACTTCATCCAGCTGGGTGGATACTGATTTCACCGCATCTGCTTTTGAACTTCACCTGGTATCACAATGTCCTTTTAGAGTAATATTTACGAAGTATTTAATAGCACTGCATCTATAAGTGGAACAGGAAAAGAGGGCGAATAGACGTTCTACTGTTCCAAAAAATATCACTGCCTGAACATTTACATGAGCTCCCGTATCTTGTAGAGCAGCACCGAGAACACGGTCTACATTGTTGCTAGTAGTGTTCTGTCCTTTATCACCTGTAATTTTAAGACTGCACGATGCAACATCATCCATGGTACTAGAACCAAGTGAATCTTGTAACTGTGCTTTGACACTTTCACAGTTTGGAGTATTCACGTCGTTAATTTTACTGTATATATCAACACCCTCGTCGCTAACAACATCCATTTTATGATCGCAAGTTGATTCCTTAACAATTGTAATATTTTGACATTCAGGGTTCGATTTTCCTATAATAAAAGACTTCATAAATTCTTTGGAACTTGTTGTAGTTCTTAATCTTTCTTCCCTCCTCTTCCGAAACTGGGCGCCAGTGAATTTACTTCGTTTCATATCAGCTTCAAATAAAATTTAAAAAAAATCTACTTTCAATAATAGTATTAGTATGATGACATACACGTGACGTATTATACATATACCTACAAGACGCACAAACCAAAAACAAACGCACACTCAAGATACTCATCAACACGTTCGCTGCGTCGAACCGGGAAAAATTGCACATACGTAGCCCACTTAACTTTTTTTTTATTGTTTGTAAATAATATATTCGTCTGTATATGAATAGCAATTAAGATTATCTATAAAAATCCAATACTGCATGATTATCAGTTCTCCTTTCCAGCACAACAACTCACTACAAAGTCACTACAAATTTGTTATCATAATGAACCGTAATTACGATGCTTGAGCATAAATAGACTGATACTGTTTATCACGGAAGGTTTATGACAACAGACAAGCTGGCTGGTTATGCTTCTTTTATGAAAGGAATAGTCATATCAAAGTAACAAGTTGCTTGAAGTTTTATAAACTGGAAACAATTTTTTCAAGTCTAAACTTACTTTGCCCCCCCCCCCTAGCTACGCCTCAAGTGTCCCTATCAGAAGTTTTTAAACAGAAGTTTGTTAAACATTTTTAGATTGCGTTCGTGGCTATAGTTTTCCTTTAAAGAAATCTAAAAGTAAATAATAAAGGTTAACAAGATAACATGACGTGAAATAGGTGTAATTATAATCCGTAGACTGCACATTCCGTAATGTTATTTCAGCAATGAAAGTGGAATAAATGATTACACATTAACAACTCAGAATCTATTGTTATCTTAAATAACGCCCAAATACTGGTTAAATTAAGAACGAGATTACAATCTTTTAGCTTTTCTAAAGATAGTCTATGAGATGTCATATACTGGTACTCTGAGTAAAATGAATTCTTGAGCCGAATACTTTTCTTCAAAACAAAGTGTCTGAAATATATTACTAGCAACATACTCCTGTATGGTGTACATTTCGTGTGACGTTTCCATCAATAATTAACTTTATCTCGGAACTAACAATCTCCGACATTGGCTCTAGAGTTGTGCCAGTGATGGTAAAATTCTTTATGGCAACAGCTCATGAGGTTTTGTAATATTTGGATAGAAAAATAAAAGCTTACTTCAATTTTTAGTTTTCCATAATAAATAGCCTGGGTATTTATAAATAATGGAATCTAAGTTATGTGAAAATTTGCTATATATTCTGTTCAGAATATAAATTAATTCTGCCATACAGAAACAATTTTGGCAATTTAGTTGACTGCCTTCTATTAGTTGCTTATACAGTCTATGTTGAATTCAACTTGTTAGATTCCACTAGGCCGGTAACTCCCACTTTCGAGCAGTGTAATCGTCAACAGACTAGGTTGAAAGCCATCTGATGCATTTCACATATTGTTCAAAGTTACTCTTGTGTAATACTGACTTGTGTTATTTGTATATATTCACTTTCATCTTACGTGGAAAATACAGCTGTACGATTACATTAACTCTTACGAAAATATTTTATACGACATTCTTAAATCTGAACAAAGATCACATTTTATAAAATATTCAGTTCATTTTCATTTTGTTTATAACTAATGCATTCTATTTCGTAAAGTATATTACACAATAACACATATCGCGATGAACGTTATAATATTAATGAAGAAAGTTGTGTTAGTGGTTGAAATCACAAGCAGAATGATCACTGTTGCACACCACTATATAAAAATTATCCCGATTAGCGCTTTCAAGATTCACAGCTCATCGTCAGATAGGAATTGAGACAAACAACGTGAAAACAAACCCTTCACCCCCATCTCACCCCACCCTGCTCACACACAACAAGCTATAATTCATATGTCCCTTCCCCACCCCCTGAGCCCTGTCCCTCCATCTGGACAGTTACATATTTTTCTAGCAAATTCCTTGTGTTTCAGTGTTGTGTGTGTGTGTGTGTGTGTGTGTGTGTGTGTGTGTGTGTGTGTGTGTGTGTGTGTGTGCATTCCTTTTAAACCTACCCGTCTCCTCTCCACACACGTGGGTCAGTCACACACCCTTACTTTAAAACATCCAATTAGTACTATGCAATTTAATTGCAATTAGTACTATGCAGCAAAGTGTACCTAGGTGAGACAGGACGAAAATTCGTATGCAGGTTGTCTGACCACAAACATGGAGAAGGTAACAGAACAACCAATTCGTTATATGCAAGACATTTCATAGAAGACAACCATAAGTTTGCTAATCCTTTGGAAGACTACGAAATTGTGAAAGTAACACAGTTGAAAGGAAGCTGAGGGAGGAGTTAGAAATACTGAAAGAAAGAGAAAAAGGGTTAGACAATTTAATTACTACTAAAATTAAATTTGATAATGAAGAAATATTTTATAACATAATTAAGAAGTAAATGATAGAGGACAGATAGATAAGATTAAGAATTAAATTGCATAGTACTAATTGGATGTTTTAAAATAAGGGTGTGTGACTGACCCACGTGTGTGGAGAGGAGACGGGTAGGTTTAAAAGGAATGCACACACACACACACACACACACACACACACACACACACAACACTGAAATACAAGGAATTTGCTAGAAAAATATGTAACTGTCCAGATGGAGGGACAGGGCTCAGGGGTTGGGGAAGGGACATATGAATTATAGCTTGTTGTGTGTGAGCAGGGTGGGGTGAGATGGGGTGAAGGGTTTGTTTCTCACGTTGTTTGTCTCAATTCCGATCTGCCGATGAGCTGTGAAGCTTGAAAGCGCTAATCGGGATAATTTGTATATAGTGGTGTGCAACAGTGATCATTCTGCTTGTTATAATATTATTTTTTATCATTTATATTAGCATTTGTAGTTTCCATGGGGGGATTTGAGTAAAGTTGATATTTGCAATATGTAGTAAGCAGGTACAAATACTATTTGTAAAATGTTCTTTGTTTATTTTGTTTTGTTTGGTTACTGCATACAGTAGAATTTAATTAAAGCTAAACAATGCACTTCGGTTACTTGCAGAAGCAATACCATGGCAGGTCACTGTTTGTCTGCAATGTTTGCTAAAGTGAACTATGTTATTCAGTACAAACAACAGTACAGCCTTTTGGTTGGTATTGCTTTCCCATGGTTATCAATTTAGTGAATACCCTTATTATTGGCAGAGTATACGTACTTCAGATCTGCATGGTAGTGTAAGTAGTTATTACATTTAGATTACATTTATTTTCTTATGTAATTCACATAGGTCCAGCTAAAATGCGATCTGAAATATCTAAAATACGCAGGTCACAATTATCCCTGCGTATACAGCGCACAGCGGTGGACACAAGTATGTAGTAATTATTCTTTAAGGCCCTGCAGAGGTATACAACATAAAAATTTGTCAAGTATAAAATGTTTCTTTCAGAAGCATTTTTTATCAGTTTAATACTTTCAGACACGGATATTTTCGGTTTATACTTACTAAATATACAACTCTGAGATGTGCATTTGAGTATAAGCTTTAAAAGTATAAAGCAAAGTTTATACTTTAAACGTTTAAAAGCTTATAACGTTTCCTTTAGCTTTAAAAATTTATAAAGCAAGCTTTTAAAATTTAATTACATACGTACGTAAGTCGATTACTGTGAAATAAAATCTGAGCCGTTGCTTCTTTTAGATGTGTACTTTTGCACATTTTAGATGTGGGTCTTGCTTTTGCATGTGTACGCATATTGTAAAGGTACATATAATCACCATACAGGTAAATACCCACATAAGAGATGTATTTAAAATAAAGAACTAACACTGAAGAGAAGAAAGGATGAAAGAGGTATAAAGAAAAGTGTATTTTAATATGATTATCCGGTCAACTACAGAAAAAGTAATAATAAAAGCAACAGTTGAAAGTAGAACAAGAGACCTAGAGAGCAAAACTTATAAAATCACAGTAAAATACGATTTAACTCCAATGACCCAATAGATGGTAAGTGAGAAGATACAAACACCAAATACTATAATCCCAACAAGGACCCAAAAACACCAATTATTATGATCCCACATGGACTAAGAAAACAGAAGAAAATGAAGAAAGAAGAACCAGTAGTGCCAGAACAATAAGTGTATATAAGTCAAGAAAAGTGTTTACAAAGGAGTACCTTAAAACATAGTGAAACACATAACAAACTATGACTAGTGACTTGACACTGACCTGTAAATATAAAAAGATGCTCAATAATAATGAAAGAAGGGAAAGACATAATGATTGTATAAAACCTAACTAATAGTAGGGTAATAGAGTCAAAATAAACTCAATGCCTAATATTCCAAATGACATGCTAAGTAGACCAGCATTAATAGCTTATTATTCTATAAATAAACAAGATAAGAATGAGTAAGATAATAAATAATGATCAGATAAGACTAATGTGCAAATACCTGTGGGTGAAACTTGATAACTATATCAAAATATAGAAATAACAGTAAATTTGCATGAATGCATTGTTGTCAACATACAGGGGTTCCAACTAACCTCACATATGGTACAGAACCATGTGCAAATACAAATAAGGGGTAGTAAAAGCCTGAAGTTTAGTAAGTAAATTACCATAATGAGAAAAGACATTATGGAGGTAATCCCAATACTAAATGTAATTAGATTAAGAGTGTTATTAGTGCATATAAAGTGTAAATACAAGGGACTGACAGAGACAGCAAAAGTGTACACACACCAAAATACCACAAAACCACTTTAATTTAATTAACCAGGAAAAACCTATTGTATAGAAAGGTCAAATAACTCCTGTTACTACCATTACTGGGTAATACTAATGATATAAGATGACAAGCAAGTCAGAATAAATATAAATTCATGCAAGTGTCTGATCACACTAACTGTAAGAAGTAAAAACATTTCAATCAAGGTAAAACCTGTATATTAGGAAAATTCCAACATAAAACAACAATCAGTCTTATCCAATAACGATAACTATCAAGTATGAGGCATTAAAACATAAAATTAAGTTAATTATTTGCAATTTTGAGAATGACCTATATCTAGGCCAATGACCTACTTAGCTAAAAACATTCAAAATAAGAAATATATGCAGTGTAGGCTACACAAAATCTGAGGTGTACAAAACATATAAAAGACATGTCACAAGATTTATTTAACAAAAGAAATAATCAGAGTGAGCGAATTGTAGAAATAAATATGTAATTAAAACAATCCCAAACATAGGCCATAAGAGCTTAAACCTAAAACTGGCAAATCATTGGTATTAAGACAAAAATAACAATTATAATTAATTGTAATGCTAGTACATCTAAGGTTAAAGATGATCAATGTACAGCATATACAAACCGAATAATGACAAATAAATGCTTATTGTAAATAAAATAAGTAAAAATAATAACGAAAAACTGTAGATTCGTTAATATAACACACAGACATGTCATGTAAGGACTTAAAATAATCAGTAATGTAAATGCAAGTGCATGGTCTAGTCATATCTTTTGTAAATAGTAGTATAAGATTGTTAAATTAGTTTTAAGAAATCATGTGTAAATTGTGAAAAAAGAGACGCCTTAGTGATATACTCTCAAAACCAAAAAACGGGAAGTAAGCTCACTCATTAGAATGGATTACGTAATTTTTGGGCCAATAAGAATCTAATAAATCATTGGGGAGTGTGTACGATTTACAGGTCATCCCAAGCCGGCCATGTATGAAGGAATTATTATTGTTGTAACTCTGATAGACTGCGCGTCGCCAGCCAGAAGACAGAATAAGTACGTCGAACCCGCGATATCACCTGTGCGGGTATAAACAAACCAGTGGGGTTGTGTAAGATAACCTTTTTTATCAGTGCGAATTATTTGTAATATCAGAAGAATTAACCTAATAATAACCTAATAATACACTGACATTGATTATACAGTGTATAATCCAGTATAATCTCGCGAAGTGAAGTTATAAATTTTAATGGAAAAGTGAATTACAAGGGAGTATGGTGTTTGACATTTTTAGTTAATGACATGAACGATGATGACTAATATCGTCATGAATAATTTTGCATATTATCACAGTAAACAATAGAGGCAAGAACCTCGAGACAATTAATTTATTCTTTTTAAATTTTAATGATGATAATTAAAACGTGTTTACCTAATATATAAACGTTTGTTATGAAAGCATATACGCTTTCTAATGTTGCTAAGTAACTAATAACAAGTAACAACAAGGGATTTCGAACCTTGTATACAAATTTTAATGATGAATAATCAGATTTAATTTCCTTTTAAATATTTTGGTTCTGTAATTCAAGAACAATTATCATATGTAATGACATCAAGGTCAATCTAATCTATTTAAATATCCTAGTCATAACAGGACTGAAGGTCACATCTTTCAATATGATTAATAAGAATTAAGGTATTAATGGACATAGTCCAAATTGTTAAAATACATTTAATATTTTTTATTTATATGGGATTGAACTACCCATGCCGAATTAAGTGCATATATAAATTGAACATACTTTAACCATTATATGATTCATGTTTACCACACTTTTCAGATGGAATGAATGTTGATAATATCCAAACATATTATTTGTCTACAGACTAATTAATTGTCAATTATTTTTTGTTCAACCATAACCATGTTGAGTTTGTAGATTGTATCCTTTGTTTGTATCTGTTTTCTTGTATCTCGCAGACTACAAGAACCCATAAGCTGTTAATGTTAATTAAGGACTAAATGATGTTGATTTAATTTTAATTACTGTATAACCAAATACCCTGAGATTGAGATTGCTCATTGCAAATCTAAGAATTTAATGTAACTGCAAGGCCATCAGCCGATTATTCAAAATAATTGTGGATACTTTAAAACAAAATCTAATTGTGAATAAACCATTCTTTTATTTGTTTACAAAAACTTAGTTGACGAGCATCATTTATCAGAAATAATAAAACTTTTCAGGTACTCAGTTAATAAATTACAGGTGACATTACAGTTGAAAGTGACTGACTCCAACAGTAAGTAACATCAGTGATCGTCAACACCTGCAAGACTATCTGACAAGGTACTTGGTAAGTGAAGTGCGGAATATTCGTCAACGGAGATTAAACATAAACAGAATCTAAACAAATTATATTTTTACGGAAATTCTACATAAACAATCTACAAAATAAACCAACGTTAGTGGAGTGAAATTAAAGATAATTTCAGAATAAACAAATAGATAAAATAAATAATAAAATTTTTAACAATAAATAAAAAATAGTAACGCCGATGAAAGAGATACGTTACAATATGTATTCCTGCGTACGTACATGTTAGTACGCGACTTATATTCTGTCTGTATGAACTTACGTTATTTATGCATATGCTGGTTCCATAAAAACAACTGACTTTTTCCAGAAAGCGCTTTAGTTTTTTGGACACACGTTTAACAGCATTTAATAATATGTATGAAGTATTAGTGAACTGTACGATTTACATTTGATTCTCTTTTGTAATACGCCACGGAACGCGAGATCTTTCACTACTCTAAAATTCTACACAGCTGGAATGCTTTCAGTGCCTGTGGTCGCATAACTCGGCAGCAAACTCCAACCGTACAACAATACTATTGAGAATATTTTGAGTATACAGTAATGTCAACAATTTAATAGTTTTTAGACTAGTGTATTTATGAAACTGTTACTTACACGTTAGTAAACGACCTGTAAGCAAATATGAGCAAACTGTACATATCCTGCAATTGTTAAACATGTATTGTGTAAAATATATTATATTCTTTTCTTTGATTTATTCCTGCAACTCCAAATGGAGAGAACAGTACTTTCTAAAAAATAGTATTATTCCTTCTATGATTACAAATTGAAAAATCAAACATTATTGTTGAAATCCCAAACTCAGAAGTTGAGAATAGTCAGCGGTTTACTTTCTGCACACTTATTATGTTTTTGTCACTAAATATTTAATATTTCATACCAAAAACATTACCAATTGTGTTTAAAATTTATATGAACTTTGAGAAACGCTATTGATTTTGTTGTTTATATTAATGTTTAGGCCTATTTTTAACTCCTGTTTGACACTTTTTATTTATTTATTTTTTTTTTTTACTTTCAAAACTGAACCTTAAATTATTAATTTAAAACGATAACTTAAATTACACTAAAGTAATCATTTTTAATAAACTTATTAAGTTATCGCACGATAAATCATAAACGTTATTAAAATAACTAAAATATACATGACACTAGGAAAATTATTTAAAACATTTATTGGTAAATTTATACGTCAACATATAACAAACATTTCAGTAAGTCTAATAAAACATTACAACAGTTAATTTATAAGCTGACATACTTATTATCAAATTAGTTGATATATCAGGCTTTAAGTAACCTATACTTTTTGAGGATAGTCTGTCTGACTGAAATGATTGCAGGGGTTGATGTATATTATCAAACGCATATTACGAAACACTTATTAAGTGTTGTTTGTGTTTTAATTGTAAAAGCCATGCTATCGAAGAGGAATCAATACGGATAGTTTTTTGATTGTTTGTATTCTATGCCGGTTTTTAATTAATAATAGCTATAAAGTGAATGATAAAGGACAACATGTATTATTTAGAATCGCGTTTACTTTTCTTACAGATTTGCACATTTGTTGCGGCAAGTCTGTCATATGAGTCGCCTTCAGGTCCCTATTTACCCTACGTCAAAAAACGATGTAAGCCATTTCTTTCTGAGGTTGATATGTTAGCTGAAATACGCAGAATTGTTTGTCAACTGTTATACTTAATGATGTGACTGAGACATGGCGGGAACCCAAATCTATCTTCCCTAGCATAACGACAGGAGGGTGGGCAAAGTGAGATCCCCACAACATGTCTAAACTAAACTACATGCGACTCTACTATGGAAAGCTCAAGCCTGCCCACCAGCATAGTAGTACCACTCTTGGTCGCTGGCGATGGTGTTGGTTGCACCGTTGCAGGCCTCCATATGCGCAGGAATGTGTGGAAGCGTGCAAAGTTGGTCGCGGTTGCTGCAGGGGGTCAGCTGTTACCGGAGGGGTTCCGTAGGAGAGACCGACAACTTTCTCAATGAGGTGTTGGGCACAGGATTAATGAATCATTTTACTCCCGGCTACGTAATTTAATTGTTACCTGAATCAACAAAGTTTTTCTTGTAATATAAAGCACTAATGTTACAACTTCAAATCAACTGACAAGACTATTAATAATTTTTTAATAATTGCATTCCAAGTTTTAAATTTAATTTTGAATGAAGCGCAATTTGCTTACAATATACGTTTGTTCTATCACTAACAGAAACATTACATAAATAGTTAATTTAAAGACGTTTTTTAAGTAGGATCGGTAATTCCTATTATGTTAGAATATTATGGAAATGTAGCTTTAGGGAAGTCCTTCGTATTTCCTAACGCGCTTGACATGCATGTCAGTTGTATATTACTTCTGAGGGATATAAAATTATAAACAGTCACGGTATTAATTGTATTAATGATACAGTAATTAATGTACCTCCTAGTATTAATGGTATTAATGTTTTGCTAACGCAATTACAGAGCTGCAATTTAACGTTTATTATTCCCCTTTTATCACTAGAAATTAGTTCAGCTCCGTCTTAAATGTCAGCACGTTTCTGTGCTTGACGTATTCAATTACACAGAAATGAGAAGGTGCAGACTAATGAAGTGAATATGACTAAGTATCTTCAAAAGACACCCTTTTGTTCTGTAATGTTGTCAATTAATTAGATAGAAAATTTAATTTACTGAGTGCCTTATAACAAAGAAAATAAATCAAACGTCTTATATTCAACACTAGTTTTATTGGTAAGCACATTACCATTATTTATGATAGGTGTTAACACGCTTCAAATTGTTAGTTACTTCTGAAAATGAAAAGTGCTGGAAAATATCAGGTCTAACTACTTGAATTAAAGCGATCTTTAAATAATAAATCGCATTTTGAAACAACACTCTTATTATCGGGGTTATACATATAGTCTGCCCATTTTGTAACAGAATAAACCTCTAGCCTCTTATATTGCATTGCTATTTCAAAGGATTTTATTACTGCGTGATAATGTTCTTAAGGTTATCTTTTAAGTAAGTAGTAGCGGAAAACTGATTGGAAACTTTTATTGGAGTTTTTTCTTAGTGTGTCTAGAGTTAAACAAGACAGGAATTTAAAGAACACTAGATTTCTTGCGAAAAAACAGTAAAAATAAATAGTGTGAGGCGAATAAGTTACTGAAGAAATATAAAATCTTAATTATCACGTGAAGAATCTGAATCATCTGGTCTGTAAGAAATACGTGAATGTGAGTTAAATAAACGTAATTATGCTTGTAACATATGTGATGTTCAACAAAGGTTTTAGACATCATTCCACAGACAGGGAAGTCTGAATCTTGATCAAATCAAGCACGTTTTGCAAAGCCGTTTGTAATTTCATTCATTTTGCAAAAATTGACAGTTTGTAAAATTTATGACAGTCTTGCATTTATGTTTCAGAAACAAAACTTGGGCTTCACAAGAACCATATTTCAAGATTAGAGTGCTCGGTATTAAGTACGTAGTGTGTAGTCAACTCAATGCCATAAATCTCGACTGTAGATTCCTTATAAGTATTTTAACAAATTTATTAAAATAGGCTTATATTTATGTTTTGGAAACAAAACTTGGACTTCACAGAAACCATATTTCAAGATTAGAGTGCTCGGTATTAAGTACGTAGCGTGCAGTCAACTCAATGCCATAAATCTCGACTGTAGCTTCCTTATAAGTATTTTAAGAAATTTATTAAAATACGCTTATCCCCTATGTAAAATCTAGTCGTATCATGCGCATAATTCCAAAATTCTTAAATCTTAAAGAAGAAATAGACTGCTTCAAAAATAACGTCATCCCTGGTCCAAACATAACAAGTTCAGGGATGTGAACAAGTATCTAAATATGCTGAATGAAATATAAACTCATATGGAGAATATAATGCCAGAGTTATGTTTGATCTCTTATAGCTAGTAACCAAAAACATAATAATTTGATAATATTGGGGTTGTAACTGATGATTGGTTCCGTCTATAAGTCCTCATTGATTAGTTCTCAATGTCTGACAATTTAAACCTTCGTTACACTTCCTAAGGCTCTGTTCAAAATTTATTTGTGCACGGGTCAAATTCGTAACATGTAAAAAACTTTTACATAACAGCAATCAAAATCAAAACCTGGCATAAACCACTTTATATTGCTACCAATGTAATGCCAGACGCACCCGTCCGATCATAAACTTGTGTGCTTTGGCTTTCCCAGACATTCCACTACGGTCAGGATACCTGTGGCCACATGTATTTTAATTCCACAAATGCTATCATCAATCAGGCAAAGTCTAGAGGTAGTCACTCCAGCGCTTTCTCGGATGTCTCACACCTCTCCGTCCCTTCGGCTTATAGTTCCATAGTTGTCTGGGGATGCGGCAGTCATCCATTCGCCAAAGATGTTCCTACCGATTCAGCAGATACTGGGCAATCCATTCGAGTGTACTCATAATATTCAGTTTTCTGTCGTTTATCTGTGTTTCTTCTACGATCACGGAGAGTATACCTTGCCACGTGCCTAAGAAATCTCACTTCAGCCGCTTGGATGCGACTGGCTTGGTCTTTCGTTAAAGTCCAATTCTCAGACCCATAAAGATGTGTGTGTGTGCACGCGTGTGTCGTGTGAACACAGTTACGAAGTTGAATGAAATGTTCGCCTTATATTACTTAACAATAAATAATAGGTCATAATCTATCAATCGATTAGAACTTTCTTTAAAAATTATTAATTTATTTTCAATCTTAATTATTTTATCTGCTGTGTGTTTGTGTAAATGCGTATTTATGTTACAGACGCTATTATTACATTACATACAAGTCGTGGCTATATTACTTGAATCATCTCTCTTTCAGAATATTACTGGGTCCGTCACTCTTTCGACTGGTTTTTACCCTCCCCGCATATATCCGTGGTGCGTGTGTTACGGAGTCTCTCACATGTATATGGGACCTATAGTTAAACGCCGGATCCGAACGACATAGTTGGGGAGGGTTTATACTAGGCAGGATACCTCTCGCTAGTTTGCCTTTGCCTTGCGAGGGGGAACGGTCATATCTAAATCAGATGGGCCCGGCGGGAATTGAACCCGCGCCGACAACGTAGCAGCGCCACCCGCTAGTCACTATGCTACGACCGCTTCGAGTATAATAATTTAAAAATATTACATGCGCGATTAATTTTCCCAAACACTTGCAACCTGATTGGTGTTTAATTGTGCGTAATAAAGTAACAGATGTCATTTTCGCAACAAAAGAATTCCACACATTGTTACATAAAACATAAGTGTGCACAATGTATGCTCTCTTAAAACTGTGAGTAACGTAGTATTTCAGACTGTTCTTCTTCAGACCTATTCACTGGAAAAGTTCTAACTAATTCAAAGAATAATTACACTTTGCAAACTCTAAAATAGTTGTACAGGGATTGCCTGGACTAGCAGTGAACCGGAAACTACTTCAACGAGTTTTACTACGAGTACGTTCTTCGCACACATGTAAAATCCTATTAGTGTAGTTGCAGGTTGTACTAAAGTATTAACTAAAGTAAATTATTGAAGTTACAAGTTCTAATAGAGGGCATAAATATTTATAAAGAAAGATTTTCAAACGTTATTTTAACGTTTATCCACCTTGCCTTCAAAGAACCAGATTGCCTTGCTATCTGATATTAACCAGATAGTCGAATTATGTGTTGTCGTTTTACTCTCACTCCTACTTGTGTATTCATTAATTGTGACCAATGATAATTTCATATATGTAATTAATTACGATTTATTCAGTGTAATACATCCTTTGTGCGCGGTAGTGTGAAGATGTGTTATTCAGTAAATGCAGCTTATCACCTCACTGAAGCCGATCCGTGTTGTGCCGTCGGCGTTTTGCTATCTTTCCTTTATGCCGTCGGCGTTATGAGTCTATTCCTTTCTTTAAATGATAAAACACTGTGTCAACAACACAGCTATATAGGCGGAGAAAAAAGACTCATTTAAGTTGATCCACTCAAACGGATCCTATATCACAGTACCGTCATAATGGGCAGAATAAAGAGACGATTCAAGTTTAGCAATTTAAGACGTAAGTAACGTTACAACAATTTTTCGAACCAAGGAAAAAATACTAAAGACTTAAGTGTTACAGTGTTACAATTCTGGAAAGGTGGCCATCTTCAAGCATATTGTTGGCAGACGAATAATCGGAGAGAAGAGCGTGAATGCACCAACTGGAGTTGTAAAGATACGGAACTACATTCAACCTCCACTACAGGTAACTAATCCACATGTAACCTAATTTTTAAATGACTAATTAAAGACAAACCTGAAGCATTTACGGTTCACACGGGCGCCACAGTTTCCATTATGCGCCCTGATATAGTCAGACTCCTCCAGTCTCAACGGACCTTTTTCCCCATACCACCTGTGACCTTTCCCATCAAAGTGTTAGGAAAGGTATACGTACACGTACGCCTAGGTGTCTTCGAGTTTAGCCGCCAAATACTCGTTGCAGACATTGAAGATAAAATGATTATTGGCACGGATATTATTAATTCCCATGGGTTCGTAGTGAACTTAAGAGAGAATGTTCTGAGAGGTGTCCAAGAGAAGATAAAGTTTTCCACGGCTGAAATAATAGGATCAACCAACCATTCGATCAAGCAAGTGACGGTAGCCGAAAAAGGAGTCAACAAGTGCGGTGAAAAAGAATCCATTTTTTAGAAAGCGAAAACGGAAGAACTATTAGATGAAGAACCAAACTGTGTGGCGACGGAAGGGGTAATTGGGAATCAAATATGGTAGTCGAGCAAAGGCTCTTAAAGAGGACGTTACGCAAGAGGTTGTTGATGAGAACCAATCAGACTGGGGCCAGGATATACCATTATTCCTAATGATGTATAGGTCATCAGTACACGATACAACCGGCATGATTCCAGCAAAACTAGTGTTTGGGAGCAAGATTTGTATTTCTGGGGACCTGATATTCGTATCACTCGAGACTCAGTTCGAAGAGCCGTAGGATTAGAGATTCAGTTGGAGAAATGAATCAATTTGTATCAGAACGGCTGAAGACAGCTAGTGACAATACGAAACGCAGTATGACATTCTCAACAACAGAATGAGTTTCGAAGGAGACTAAATTTGCTTGTAGAACCCTAAACGTGCGTGCGTGGTCCCTCTCCGAAATTTCAAACTAACTGGAAAAAGCCCCTGCTCAGTGCTACGTTGAGCTGAAAAATAATAAAAAGCCAATGTAATTCTTAACACGCGGCAACGCACGAAGCTGTTCCAGGCGTTTAGCATCATACTGCGTCGTTATCAAGGTCGGAATTTGACACAGTCTATAGCGTGTTCCAGGCGCCTTCCGGATTGTGACATATAAATCTTGAATATAACGATTAGTGCGAGCGGCCTAAAAATAAGTAATAATGATATATGACGGAAGCTAACTGCTCTCTCACTGACTGAAAATATCTGGAAATATCTTTAGCGAATATTCTTGACCGAATGATTAACCGATTATATTGCCCAGATAAGTATTCTGTTATGAACTCAAATAGTAAAACCTCCCGGAAGACCGAAGATGGCGGAAGAAACGCGAAATACAATATTAGAAAACGTATCAGATACTGAACTTGAAACATACGAAATATAAATGTACTTTGATGTTTAGGTTTTTTCGTGGAATTATATGAAACCACAAACTGTAAATGTGTCATCTAGGCTCAGATAGATTACATTGAGTTAACGTAGCGACAGAGTGCGCGAAATAGTTATTCAAGACTCTTTTGAATAAAGAAAGATTGCTCAGTTTCACTTCACCAACTGCTTATGCGACATATTGTTTTGCAATAATCCAATAATTACGTACACTTTATCTGGCCTGGCTGAACAGTGTCTGCTTCACTATAATACGTTTTGTCTCCAAAGTGAAAATTTTCACTTGCTTATCTTGCTCGTATTTTTTTTAATTACAAACATCAGATTCCTTGATAAATATGTATTGTAAATAAAGTCTTAGTATGTTATTCAATCCCCAAAGTACTGACTGTTACTGGATATTAAAATAACGTTTTTTCCGTACAGTAAAAGTAGTAACCAATTTTCCATAGAACAGTAAATTTATACAAAATGAAATAGTGTTTTTCTTAGAAGAATTAGACCCAACAAAATGTTTAGCTCTCTGACGATTTCTTGAAAGCTGTCTAAGCTCTCTAGCTTCTAAAGTTGTCTATGACTATGTTCATGAAATGCGTTTCCACAATTTCGGTGCTGCTTCCCGCATCAGAATTTTATTATTAGGCATTTGATTATTCAAAGATAATTATTTGTAATATTTCTTTCTAAAGAAATTAGGTTATTTACTTGTACCCGTATGACTTTATTCCTTTAGATCAAGTGTGACAGTGTTTTTAGGTTTTATTTTATTGTATCTTAACATTGTTAATCAGCTCAACATACTTCAACCATTACAGAAGAACACAAGAAGTTTTCCGTAGTCCATCTAATTTTACGTAGTTCTATTCAAAAGCCCATCTAACAGCGTATTGATCACAGAATTGTTTATAGTCTTTGAGGCTGTCTTCTACACTAAATGTTTTAACTAATAGTAATAGCAGAATAATTTTTAAAGTGTGCAACAGCGAGTAGGTGAACAAATCATTGTAGGCCTACAAATTCAGTTACCTAGAGTAAAAATAAATAGACGTGGGAGTGAAACAGAAAAATTTCACTAGTTACTTTTCTAGTATTTAGTTTATGTTTTCTACTTTTTTACTTTTCGTTATGTTTTATTTCCAACGACTAGGTACGTTTGGAACATACGCAAAATCAATGCTCACGGTTGATTTTTGTGTCTAGCCTGTACTGCTTTAACATTAAGCAAATAGGCTACAGTTTTAGTTTATAATTAACTGTTCATAATTACGTAAATCATTTAGTTTAAGAGTAATACTGCCTATATATATATATATATACACACACACACACACACACACACACATATACATTGTAATATAATTTTTACAAATATAAATAAATAGAATACTGATATAAAGATAGAATGATATAGAGATAGCAATTGTGATGCTAATAAATGTTGTCTGAATCTCGGTGTTGAACTCGCCGATGATACAGCTCCACTTTGGATTCACCAATTACAAAGAATAAATTAAATATAAATAATGTTTTATAATAAAGTGTGATTGGTTGATAATCAAAAAAAATTTTGTAAGTTATGAAATTTTACTAATATTTAGTTTTTTTGTTTAATTGATGAATTCAATTAATTAATAAATAATTAATTAATTGTGTGTGTACTTTAATTATTTCCCATTGAATAAGTATGAATTTGTAGTTCAGATCTATTTGTTTCTATTAATGATTTAATTGTGTAGTCAGATCGGTTGGTTCTCTCTCCGCTGACTTTACTCTTCTTCCTCTCAGATATTTATTCTAGCACTGTAAATTATTTTTGTTTAGAAAAAAAAATAGTTAACATTCATTATGTGACCCCTCTTTCCTTTCATGTCTTTTATGAGTATAAAACAACTTATTTCATTTTAATATTTTTTTGAAAGAGAAGCCACAAGTCAATTAGGACTAGGCTGGAGCCTAGAGAAGCAAAAATTGTGCCGGGTCCAGTATGACGGGACTTGCAATGAAACTCAGCCGTAATGTAACAATAACAAATTTATTATATGCCTAGAATTCATACATGCAGGCCAATTCTATGACATAATTATCCCCCCCATGAATCATAAATATCACGAATAATTTAATCCCACCTTTAACAGTATTAAAGAAAAACAACATGTGTATAGCATAACAAGTGTGTATAAATTCAGTAAATATATATAAATATAATATCATAACAAGTGTGTATAAATTCAGCAAATATATGTATATATAAATATAAAGTTCTCCCCCATCTTGTGGCTAGCTAGACACGGACAAACATAACACACACAGAAACATAAGGCACACAAACTCACAATTACATCAATTCTAACACGAATGCCCCAGGAATGCACCCGCCTAGCAGGCAGTGTGGCTACAATACTCATAACCCAGCAGTGATAAAATATTCGCCCATCAACAACCCGTTTTTGTAGAATTACATAAAAGCCAGAACCGCAGGAAGGATGATAAAAACTCATAACGCATAAATAAACCCGGACCGCCCATTTGTATAGCATTCCACTGATCAATGACCCATCATGAGCGTATGAACCTTAAGTTCCTTTCACAGTATTAAATAAAAAATTACAGAAACTACATCACCTGATTTTAAACAGTTGTTATACAATTCTAAACGGTTATTTTGCTTCACAAATTCCGAAGGATATAATAAATCAGTATGTACTTTAACAGTCAGAAAATTAATCACTCGAGGCTTTACAATTTCAGAAAAATTTAGATAATATATGTTTTACAAAAATAATGAGTATATGTTTTATAGTTAAAGAAAATTAAACAGCAGATACTACAAGTGAAAGTTAATCAATATGTGTTTTGCCAGTTAAGAAAGACAATCAGTATAGTCCTTTTGTAAGGAGCAAAATCAACTAATATATGTCCAGAAGAAAAAACAAATTATTTTCTATTAACCCCGAATGGCTATATAAATATAATTAAAATGAGAAAATACAATAAGGCGGTTGTGCCCTAGCAGCTGTGTCACCGCGCCAGCATGCGGTTGACAAAGTTTGACAGGCCTCCAACCTGCCTGAGGTTGCACCCACATGTGTCAGAGAAAAACTAAGTCCCCTTTTAAACCCCAGAAAACGGCCCAAAAAAAAAAAACACAGGAAACCCCCAGCCCTTAAATGTTAAACCCATAGTGAAGTTAATATTTATTCACTCCTGTTCCAGCCGGAACAGAGCTACTAACCTGTTCTATAATTTTGTAAAGAGTTAAATGCTAATGAGATGCAAACTGTAAAATGTCCAAGTGTAAAAAATATCTGGCACGCTCCCCCAGTGCAGCACACAATTACAAGCAGTGCACTTAGTGTTACGTAAATCAGTTATAGAAAAAAGTGTTCTTGAATTTAACTTATAATGTTCAGAGTCATGATCAGCTGCTCCCCTTTCTAGCAGACAGTCTGGACACGTGGTCACATGGCTTCAAAGATATTTAATGTAAAACAGGCGCACTGCCGGCCCGGCCCCAAAAAGGAAAATAAAAGTGTGAATATCACCTTAGTACTGCTGGCAAGTGCTACATCGAGAATCAGTCACCAGCTCCCTCTTCGGACAGGATCTTGTTTAATGGTCCATGACTGATGCAGGTGTACGGCTATCAGCAAGGCCAAATCTCCGGCTTAATTCAAGAGCCCGGGAGTCGTTTAAGTTTCAACAAGCCATGAAGACGGATACAAACTACGCCGTAATTGTTCGAAGAGAGAGCGACCGATGTATTTCGTAGCGGGCGGTGAGCTGCACTGCTCTCAGCGACAGAGCCAAAACGACCCCCCTACTACGGCTGCGCGCGCCGCCTTAACCGAGCAAGACAAGGGTCGCTACAGCTGACCGTTGCCTTCGCTCTATTTTACAATTAGACAAAACTTTTCTAAAACCTTTTCAACGGCCGGATTTACACCGGCACAATTATACAAATAAATACAACACTTGTAACTGAATAATGATGTTCATTTATTGACATTTAAAATTATGCGCCATTCAGGCTGCGCATGGCCAAGGCATTGGCTGATATTTGCTCCAGTCGGTAGCGAACAAGATTGACTAAATATATTTTTTACAAGATTAATTAATTAGGATTCTTTTAGCGAGTCGAAATGGTCAGAGAGCAAGGAACAAGATACATTCTTACAGATATTCTTAAACTAAATTATTATGGCTGAAATAAAACAATATTATTATTGAAATTGTCAATTATGAAAAGTAATATCGAACCATTCGTCGAAATGACGTCACTCACTTCAAGCTGGCAGTGTACTTGGCTCGTTCGGAAATCCAGTATGGCCGCCTTCACCTCGATTTTCGCTGCTATGCACTGCTGGAACTGGTTGAGCTTCTCCCACAGAAATAAATGAATATTCCCTTCTCTGCGAAATAGTGTTGGTCCAGGAATATAGTGTAGAGTGTTCTCTCTTCTCCTGCGATGTCGTTTCGGGATGGGTTACTGGTGAAGTGTCCGGTGTTCAAATATGTGTACTCGTGTTCTGCTAATATGGTCCAAAATCTTCTCAAAATGGCCGTTGATTTCTTGTGCTTGGGTTAGATGGTGTTATTACTGTTGTTCGGAATTAGTGAGGTGTTAATTATTAACTGTTAATGTTATTTTTATTTTTGGTTAACCTCTGTTACACTCTTCATAGCCACACTCACGGTTTTGCACAAAATTATACTTTTTCGGTCTTCTGTTAGTACATTCTCAACTAGTCGTCTTCACGATTAACAATAGACTAAACTCTGAACGTCGTCGTTTTAGGGTAATTTGTGATATGTCTTTTTCCTCTTTCTATTGTTTATTTATAAAAGTACATGTCTCAGATTTGGTTCATCATCTAAATATACATAATAAGTTTTCTTATTTTTTACTGTATTTCAAATATTTCTTAATTTTACAAAAATCTAACTACTCAGCAATATTGATTAATTAATTTTACATATTTTGATATATAGCTGGGTTTATTTCAAGTTCATTTAAGCCCAAAAATTACAATTTTTTATAATTATTGTAGGCCTCATATTTTGTACAAATTTAGTGTTTAAATGGTTTTTAAGTGTTTCTTCTGGTAATATTTCCATGGAATAATCTTAATAACTCCGTGATTATCTTTGTTGTTAATAATTTTGTTGTTAAAACACTTCAATATTGATTAATTTACTGTTTAGTCTGATTTGATTACCATTATAGGCCTAGTATTATTTGTTTCCAAAGGAAGTTAATTTTCTTTCCTTTGTCATTCTATTCGTTATTAATTGTATCTGTATTAATTACATTTTCAATTTCTGTGTTGTATGGACTGAATTTTATCCCCTATTATGTAGTTTGATTCTCTGATAAATAGTTTTGGTTTACATTACTAGTCTGTTTTTACACGACTGCTAAAAAGGAGTGTTATGTTTTCAGTGGTAGGGTATGTATGTATGTATGTATGTATGTTTGTTCCACTATAACTTTTTAACGGCTTTACCGATTTTGATGTTCGATGGCTCGATGGATTCGTTACTTCACCAGAAGTGTCATAGGCTATATATCACCATCAGTTGACTTCCGGTTTTGACCGGAAGTGAATACAAGTGATCGGTTCTAAGGATTTTTTTTTTTGTTGTTTATTGGTCCATCAGGTGGCGCTAGTGTTTCTAAATAGATTTGTTCTTTTCATTAAACAGCCCCCGACTGCATTGAAAATTAAAATTGAAGAGCAAAATTTTATCAGCAATATTTTTTGTAATTGTAGTCTTCATATGATGGATTGATATATATTCAACATCGAAAAGTAATTTAAATCTAATAAAATTACTATGCATTTAATCATTCATAACATTTTCGTTAAATCTGATCAGAGCTGAATTTCAATACCTTGTTTTTGGCTTTTTAAATCGACTTTATTTAGATTTTGTGATTTTTATTAAATATTATTTTTATTTAGTTTTTTATTTAATGTTTTTATCAATTTATTTTTTATTTATTCATTTATTTTTTTGGCAGTCGTGTTTTTTAATTTTTTAAATTATTTTTTTTATTTCTAGTGTGGTGTCTTAGCTAGTCTGCTTTGTACCTTTCATATGGTTTACAGTTTTAAATAAATTATTACATTTCTATTTCCTACTTGCCTCTCTGCCTTACAAACTTGAAAATTAAATAACATGATTTTAAATACAACAGAATATCTTATATCTACTAACTTTTTTTTTTATATCACTTAAACATAACAAAAACACCTTATGCCTATTATTTTTTTATACATATAGAATTATAATGGAAACATCTTATTATCAGCAATATTATCAGTCATTGGCTGTCCTTTGATTTTATGTTTCCTTTTATCACCAACCTAATCCTATTAAAACATCTTATTCCTAATAACACTTTCAGTTATTAACTGTCTCTTGTGTTTACTATAACTATTTTGGTAACACAATGAAATAAAAACATCTTATAACTAATGACACCTTCAGTTATTAACTGTCTCTTTCAATTACTATAACTGCCTTGGTAACACAATGAAATAAAAGCATCTTATAACTATTACAATCTTATATTACTTAATTTTTTAAAACACTTTTATTATTAAAATTAACCTTAGTCATTAGACTGTCTTTTTGATTTTTATATAGTATTTCCCTACACTGATGGTAGTCTTTTTAATGGACTTCTATTTCTTACACTATACTATATTATAGTGTGTCACTTATTATTGTCTACACTAATGGTAGTCTTTTTAAACAATTTTTTACATATTACACTTATAACTAGTTTACAATTCAGTTTTCTTTGGATTGTATCTTGTAACTTGAGTTACTGGGTCTAAATATATTGGTTTTAATTTTGTTCAATGGTATGTATTCCATTATTAACATTTTTTGGAATAGCTCTTCTTGTTTCTAGGCTCTTTGTAGGAATCTTGACATATTTTGTCCCTTCTTCATTATTATATTAGTAAATTCCTTGTCTTGTGGTTTCTCTGCTTCTTGACCTTATAAATTTCCATTATTAATATTGTTTTCACCCTTTTATCTCCTTTTTCTTGTCTTTCCCTTTTTACTGCTACCCCAATCTACTGGGTATACTGCTGGTTTATTGGGTTTTTACATAGTAAGTTATTTTGATCAATGGTTTTCTTTGTTATTTTTTATTCTTATTAACATTTTATTGACTTAATATACAGTTTCCTTTGCTTAACCTTTAAACAATTCATTCTTCTCACTCACTATGGAACTTTTCTTCTTTATTTATGTTGCATTAAGTTAAATGTTTAGCGTGATAATTTTGTTATGCTACAACATATACATAAGGAGATGCAATAAACTACAAGGTTACTGCAGAATAATCCTGTTAATTACATTATTTAAATTTTTAAAGGATATTAGAACTGGCTTCAAAAAATGTACGGTATCAACACTTGGGGACAAAGAGCGTTCAAACAACTGCTGGATTGGTTTCTCTTAGCGAAGAAAAGCATATTTATTGCGTAGCAGCTAGAATCACATATATAGATATGGAATTTAATAAAATAATTCAAAGATTACAGTAAGAGTGAGACATTTGGGGAGAAGGCAAAAAGGGAACAAGAGAAAAATCTCTACGTTATAGTAAACTGGTGCCGCGTATTACTTGTGTAAATACACTGTAAATAAATAAATTTGCAAGCGTACAGTTAGCTGTATAAATTTTTCTTGTTATAGACGCTGTCCAACCAGAAAATAGAATAAAATTGAAACTTGAAAAACATGTTTGAATAGGTATCCAAGTCACTTATTGACAAAATCTGTATAATATTTACCGTATTTTATCCGTCGTGTGACATATGTTTCGTCTTCAGAAATAAAAAAGTGTCCGATCGGTCCGACTCGAGTGCGCACTCATGTAACGCGGTTTTGTGTGGAATTGTTTTCAATATTTGCAATTTTAATATTTAACAACATCACTTTGAGTGATTTTTTTTTTTATTTCTGAAGACGAAACATATATTTCGAAACGCGTAAACCAATCGAACGCAACACTATGTCACATGACGGACAAAGTACGGTAAATATTATACAGATTTTAAAATTTAAAAAATCGAATGTATTAAAGTATATAAGATAGGATTAATTTTGAAGAATAATGGAAACAATCTAAAATAATAACTCTATAATTGACACATTATTCTATGATATACTATTATGCTAAGACTATTATAACTAACATTTCCTACTTATATTACAGTCTTATTCCATAATTCACCAACCGCAATATCACAGTAATGCACAAACGCACTGTTGCTCCAATAAAACTCCAAGTGAAAACATTTATTTACTTTTATAAGGTATATATTTCTCATTCATATGGGTTCTTTGTTCGGTGCGTGTTATGTTATGTGTTTGATACAGACACATTGTAGAATGAAACGCCCACCTTTCTGGCGTTTATGTACAGTCTGCGGTCTGGTTAATGTAATCCCTAAATCAGGAAATTCACACGATGACGATATACAGTTGTTGCCAATAAGCAAGCAAAGAAAAATCAAGAAACCGTGTAATATAACCTGCGTCACTTAAAAAAAACTAATTTTAGAACGGTTTGCTTGCCTTAATAACTATGGCAATTTTATGAGTTAAAGTATTGCGTGGAATATGAAAGCAACAACGGTAATTAAACTCAGGTGGTAGTACTGACATTAAAGGACTTTAGATCAATCCTGGCACAGAAACTATGATCGAAGAGAAGTTATTGCTCAAAGCAAAAAGGTACAAATCGAGTATAAGGTGAAACATCGGTAGACCGCGATAAAGTGGGTAGAGAAGACATGAAATGTAGATGATGATGTCGAATAATATAATAAAAGCGAAACTATAAAATAAATTTAAGCTCTTTTTATGTTATGACGTTGACATACTGGAATGAATATATTTTAAAGTTAATTATTAAGAGAAACTTTTTAAGAACGTTAAATGGAAATGATAGATATCTTGCATCTCTCTTGTCACAGTGACTTTAGTAACACTCTACAAACCCTTCTGACAAATTAGATTAAGAATTGAAAAGACGCAGAGAAATCGCCAAGGGAGGGAAAAGGAGGGAGACCAGTAGTGTATTATCAAGAAGGGGGATGTTATCTCAGTAGTTTGGAATGTAGATGGTAATTGAGTTGGTCGTATGGGGTACTTACATTCACTCCCTTCTAATTAAAATCAGCATAAAATGCTTTTGCTCAAACCACTAAAAACTATAATTACTCTTTATATTTTCAAAGAATGTCTTAAAGAAAGTATTTGTTTGAAATTTAAATAATAGCAACATTGAAAGTTTTTAAGTGTTCCGTGTTGTTTAACGTCGACACGTAGTTCATAGCACAATTTTAAAGCCAACCGATATCACCGAAAATTATGGAAGGAACCTCCACAAAAATATGTTTATAAGAACACTCCAAAAAACTTTTGGGAGTTCTCTTTACCTACCACTGTAAGATTACTCATGTAAAGATCTCTTCCTGGAACACTTTTAACGTTTATATCAGAACACAGAAAAGATAAGTTTCAGGAAAATTTAGTAATTTTTAATTTATAAAAGTCAACGTTAGACTTCTCTTATGTCATTCACCACATCATAACTCAGCACCCTTTCGAAAACCACAGCGAAGCACACGGTGTTCCCAACATTAACATCTGAGGGAGCTGTTAAAGTCTTATTAAAGTCAGTGTTAATAATATACTATGTATTATATTACTTTTTGTTCCAGAAATATTATCTAGACGTCTTGTAGTATCGATAAGTCATAACGAACGCTTTTCTATAAACTTCTTAGGCTTAAGGCACTATTTACACTGTAAGCTTGTTTATAACCTTGATACATTTGAAACAATAAACATAGGTTCCGTCATCATTGTTTAAGTTCTAAAGATCATCATGATAACAGTTTTCATTAATATTCACAGGCATGTTCTGGAAATCTACATGGATCATTCTACGAGGATCGTTTTCATGGTTATTCGTTTGATTACTTTGTACCCATATTATAAACTTTGACTTAAATAAATGTTTGCTACATCGAATGAAAATATATTTCCAGAGAATCTGGCAGAGATTCGTATCTTCTCGATACATCACCAGCGTCGAAACTTAAATATTACTAGTTGACCTCTTGCGATTAATTTTTCCTGCTTACAAATCATTGTATTTTGCTAATCGTCTCGAATTCGAGCAATGGAACTCTTACAATAAACCCATCGATGGTATTTTCCCAGGTTAATGAAGTAGCATTTGTAGGAGTCTTCTTAGTTCTATGGGTAGATTCATAATTTTTAGTCCTCGTGGAAAATATTGTGAAACCACCCATATGTATTGGGTTATATACAACCTCGACGCTTAATCCCAGGCGTAACAGTAACAAACTACCGCAAACCAAGAATTTTCAGCCACTTTTATACACGTAGTAAAAATCGTAATTTAGCTAGGCCACGCTTTCAGGTTGTGAATAAGAAATTGCCTCTTTAGTTATGCTATATATCTGGACATTCTATCTCATCAAGAATCTTCTTATGTTTCCTAGTTCAATTCGATAAAACAAGGAAAGTACAAAAGTATCTATTAACTTTACGTTACTATCAGCTGTATAATTATTTCCATCGGATTAGATTAAAGTAGCCTATATATAGTTCTCAAATCTCGAACTATAATACAAAATGCATCTCAGTAGGGGAAGAATGACAGTTCTGAGTTCCTGTCACGTAAACCTGATGGGGGTACCACGTGACAGCTGCGAAGCGTTTTGTTTTGCCACATACACACATACACTATGTTACGAATTTGTAGATTACAAATTTCCATTTCCCTGAGTTCAAAAATTGGGTTAAAACAGCCAAATCATAGCAAACATTTAGTAATTGACCAGCAAAATGGAAGTGGAAGATCAGTACCGCATAACACAGAAAGTAGCATAAGTCGGCAAAGTTTTAAGGACTTTATCTGTTAGTTACTATTTACTTCTTTTTGGCACTGATCCCTCTAACATTCCATATAGCTATCTTTAATGCTTCGGCAATCCATTTATTTAAATCCTTATCCTTTGCCAGGATCCTACTGTCGCAGTTTTCAATCCTTATTCCGAGGCTGCTTTGGGTACTATAAGTTTTATAAGATCATTATAATATAGATCCTTATAAGTTATGATCCTTTACAAAAGTATATCTGTAGTGCTGGATCTGAATGGTAGGTTCTCAGGTGACATTCCAATAAATTAGGGGGTTAGGCAGGGATGCTGTATTTCCCCAGCCTTGTTTAATATAGACTATACAGTGACGACTGTTGAGAGCATGGAAATCCAGAGTGACTTCGGGAATACAGCTTAACAAATAAATTGGTATGGGTTCCCTGCTATGTGCAGATGACTTAGTTATTATTCGCGAAAATGAGTATTATTTACAAAGATTTATGTTTCAATCACAAGAAGTAGCAAGAGAGTACTCGCTGACAATTTCAGTGAAAAAGACTAAAACTATGGCCATTAAAATTAAATATCCAGTGAGAACTAAGATAGGTATAAACAACAGCACTTTAGTATATTCTGAATTTTTTATCAGACTCAATAATGTAGCGTGGATGTTTTCAATGATACCCAAGTCACTTGTTTGAATAGATAAACTAACCTTTTTTCGATATATGCTTTGAAACATACCATCAACTGTAAACAAGAAGACACAAGGTAGAAAAAAAAAAGGTTACCTTATCTATCAGTAATCTATTTTCCTTGTTCGATCGTCGCTGAAACTGAATATTCTGACGCAATAACAGTAGAACTAGAACTAGTAGCCTGTTTGACAGTAGAACTAGTAGCCTGTTTGACAGTAGAACTAGTAGCCTGTTTGACAGTAGAACTAGTAGCCTGTTTGACAGTAGAACTAGTAGCCTGTTTGACAGTAGAACTAGTAGCCTGTTTGACAGTAGAACTAGTAGCCTGTTTGACAGTAGAACTAGTAGCCTGTTTGACAAATTTGTTTTCGTCAGTTTGTTTCTTAGTCACGGCTCTTTTTTTTCAACAGACATTATAAAGAAAGTGTATATTTATCACTTCTAACCTTTTGTAATGATTAGAAATTATAACAATGTAATAATGTCAAATTCAACTGATTTGACGAATGTCGTTCAAGAGGATTTGATGTATTTTAACGTTCGGATATGTCACTGAGGCGGATGCTAACGTGCGTGCTGAACTATCAACAATTCCGTATTAACAAGTTTTTGATGATCAAGGTTTTGCTGTATACAGATTGATTGACTTATAAAAAAGACGTCGAAGCTCTTTTCGCCACTCTACGAGCATCATCATTATCATTGCTGTAAGATCGAAGGATTAGATTAAACATTAAACTTGGCCTCGTTGTATCCATAGTAAACTATACCCCTCTTCCTAAAGCGGGGAATACATCTTCCTAAAGATGTTGCTTTACATCTGTACGTTATCACTTTATTGAAGTGAATGCGTTTTTAAATTCAAAGCAATACTAGGGGTATGGGATAAAAAGTTGAATGTAACGAAATAATTCTATAAAGTTCGGCTTAATAATTTCTAAAGTATTAAAGGTAGACATCTGTACGTTTTCATTGTATTTTCTATTATAAAAAAACTTTCTGTGATTTTAAAATTTTACTTATTACCGGTTGCATATCGTTGCAGCTACTAAGACTTATTTCTGTAAGTTAGAGACTATCCCTTTCTGTGATCAATCCTTGTCATTAAATCATGATCAGGACGTTTCTTTCATTATTGCCGATCACGATCAATACAACGCTGATCTGTAATGCTTGAAAATTACGTCTCTTGTATCTTCTTCTTGCTAGTATTGGCGTTAGCTAGCTTATTTTTCGCATAAACGTTAATAGTGAAAAATATTTGTGCTTAAGTTTTAAAAAGGGAGTTAAACGAAATAGATTTAATTTTATGATAACGTACTACTTAGTTTGCTTTTTTGTGTGATATAAATTGTGTATGTGTATGTGTGTGTGGGGGGGGTGCGTGTGCGCGCGTGCGTGCGGGCGTGCATTTTAGGCACATTGCCTACTTCAATATGTGTTTGTAGCTTTTGTTCAAAGATGACTCTCTATTATCACCAGAATGATAAATTATAGTGTTTGTAATTCGTGTGTCTTATGTCTGAGAATTACTGGCCTGAAAATGGTTAACGATTCCCAATGTAGTAGAAACATGGCTTTCTTAAAATATTAAATCGGCGATGGTTAACATTTTTTCTGAAGTGACACACAATTATCTGAAACAGAGACTACAGTAACCAGCACATTGTCAGTGTAGTAATTTTATTACGTATTTTCAATCTGATAAAGCTGTTTGTGGCAATATTAAAGCACTTGAGGAAGCTGCACCTTGAGGAATGACTAAGTCAGACTCGGGAATTTACGATGTTGTGACAGATGAAATGATAAAAATAAAGTCCACATAAAGAAAAACAAAAGAAAATTTAAAGGTAGTGAGAGTGGAAAGAAAAACCTATAAAATTATGGATAAGAGGAAGTTGCCGATTTCAGCCCATGTGTTTTTTGACGTAACGGATTTAGTATGAACATTCTGAACTGATAAGAAAGTCAGGGAAAGAGATCGGTCAAGAAGAAGTACTTGGGGTAGAGGCTATGATGTGCTTAAATATCTAAGTAGCAGGCTTACCTAGTTGTAACAACAAGGCCTCGTCTGTAGCTGAAGACGTATACTGATATTATTATCTGGCGTAAATCTATTGAGCCTAATATGCAGTTGTAATGGTATTCGAGTTTGGATGTCACGTATTCAGACAATTTTTCAGTTACAAAATAAGCGACACCGTCAAAGTTATTAAAAACACAGATGAGAGCGAATTAGCATTTCACTGTTTGTTTCTCGTTGTACGGAGGAAACCCAGGGGATGTAGGCAGTCACCCAAACAACCCAGGGGAGAACTTACAAACCGATAACAAGAGCAGCCGTAATATGTGCATCGAAGCGTAGCGTCTGACTGGAGGATAAAAGGCTGTTCAGAATACTGGAGAGACATGTTAAGAAAGATGAAACGGACATATTTTGGAAACGTATGCATAAGCACAAGTAAGAAGTAGGTAAATATGTATATACACATGTATATACTACATGTGTATAGTACATAGTATACGTACATATACATAAACTATATATTATATAGTACATGTACAGTATATACTATGTATATACTAGATGATAATCTATATTTATATGTAGATAAATATAGATATACAATAAAATTGCCATAAATATTGTATATCTCCGAAGATATGGCAATTTCTGGCATATCTTCATAGAAATTGCTATAAAATTCTAAAACGTGTTGGCGGTAACACTCTTTCCATGACCCATAAACGTGGTTCACGACAAAATGCCTTAAACAGAATTTAGGCCGAGAATGAAGTTCTTCCTCAAGGTATGAACAGGTGTTTTGATCTAATCTTCAAGTAGAGGTGAAGAAAAAGAAAAAGTTAAAATTAATACATTAATTTTAATATCAGTGACAGATTATGAATTGACAAATAAGTATCACGGAACATTAATTTTTTATTTAGAGAGTGTTGCCTACAGTACAATGTTGTCGCTGTACTGACAGATGTGGAATAAACTGACAATAACATATGACATCCCACTGAAGATAGACCGTCACCCAAACACAAAAACTAACAAACCATTATTTGAATGACGCTTTGACACTTTCATACAACGGACACATCACAAAGCCAACTACTCACTAGAGATGTTAGTAGTATTGCATAGCAATGGAATGACACTAAGCTAAAATTGTTATTTTTACATCTACCTCACCGTCAAAGCTAAAGAAAATTTCAACAGCTGTGTTTGTATTCTGCTCTGAAATTATCGTCAGTACAACTGACGAATCGATTCGGTATTTGGATACCGGTCATTAAATGCAAAATGATAAGGCCAACCTACCCAGCTACTTATGTTTGAAAATTCTTTATACTCTGGTATATTGTTCAATCATCATCGTAACACTGGTCATGATAGTAGTCATATTTCATCACGTATTGATAGGACGACCGCAAAGACCTTGCCCTAGGAGCCTCACATTTGTTTGAAAAAATAGCCATGTTCTTAACTAACGTCTCCAAATACATAATTCATGAACAAACACTTATGGAAAAATTCTCTGTACGTTCAGAAATACATATGCTTGTTTTCATCATATTTAGATTTTTTATAATTGTTTGAAGGCACCTTTATCTCAAGAGGTAGTTTAAATAAAACACAGAATACATACGCAGCTCTTTCATAAACTTAAATATGAGCATTACGACGACGAAGTTATTGGCAAAAACATTGAAGATATTGAATAGACTGAAGAAATAGGCAAAACCTAAAAATCATCTATGAAAACCTAAAGCAGAAATTATCCTACCAAATGTTTGTAAGTGTTCTATTATCGCCTTACGATAATTGGTCGTCAAAGACGGCAAACATAGAAATGTTTGAGAAGTTTTTTTTATTAATGAGAGCATCAAGTGCATCGCTGAAAGATATTTACAATGCCAAAAATTATTAAACATGTATTGAAAACTTTATAAAACGTAATCGTCTGAATATATTAAGTCTTTCAATCAGGTTAGAAACAATTTAGTGGTGATACCTTAATGCAAATGAACTATCTATACATTAAATGTTTTTACTGCAAGAATAAAGAGTAATAATAAATTACAGTATTGCTTACCATCCAAGATTTTAACCAAGTATTATAAAATATGAAAATAAATTATGTTTTAAGAAAACTGAGACTGAATTTACAGTAGTATATATGTCACTCTATGTATGTAATTAATAATTCCATTACTAAAATAATGAACGGAAAACAATCATTATTGTTGTGAGGATAAGTAGTTCCAACGCTAAAAAATCTTGATGGGGATAAAGATGGGGACCCCTATCAATCCTGTGTTGAAAAAATTTATTAATTAAAATAAACCAGTTTACCTTTTATAAGCAAAATACTCCAATATTCTGCAGCAATAAACATAGCTTGCACCATAACACGTGCGTAAAAGTAAAAATACTATAAATGCATTTCAGTTAAAAGCTGAGAAAGTGCGCTTAGCGCAAAGCGGTAGGGGTCGATTTTGGCCCAAAGTGAACTGTATTTTTAGCCATGTGACAGTACAGAGTTTTTCAAATACTGTCTTGTTTCTGATTCAATAATATATATTAAGGATATCGTAGCCTATACAGTATAACTGGCAAGGAATAAATACTCTTCAAGGACGAGTTTTCTAAGTATTCAATTGCCTTAATAGTTAAACTCTTTATTGAACGTATTTTTAGTAATATTCAAACTAGTTTCTAGCTTACTAAAAAAATGGGTTTACAGGTGTAAAAGGGACTTAGATGTATGCATTCTGTGATGTCTAATGGATATTCTGTGTGTGGGGCAGAGTCACGCAAAGTAAATTGCGTTATGTAAAATTTTTTATTTATCAAGTTGGATTAAACAAGTACAAAAGCATTTAGAAAAAAATTATATAAACGCAAAAGGAGCAATTGAAAGAGACGTTTTTCGGGCGAAAGTGATAAAAATGGAAGGAGCCCAGGGTAAGAGAGAGAAAAACGCAGATTCAAAGTGGACCAAAGACAAAAAGAAGAGACACAGTGAAAAGATGAAAGAATATTGGAGAAAAAGGAAAGAACAAATAGTAAAGAATTGAAATTAGCATGTGGTCGTTAGATGACCGATACAAAAAGAAGGTTTAATCTTTTGTAGATGTTTTGGTGCAAGACTCACTGCAAGACAATTAAAACTTTCAAAAATATATATTTAAAGTAATTAGCATTTTTTGACACGCCGAAAACAGTTGTTCGAGGCGTCGAAAGTATGAAGAAAGTATGTGGGCTGGAAGTCAACCAAGGCACAATAGTACAGTTCAGAGCAGCAACTAACAAATCTAGGATCTCTGACGATTAAAATTTACTTGTATACGCATTGAATACCTGGCAATATGACGTTCCAAATGATTAAATAATAGTAATACGTTTGGTTTCCAAATATGTACAAAACTACTGCAACGTTACAAGTATTATAAAATAAATGAATACATTTCTGAGCATGTACGCAACGCAACTATAAAGTGTTAAACACCGGCCAGGTCGTAGGATTTTTGAGTTCGTTGGATTAAGTATATGTGGTTGCACAATAAACGTAATTTTACAAAGAGGTGTGACACGTTGGTGACATGAAATAATTAATTTAAAAACATATTAAAATAATCAATCAACTATTTATTAATATTGCAAAGAAATTGCTTGAATATTAAAAATTGAAATATAATTTAAAATATTATCTTTTATAAGTTTACACTCTGTAAAACATAACGTACCCTTGCTATTCTGTACACATCTAAAAAAACTCATCTTAATATCTAAACATATATGCTGAACGAATTATACAATTCCTTTATATTGCATGGGTGTCTGACTTCGACTCATTTTTAAAAATTGCAACTCATTTTAAAAATATATTAACTTTATATAAATAAAATTTAATTGTTGCTATTAATATTTAAATAATAAAAAATAACATTTACTCGAAAAATATTTATGTTTTCTAATGACACACCCAAATTTCTAAAATTGAACAGAGAAAATTATTATTTTTAACAACAGTTTACAATTACGTACATTACTGACATTCAAGTCTTTAAGTCTTTATTATCTCAAATTCAGTTTTTTTTATGAGTTCTTTACACAAAAATATAATCGTTCATTTGTCACCTGCGTACTGCCGAAGTTACCGTTGCGTCTGTACGTGTGTGTGCGTCCTGAATGATGACATGACGATGATGATGATGCTGATGCGTTCTCGGTACTCTATGGCTTGATGTGGATGATGATCCGGTGCTCCTTCATCAATCGTGGTCTATTGCAGATGATGGTGATGATGTTGATGGTGAATTCACGTCAATCGGCAGACATACATAGTGACGGCGTGTGAAGATATCTTGAGTCTACCTTCGCCGAAAATTGCCGGAGGTATTTATAGTCGACGGCAAACTGACATGTTATATATTGTTTTTGACATGTTAAATTGTATCAATTCGAGTGTAGCGTCTCTTTCATTACTGATCATTTATTAGTCCTTTTCGCCATCACGTAAATGTTATCGTACGCGAGCGATTTCATTGGCTTAGTCATTTTTCCCTCGTCACTTACATATAACTCATTTGTTAATTACTAGCTAATTATATCAGTAATTAACATTAATTAATATAATGTCTTTATTATTGCACTTTCCTGCGATAATTTTGCATCACCATACGTGTCTAAATGTCCTTAATCTAATGTACTTAGAATTGTGATATGTCTTTGGTAACAGGTAAAAAAACATATTAATTAATTTATTTTACTCCTGTCAAAACCTGATTTAATGACAAACCAACAATTCGTACGTGTCTCCCCCTCTCGTCGTTTAATGCAGATCGGAGCTGGCACACACACAGACACACAAAAGCTGTGTTTACACTACCGGAGTAGGTGTCACTTTCGACAGGCAACGGCCTGTACTTTCCAGCATAAAATTGTTAAAACTATTCGTATATGTATTGCTGCACTATATCATGTCAATTGCAAAAAACGATTTTAGAGTAATATTTTCTTTTACAATTTGTGTTACCAAAAAAGCTTGGGAACGTTTTAGTTATGTTAGTAAAATTACGTTAATCGACTTGTGAGGTAGAACATGGACTCCACGAACTGATGACAAGAAAGGGCAAAGTGCTGTGACACAAACAACAGATAATGTATGCAAATCTGAAAATCAAACATGAAGCCTACACCGACTTCATGCACTCACGGCAAAATACTGCGCCTAAGTATTTAATTCGCCCATTCCACACCATCCACTCTGCGCACATAACACATTATTATTATTATTAGTTTTATTAAATTTATTTCTCCTGTAGCCTATACAATTTTCTTTCTTCTATCATACTTGCCACTTCATAGCCGTACATTGTTTGATTTATTCAAAATATCAATACTTTCTCTTGTTTCCATATAAGCCTATTAATAGTTACAGACTGTTAACTGAAAATTCAAGTTTCGAAATTTCTTGTAATTAAATAATTTTTAATACATTTTTAATGAAGATAAAGGAATGAGGAAATAAATCACATCGAATATTAAAACAGAAACAACACTCATAGTCTTCAGATTTACTGCAGTGATTCCACAATGTAATGAAATGTTAGCTGTTTTCCGGAGATATTTTGTTGATATTTCCATAGGTTCTGGGTCAAAAAATTATCCTCTTCCTATTCTGATTTATGAGATGAAATAACGGTCTTAGTTCTGACATTTTATGGAATTTCATAACCTATGGAATGTTTAAAAAACCGTATTCCTTTGATATAGTACAATGTTGGTTGTCTTCATGTACCTAAGTTTACTATTAGGCCTCCTATGAGCGCAGACAGTAGAGTGTACGCAAACATTATTCGTGATGAATGCGGATAAATGTAACAGACTGGAAACTGGCAAGAGAACTTTTACAGGACAAAACTCTCACACAACCGGCTCTAAATTGGGAGGCATCATAACTTTTAATAACAAAATTTTGTAGTGATCAAGGTAATAGCATTTGACAAGCAACAACGAAAACGCTAGATTGATATATGAACATAACCTAAGGTCAGAAAACTGAGAAGAGAAATAAAAACTGACACAGACAGGATGGGAAAAATATTGACCTATTTAACGTAGTCTTATTTATTTATATTCATTATACTTATATGTTATAAATGACAAAAAAAAATTCACAGTAGTGTATCTTAAATAAAGTATTAAATATCCCCTTTAGCTAAGCAAGCACACGCAAACTCAACAACTCCTACATGAACTCAAAATATTTTTAAAATATACATTACATTAGTATATAGTGTATATACACATTTATACAATACTGCCTCGGTATTAGCAGTGTTCGTGTGAAGGAAATATAGAAACTTCTCTTGAAAAACATACATAAAATATTTTTCATTTTGAATTAGCCGTTTTGGTCGTTCGTAGGCGTTATCAATATAACGGAAAAATATTTTGTATAAAACATGTGAAAGCCCTCGTGGTAAAATAATGTTCAGTTTATCAATACAGAAAGCCATGTGTAGGATGTGGACGGAATGCTAGGGGGAGGGAGATCTCGATGAAGTCTCTACGTGTGGGTAGTACCAAATACGTATCGTACAACCATCCAAACTCAGTGCCACTGCACACACATACGCGTGCGATCCTACAACTGGAATTAATTTTCTGGTTTAGGTATTTTTAAAAAACAGTTATGGTTTCAGATTGTCTATTAAACAGGTAAAATTCACAAATATGACTGAATAAAAATTTGTTATTCATTATGTATGAAAATCTGAAGATTCTGTAGTGATACGAACGCGTACAATGTTGGACCTGTGTGCAGCTGTTACAATTTAGCTCTTTAAAACAAACTTCCCCCGTGTTTGGTTAAGTATGCTTACCAAGTAGTTTTCCGTTTCTTCCATTACAATAATATTCAAGAGTTAAATTATTATCTTGCGATAATCTTTATAGAGAAAAATTACCACTACTTATTTACTTTTAACATATTTCACAAAAAAATAAATGTTTTAAAATTTAAGGCATTACAAAATAATTTGAATTATGTTTTTTCTATTTGAATGTAATATTTATTTACATATTTGAATGTACAGTGCACCTATGATTGTTAATTGATACCAACTTTCAGAAGATTGGTTTGCTGCTGTGAGTGAAGACAAAAAGTACATTTGTTGACTGTTTCGAAAGTATAGAAATCTTCTTCTTCACTGCGAAGATTAAGTTATATAAACCTGTTCCGGCATCCATCTCATCCTCGGACGACCCACGCCTCTTCTACCAATGGTTTTATATACTTCAGTGTCGCTTTCGGCAATCCATCCTCTGTCATTCTTTGCAGATGATCCCACCTCTGTCTTCTGTAAGCTAAAATAATTTTCTTTATGTCTTCTACTTCGAGTTCTGCTCTTATATCCTCATTTCTTATTCTAACTTGCAATGTATAGTTTAAAGTACTTTGAAGAAACTCCATTTCAGCACTCTGAATCTTGTCCCATTCCTTTTTTGTCATGACCCACGTCTCAGCCAATGTGGTTATTGCAATTGTCTTACAAAATTTAATCCTTGTGCTGTCTTGTTTTATTTCTAAGATTTCTACGAATCGTACCACAAATATTCCTAATTTTATTTATCTTCTCTTTTATATCATATTCACATTCATAGCTTACAGCACATCCGAGGTATTTAAAACGGCTCAATTATATTATAAAGTGCTGTTGTTTATAACTGTCTTAGTCCTTATTGGATATTTAACTTTAAAGGCCAGGGTACTTCAAGAGAGTACTCACTGAAAATTTCTGTGAAAAAGACTAGAAGACTAAAACCATGGCCTTTAAAGTATAGAAATGTTTACAATAATAAGCTGTGGTTATGCATTTCCGTAAAAAGAGAACAGTGATACTTTTCCAGCAATGACACACATTTTTACGTCAGCCTTAATTTTAGATTTGGCCAACTAACTTAACACTAATGAACTTTCTTATAGTTGATCAAAGTCTATCATTATTATCTATATACGTAAAAATTTTTTAAATTTCATCTTATAAAACTGCATAATTTGCGAGAACAATTTAAATACTCTATAAAGTACTAAATATGTGCCAAAATTATTACCAACTTCATTGTAATTCTACCAGTAACTGTTATTTATTTGTATTCCAGTGAATTTTAACTCTTTCAAACTTAAATTCTCATTCACACTGTCCTGCAAATGCGGTAAGATTCGCCCACCTATTCACAATCACACTCTCACGGGATGCTATAAATAATATTTCTTGTATCGAACACTAGGCCCGTAAGTTTTGTAACAGTTAATGATTTTCCTAACGTATGACGGTAGTGAAAAACGATGTGAAACCCAAATTAAATAGCCATCTTCACAACACCACGTACGTAACATACTGCCAGTCACTTCGCCTCCGCAACTTTAATGAATTTTGTTAATTAACCATTAGTCTGGAAGTAATTGAAAATGTAATTAATTTCAACACATAAATAAATTCGTTTCAGACGAACAACGGCTAGTGGCTAGTGCGTTGACCATGTACAGAACGGGTGACTGCCCTCTTTACATGATCAAGGTAGTTAGAAAGCCTAGAAATATTTTTTTCGGTGTGAGATGTCCGTGATTGTCCTGAATTTTTCCTGAATGTCCGTGTTAATATGTTAACGTGTTAATACGTCAGTCCTCACGACAAACCAACACATCAAAGAATGGTGTTTTTCTATCTTTTTCTACTTCCACTGTGAAATAAATGAATTTTTCTTCATTATTTAGCTGCTGTAAAACACATCTAAACGTTCCCTACCGGGTGCCCAAACAACAAGTATATCATCAAACTACCTCAGCTATTACTTACGTTTTTGATATATTTATTAAATATTCTGTTTTTAAACCATTGAATGTTTTAGTAGACGATACTGAGGAAAGAGATGAACTCATCGGTAAGCTCTCTTTGGTGGTACAGAAACAATCTTTATACCAATAATACGCAGACCTTACGCAAACAATCTAAAGTTCTAAAATCCCGCTAACTGAAAGAATAGCTGTACTAGCTAAGTTGTGATTTTTTTCCAAGAGTTCTCTTACAATATTCAAAGTTTTTTCCACCGGAACACTTGCAAAAAGATAAACCCCATCAAAGATCACCATCAGACCAGAACCACTAAATTGCAAAGTCTTCTAAAAGTCATTTTAACAAAGGAAACAGAATTTTAAACTAAAATTCCTAATTCCCTCAAAGAGGACTAATGATATGAAAAACATTTGGATAAATCACAGGCAGGGCCTGCTCTAGACCTCACAGTAGGCCAATGCAGTACGTCGTTTTATGAACTTTCGGTAACCCGTATAAGTGTGGGGATTTGAATAATGAATAATAAGTAAGCTTAGATTTAACCTGATCCGAAAATATATTTTTATATTTAGACAAAGTTTTTACACTTACCGTTTCATATTAGTGGTTGGGTTCTTAGACATAGGTTCATATTCATTACAATTTAAAATCTCCCCCATTTTTTAAATGAACCGTCAAGAATATGATCAATAGTTAGTAATGAATAAACACTCTCCATTAGAACAAAAACATGTCAACAAAAACTGAACTGTTTGAACGGAGTGCACAAAATGAGCTAAGTACAATCCGACAACGTGCCCTAAGTATATCCCTCGATTCCTCGATCCTCCAGGCACGCTACTGATATCATGCCAGAGTGAAAACTCGGGATTTTTAACTCTGGTTTACAGGACATATACAAGAAGATACATTCATTAATCTCAAGCACTGGCTTACTGTTCATTTTGTTTATTTATTTCCAGTTACTTGCCTTAGTGACACTTGACAAGTCAGTAGGGTGTGTGAAAACCTGCAGCGTCACGCTGTCAATGTATGTTAACTGGTTATTTTTTAGTAAATAACAATATTACGTTAAATCATTAAACAAAATAAATTTAATTAAGGAAATAATTATATTTATTTTAATTATTAAGGAATAAGGAAATAATTATTAACGTTCTATAATCATAATTATACTTAATTTTTTAAATAAAAAGTGAAACAATGAAACTTAAAATACTATAAAAGATAGAAAAATTAAACACAACCCAAGAATAGTATATTACTTATCTTCTTAAGTAAGATAAAAATATTTAAGCCATGATATCTAGCTAGTTCTCTGAAAGCATTGTGTGTTGTCTGTAATCTATAATGTCATCATCATCATCAACATCTTCTTCTTCTTCAGCAAGTATTAAACCAAAAATGGTTTGTTCCGGTCCAATGTAGATTGACTAGAGCCGGTCACTCCAACGCTTCTTCGGACCCTACACCTCTCCGTCCTTTCGCCTTATAATTCTATAGCTGTTTCCATAGATACATCCATTCGGTTAGTAATCTATAATTTGTTGAGTCAATAAACCTTGCAGCGTATAGACTTAACACAGAGCGTGTGAAGAGTAACGGAGTAAGCTGATAGGATAGCATAGACGTAGAAGGCAAGCAGGCAGTTTTGACTGTATCCTGTCGTTACTGTTGTTACATGCGTGTCTCCCTTCGTTTTTTACATAAGGGAAAACGAGAGCACAATGTGTAAATCTACTGCTTCATTATACCAGACATAACCTATCACTATATAGAAACTCAGTTGCCACTTTGAGGAAATTAAACCGACTCTATATTAAATACACTGACACAATATGCCTAAACGTAAAAACACCGGAAGTATAATTTTTGACAGCAAATATGGTTTTTTCAACGTTAAATTTCTTTTTCTCGAAACTGCGTTGAACTTATTTGCCTCAGCTTCCCTAACACCTTAAAAATAATTTCCTCAACACTAAGAATAAATGTTTTAGTGGATGGTTAGTGAGGATCGGTCAATAATACAACTTTTAGTTATTTTGCGTCGACGTTTCGACAATATTTATTGTCATCTTCAGGACCTGTGTATGAAATACAATAGAAATATCAAACATAACGAAACAATTAAATATTTGGTTGAACGTGTTGGTGATGTGAGTGTGTGCGTGCGTATGTATGTATAATTTTTTATATGATACATACATACGCACGCACACACTCACATCACCAACACGTTCAACCAAATATTTAATTGTTTCGTTATGTTTGATATTTCTATTGTATTTCATACACAGGTCCTGAAGATGACAATAAATATTGTCGAAACGTCGACGCAAAATAACTAAAAGTTGTATTATTGACCGATCCTCACTAACCATCCACTAAAACATTCACTGATTGACGGTCACTAAAAATTTAAGGATTTAACTAAGAATAAATATAACATTCGCTGCGTCGTGTAGACTATTAGACTTTCCATTACCCTGTATTTCTTAAGTTAAGGTTAAAGTTAAACCTATTTAACGTATTAAGACCTATTTAGATTATTTGGTTCTTACTCGGAAAACCTGTAAATTTTTAAAATATGATAGTGGTGATGGAGCATTTTTTAAAAATAAAACTTTTGGAATATATCAGAAACCACTGCACAGATATAAAATTGCTATGTGTGTGCAATAGCATCTTTTGGAATAATTGGCCGATACTTAATTGAGGGCGATAGTAGGAATTCTGTTACGGTTTCGTCAGAGCGATATGTCCGAATGGTAAACAAATTTTTGACTCCTCAATTAGCAGAACTAAAATCATTTCAAACGTGGGTTTCGACAGGATCGGGGAACCAATTACACAACAGCTAGGCAATCAATGGATGCTGACAAGCGTTTGTTTCCAATCTACGTTAACTCCAGAAACGGCGACATTTTATAGACTACAAAAATCCTCTAGCCCTGCGTGCAATTTTTTCTTGTAAGGGTATTTGGAGAGTAAGTAAAATGTTCAGTGATCCATCCCACAAAATACTGAAGCACTTTAAGAAAACATTTGTAACGAAGTTGCTGTAAATCCTAGTTGCACATGATACAAATGTTGTGGAAGAGAAATGTAGCGTAGTGGGGAACAAAAATCTCGACTTCAGGAATGTGAGAATCGATTGCGTGGCCACATTCAGGACAGAGTGTTCAGAGTCTAGAATAACAGTTAATAGGCTATGCTATTACATTAAATTTAGTGTAAATTTGAATTTTTATAGTAATAAATAAGAATTTATTGAATTTTGAAATATCTCTTTAATTAGCACGTTCTCTATATACGCAGGTTATATGATTAGAGGAAAAAGAAAATATGGTGGACTGTCACTTACACATACGGTCAAAAACATGAAAATAACTCAACCAAGGTAATGGTAATTTCTGATGATGAGATCTATTTAAGTAATGTGGTTTATTAAAAATTTACACTGAAAAAAATATTGGTTACTTAGTCGTCATGTGTTTTGCAGCTAACAATTTAATCCGGTGACGCCGCAGTCTAACAGCGACCAAAACTAGCTCGATATGTACATAATAAGTTCTAACAGAGTGCTAGAAATAGCCTACTACACTTCACGTTTTCCATCCGAACGTCCCTTTAAACACAGCCGGACAAGTCAGTAATAAAAGTAAAGACAAAAAGACAACAAAAACACAAGCTATGTGCAATCTGGTGTCCTCTTATTGTCAATATATTGTGCATAATTTATGGATAAGAAGAGCGTCATGTAGCCTGTAGCTTAAATAACTGATTAACAATCAAACGTCAAATAACGTACGCATAGCTTTGTAACTAAAGTTGTAAAATACACACGACTGACACAAACTCAATATGATTCATGAAATAAATAAAACTTTATACTTACAACAGTTCCAGCTTAAATGTTTGCTCACGGCAGTACAAACACATTATCTTGTGTACGTTTGGAATTCAGTGAATGTGACTAGTAAATATCAAAGTGACGGACATAACATTCTGTTAATTTTAAACTAAATAATTGCGAAGTTCAATATAGTGGTTCCAATACTATAGAAATCAACTATCAATACTGACTTAACAGAATACATTAATACTCACACTCAAATATTTTATAATTTTTTGGATTAAGATATCTTCAGCAGGTATAGGCTTATACATCATTAACGAATAACGCACCTAGCAGGTTAACATGGTCTGAAATAATAATTGATCCAGTTTTGTCACATAATTTTAAGCGATAACGGAACAGAGTTTTATTTCTTACCTAGTACAACCCAGTTGTTCTTTTTTAATCCCTAAAAGTCGTTAAACACGGTGTGAATTTATTATTAAGAATATGACTTTTATTTTAACCCCTTATAGTCTTCCACTGCAGGAACATTTAAAAAGTGTATTTACAGCTTGAAAGGTTCACTTCTGCTTCACGTAGATGCAGCACAACTTATTATGGCAGTAAAATTTACTTATAGTTTAAGATTCAGAAGTGTGTATAAATAAGAATTCAGTGAAAAGTTTTACGCAACAAAGAAATTGTTTCGATTGTTCAATTTTTTATTTCAGACTATAAATTTAGATGCTTTCACTTATTTATTAAGCCAGACGTTGGTTGCGTCAACTACAAAATTGTTTGGAATTGCACCACGTTGTTGGCGACAAATATTAAATTTTTGTTGCTGGGCGCCAGAGATAATTAGGAATCTCAGGGGGTTGTTAATAACAACTCTTATGTTCGGATGCTAATTAATAGATATTATATCTACCCTTTTAATACATTTAAATATATATAACATATGATATTATCCGCATTTCAATTTGACAGGTTAATTACTTCTCAATTACTACTAACTTCTTATCCTTAGTTAATCATTACAAGAAATTCATGAATACAGTTAATATCATTTACTGTTTATGCCCACTTAATTAGGCCATTGACTATGCTTTCAAATTTATGATCTTAATTACACATTAAATATTATTAATCATAAATAAAAGATTAATGAACACATAAACATTATTTATCATCAACAAAAGATTAAGAAACAAATGTGAAATATTATTTATCATTAACAAGATATTAATGAAACTAGAAAATCTCCTTCTTTCTCAACATAAATAAACATTAATCAATAACATGACTTAATATCTACATTTCAGAACTATTAAACTATCATTCAAAATTTATATTAAATATTTATACTTTGTACTCCTATTCTAGGTCGTAAGATATAAAACTCTACAGCATCTGAACAATTCGTCGGTTCTTATAGAATGAAACGGGTTAACTGAGTGGACAAATATATTACATGCAATTATTTCATTATAACGTTTAATGTGATACAGTTACTTGAAATCGCTTATCCATTCCTCCGTCTCGCTCGTTCCACACTTTACACATCACAACACAATTTGTATTACTCTGCTTTTTATCGTATCCACCACACTCGCGATAGTCATTCGTCTCCACGTCCTCCGAAACTCTGATTTTTCATACGGTCGCGCACATAATAAATAAAACTTCTTCGCACTTGATGCCGCGCACAGAATAAATAATACTACTTGGCTGTTGATTGACGATTGGCTAATTTACTGTACGACTGAGTAACTAACTAACTAACTGATTGATTTCACGGATTGACTGACTGTGACTGTCTCTCTTGCTTTCACTGACTGTCTTGATTTCCAGACTGACCCTTTGATTTCACTGACTGACCGGCTTGATTTCATTGATTGACTCCTTTGATTTCACAGACTGACCGACTTGATTTCACTGACTGACTCCTTTACGTTCCTGCATCAGTTACTTTTATAGTTTCACCGAAACGTCCCTTACTGCTGCTACTCTTAAAATTACCATCATTGGCTGAGATTCGAACTTGTTGCCGGTAAGTTTGAAATTGACCAGTAACCACTCGAAATAACTTCGCGCGCAGAGGTGACACTTTTTGTAATTGGTGTATTCTTATAGACGCGAACTTTTTGCCGCGAGACCGTTTTCTCGTTAAAAAAGGAAATCTGCTTTCTCCACCACCCTCGTTTATGACGTTTCACTCATTGTATTTTGAAGGCCGAAAACATCCTAAATCTAACGGTACTGCCTATTTTTTGCTGTTTTTTTTAGCAAACAAAGCGTTTTACATCTTTACGACATAGAAAGTTGTACTTACAATACAATTTTACTTTGGGTCGGCGTCAATGTGTCGCCTCGCCCATACACACCTCTCACTTATATAACGACTATGCAGTATAATTCTTATCTGTATGTTTATTTATTAACGATACTAAAATTAATATTAACAGTTTACATCGAAATATGTAATTGATCTAAGTGTGTTTTACTATACAACTAACTGTAACCGATAGTGTTATGTTACAAGACAGAAATACGTAACCCAGAAAGTTAATTAATTTGGAGGAGTAAAAAGTAGACTATTATTCGAGTATATGAATCTTGACTACATATTTTTTTTATACATACTTCACCACATTAGATACGGTTATAAATTAAAAAAGAATTAATCTACATTTAACACTACGCAAAATAACGGCATATCTAAATTCTTTTGAATATCGTCATAATTTTGTTTATAAAGGATATTCACAGGCTTCGTAGGGCTTGTAAGTGCGCTCGAGTTGCGTATGCATATCATTTATAGGGGTAGTGTAGACGGAGGAACAACAAAATACCTGCAATGAACACTGAGAAGCTTTGTTATTGTAAAGTTAATGATTACTTTCCCTGTTAATACCGTCAGCATAATGTAGTCTCATTAGTATTCTCTGTACACGTACTTGCTTCATTTAGCGTAGCTACGTCAAGACGAAGCATCATTGTGTGTACTGTAGTTAACGGCTATTAGTTCAGTGTACAACGTATTCCTTAAGTACGGTTGATTTCCTGTTACACAAACGGAACTTTTACAGAATTAATTAAATAATTCACTGTCCTTTCTCTATTCCGTTGTGTGCATTGGTTGCTGTCTTGCGCAGAATCTGTTTAGAACAATGATTTTTTTCGAATGAAGCAGCTTAGGACGGCCGGAAGCCCAAACAAATAGAGGAAAAGATAACAGACGAGCCATCTCCAATACAATTGTACCGGTGTGAATACACACCGGCGTGAATACAGCAAAGCGTGAGAATTTTGCCAGCTGTTCCAAAATAAAAAGAACTGATGAAGGAATTTAAAAACATCTGTGCGGATATTTATTATGAGTAATCTAGCAGGTAATCGGAAACTTAAATGTTAAACAACTGGAATTCTTCAGGCGTACATGCAAAAGAAACACACAAAAATCATTTGCACGCTTCTCATTAACATTTTACCATAAGGATATTGAATATCACTTGAATTCCAATAAAATTATTCTACCAAAGAACAAACGTGTCTATATTAAAAGTAGGGTTACATAATGAAAAAATAAGAAAAAAGAAGTACTTAATACGTAATAATTTTTTATAGAATACATCTTAAATATACTACTAACAAACCTGCAACCAGGCTTAATCAAGCATATTTAAGCTTGTAACACTATTCACTTTTCGATATTTGAAAACATGTATTTTTTTGTTTTTCATCTCTATAAGCATGACTTATGTGTGTTTACCTAACCTAACCAAACCACTAACAGGCCAACATCTGACATTTACGTAAGCAATTTTTATGTAAATATATGGTATTATTCAGTTTTTAAAAGAAAGCTCACGTTATTAAAAACCATTTTTGTAGGCACAAATTCTTCGAACACTAAAGTGAGTTACCCACAGTTAGGGACACGTACTAGCTGAATGTCAGCTCTCAGTGTGCTTTACGCCAAAATAACATTTGAATCAATGTTTCACGTTTTCAATTCAAACGTAAAGTAGGAGGTAAAAAACTCAAAAATACTCGAGCATTTAATTAACTAACAAACAACAAAACTTTAAGGAATTTAATTGTATAATCATGTTATAAATTTAACCGTTTTTGCATCAAAGAAACGTGCTGTGTTCCGTTGAAGGAAACCCCTACAACAAGGAATGTGCAACGGTACTTTGATACTAAATTTAAATAAAACTGTACTGAGGGAATCTGATTAAACTTTAATATAAATATGTAATTACAATTAACCTTAGCTAGTTAAATCAAAATTCCACTTTGCACTTACACACAATTAATGTGAGACAAAGTATATTCGGTAGACATGGAATAAAAAATTCTAGTGGCTTGTGAAAAGTCGTTACATGACCCCGTAATAATTCACAATTCTTGTTCTCTGTAATTGTTCCAAAGTTGACAATTAAAGATTAAATTATGATAATTTTGTGCTTTAAAATAAAACAGGAACATTTTATTAATAACAAATATGTTGCTACCTATAACAACATATAAACGCAAGAACTGTTTTAAATGTTTTCTAGTTTTAATACGGTTATTGTATTTACCTTAATTTGCTCGCCTTAATGAATCACTTTAGTAGTCTGTTAAAGCTTAGCATATACGGGGTTATTCAAAAAGAATGAACCGTCTTCATAACGCAATATTTTATTAAGGAAAAGTAATACAAAATTCTAAGCAAATTACAAGTATTCTACACATTGCCAAGTTTTATTTCATGTCTTTCCTGTCGTTTTCTGCTTCTTCTACTTTCTGATTGCTGCCTTCTTTACCCTTTTTATGTTCTTTTATCTGTTTCATAACACGTTGGTGAGCTTCCAGCATAGACGTCTGACATATATCCATTTTTTTACCGATCATTCACACTTGTCTCTGATCAAATGTGATCAAATGTTCATAGCACGGACTATTGCTTATACGATAATACAACTACATGCGTTATCTATGAGTGTAAAATATTTTGTTGTAAGCATTTAGTTGTTCCTGAACTAATAACCAAATCACAATTATAATTTTCTAAATTTATGCATTTATGTTTGTTTAATCCAGTAATAAAATATCATATGTATGATATTCATACACACATACACATATCGATGTACACACATACACATATGTATGTACACATATATTCATATGTACAATATATACGTACGATCACGTACATTGTATCTGAAAATTGTATTTTGGTGGGGGGGATTTGAAACAGTTTTCTTATTTAATATACATTTACGATACTTTGCTTAAAATTAAAAATCTAAGAAACTGTAAAACTAATAAACAGGGCAATTATTTATGGAGACTTCTGCACTTTACTGCGAAACTCTCTTCAATTGCACTTTATTTACTTCTGAATATTCTATTTTGCTTCTTTCTCTGGTTTCTAATACATACACGATTTAAAAACGTCATCTTTACGGTCGGTTCCACGATTAACGATCTGTTTTTTACGACGGTAAGTGTTTGTAAACAACTGAAGAGTGTTTTTAAAATATTGGCTGCAACGTAAGACAAAACTTAAACACGACTTCAATTTTAAACAGACTAAACTACTACTGGACTTTATTTACTGAATATTTGATATAAAACTGCGAAATTGTTGTCTTTTGTTTGCCATGCACTATAAGATATGCTTTATGCTGTTACTATCTCAACTGAGAAATTCCAACTTAAATCTATTGTAGTCATTTGCTTGTGCCTAAAAATGTTCTATGTAAGGAGATGCAAAACGTCACGTGTGCTGTATGGGAATTAGCAGCAGAAGCACTTGTAAACCTCTCCGCATTCTACCACGTTTTGATACGGAATTTATGAGTTCGATAGCACGATAGTAAGTCATTTTCTAAGCCCACCTGCCCAGCAGACATATGATAAACCACTAAAAATTCCTAATTCCTTGCAAAATAGGTAGCAACACCGTCCGCAGATTACACTACAGTTTTCATTGGCAAAATTTCCTTCTTCTTCTTCTTCTTCTTCTTCTTCTTCTTCTTCTTCTTCTTCTTCTTCTTCTTCTCCTTCTTCTGGCTTTGTATCCCTGTGAGAGATCTGACCTCCTTAGCAATCCTATAACATTCTCTCCTGCTCTCAGAAATACTGATCCACTCTTATTCCTCGTAGTCTTTAGTTCCTCCATCTACCGTTTTCTTGGTCTTCCTCGTAGGGCCTAGACTCTAAAGGCTTCCGTTCTGTGATAGCTCTTGTATTTCTGGTCTTCTCCATTTTATAAACATGTCTCAGTCACCTAAGCTCCTGAAACTTAATAAACATTACTATACTGTCACTCATTGTTAATACATAACTAACAAGATTAATGCGGATCCGCCATGTCCCATTTAATTGCACTACTGACCCAATACAAAGTATTTTCCTCTCAAATCGATTAAGGTCTTTTTCATCTTTCTTCCTTCCGCTCCACGTCTCTCAGCGGTTAGTCACTACGGATAGTATGAGGCTTGTAAAGATTCTTAGTTTAGAATTATGGCTTAGGATCCTGGAGCATAATAGTTGATTGTTTGCGAAACACACTCTGTTTTTCTTTGCGTAAAATAGTAATTCATTTAATCTCAGCATTGATTAGGTTGTTTAACAGCGACCGCAGATAGATGAAATTATCTAATTTAATTACCTTGTATCCGTCAGTGACTTCGTTTTTTGCGTTATTCATATAGACGCGTTTCGTGACATGTGTCACATCATCAGTATCCTTCGTCAAGCGTTCAAATTCACATAAAAACATTTGCACATATTTACTATATTAAGTCACAATAACAGCACACACATAATACGATATAACTTCGGCTCCTTTGGACCGGTCCGACCGCGCGTGTAGTTGACGAGCCACTAATTTAATTAAGCCAATCTTTATCACTAGTCATCGCCGTCATGCGCGATTATATTTAGGGCTATATCATATAGTGAGTTGGATTGAAACTTTAATTGTTCATTTAATATACTGTCACTGTTGATATTCTTATCTTTAAATGGTTTATAAATTTCAAATTCCTCGAGAGCGTCCATTAACCTACCCTTACCGCATACATGGATTGCTTTGAAAGTAGTACTGAAATCTGTGTAATTATGGTTATGCATCATTAGATGGCGCGCATAATTAGATTTGGTCTTGTCTAAATCATTCCTTGGTAGATGTTCTTTGTATCTTTTCAAGAAAGACCTGCCAGTTTGACCCAGATAAAAACAATCACAATCATCACATAACATCCTGTAAACACCTGTTTTCTCTTCTAACGGAAATGGTTGTTTTATGCGTAACAAATTAGAAATATTATTATTTGTTTTAAATGCGACTTTTATATTAAATTTAGAAAACACGTTGGATATAATGCTAGGTAAAAGACTACCGTACACTGTCGTTATATACTTTTTATTTTTATTTTTATTTTTGTTAACTTTATTATCATCGATGGTATTATGGTGGGATCTAGTTTTATATAGGTGTCGCTTAAGAAGTCTATCTATCATCGAACTCTTGTACCCATTCGCTATTGCTATGTACCTTATTATATCCAATTCGTCCTGAAAGTCCTTTTGGTTAAGTGGAATCGTTACCAACCTATGAACAAAACTGTTGTATGCCGCCATTTTCTGACTATATGGGTGGTGAGAATCGGCCATGGTCACTGACGGATACAAGGTAATTAAATTATTTTGAAAATAGTGACTTGGATACTATACAAAGCAAAATAGAAATTATCTACTTGCTCTAAGCTATAACTTTCAACATGCAGCAGACCTGTCGTTGTTCATGAAATCCACACGTACTTTGTTTTATCCTGGTTTATTGTCAATCCAGGCTTCATTACCTGTTCTTCCAGTTTTATAAATGTTTCCATTTCCTGCATTTTGTTAGGGCCCAGTATAACTATGTCATCAGTATATACGCCAATTGTCCTGCTTGTAATAGGCCAAATTAAATTTCCATTTGTATTCACCTTGATAATAGCTGCAAGAAGTATGAAATTGCAAAAGAGCGCTGATAATTAATCGCCCTGCTTTATACCACTGCCAATTTTTAAGTTCTCACTCGTTATTCTTTCAACGATTACTGCCGCTTTAGAATCATTCAACGCTACTTTCACTAGCTTATCTAGGCCTACTAGGTATACCTAATAATCTTAGGTACTGAAGCAGCTTTCGTTTATTCACAGTTTATTTCGTTATTGAAGCCAATAAACAAGCTATGGATGTCAGTACCTTATTCACAACTTTTTTTAAATATCCATTTTATCGTATATAAGTTCATCACATTCCTGTTCTACATCATTAATAGTATCGGACTTGGTCAGTTCTGATTCCATTACTTTTTGCTATCTTCTTACTTGAATCTATTTTTTTTAATTTCTGATATCCCATCTCTTTTGCCAATATCCTTTTTGTATATTTAAGTACTTTGTTTTGCGAGAGCTACAACTAAGAAATTATGAGAATCTCAGGTCGCTCCTCTATATGATGAAACATCCTCACAGTGGAGGCCCACCTGTTTTGGTTGTAATATTGAGTCCATGGTATTCTCCATGTACCTTTCTGGATCTTTTTTTGTGTGAGAAAAGTGCTCCTTATCACTATGTCTGCATTTCAATTAGTTGGCATAGTTCCTCTCTATTTGGGCTTGTTATCCGATGTAAACTGTGTTACCAACAAAACAGGCACTACACAGTTTACAGATTGATGTGTAAAAGATTATTAATACAGTGAGTGACCTTATTACATCAATAACTATTGCTCTACATTAGTTTGAATATAAATGTAAAAATGTGTTAACAACAAATGAAAACGTATCCCACAATGAAGATGATGTATTTAAACTAGTCACTACTCACTGTTCACTGTTCACTATTTCAAACCAAACTAATCCAGACTTTACAATGAAATCTTTCTCATGACATAAGTGCTTTACAAAGAACAAAGACGCATGAAAAACACTCGCGCGCACAATTCGTACAGAGACGTGGTTAACGTCATATTAAAATGTAGTTTGTCGCAACATACGTAGTGCAAAACGTAACACTTACATAACATTATTTTGCATGAAGTCTTAAAAGTAACAACAATAAAACTAAATTTGTTTCTTGTTGGATGGAAGTTTTACAGGTGAGTTTAAAAATAATTGCTTTCCTTTTATTTTGTATAAAAGAAGTTAATAATTTTAAACGTTTCTTAATTACGCTGTTCAACAGAACTGGCAGCTCTTCTCTTCTCTGCATTACGTCAGCATTCACCACTTAGTCAGTACTATTTCATTCTCAGTAGTTACATACTGAAAGATTGATCTTGACTTTTGTAAACATTAGCTTAACTGGTTCTAATAAATAAACTAACAGGTACTCAAATAACATTGTAACAATTGAATACCAAATTATTAAGTTAATTCTATAAAGTCTATAAAGTTAACGAATAACCTCTCAAAAAGCAAAGGCACAGCTCATTTATCTGTTTAAATTTGAATAGAAAAACGGGCTGTAGACAGTTATATTAATGATATAAATTTTAAATAAACAACCTTTCGGATACACAAGAAATTGGATACCTAAAAACAAGTTTTTCAGTTAGTTAAATAATTCTCAACCATGAAAATGGAAATTACACAAAAACTATTATGACACGCCAGTGCTAGAGAATCACATACGAACAAACATTTCACGGGGTAATAAAATATGTAGGGCAAAAAAAGCTAATGAGTTACCTTGAAGAATCCAACAGTCATGTAAATAATCAGTGTATTGTCACCGAAGGGCAGGAAAACATACACAGACACAACAGACAGAAAAGTGTTTATTTACTGTTTGCCTACAAATAACTACGGCTTTCTACAGAATCAGAAATGTTATTTTTATAAGATAAAATCAATGATGGGTAACGTCCGATTTTTTTTGAAATTTCCAAACAAATATTCCATCACTGTTACAATGTTTACCATTAATTTCCTTTACGCGTTATTTGCGTTACATTAAACTTGCACATACGTGCATCGTGCGTATATAAATAAATTTATTGTAGTTAGGGTTACAACTATAAAAGACAACAAAATTCCTAAACAGAATTTATATTCTATATTAGTTTTACTTTCTCCTCTCAACCCTTGTTTTGGGTTTCTAAAAGACAGTACATTGCATGTCAATAACACAAATTGCGTGTTTCACTCGTTACGTTAGGGTACAGTGATTTAAGCGCTGATACTATACCTCAATAATTAATGAATTAATTAACTCTTCTACGCTTCATTACGTGCTCGTGAAAATGAGTAATTGATCTGCGCTATTCAATCTTGCAGGTTAAGTTTCAAGCATGTGTAACAGCTGTGTTAAAATTAATGTTCGTGCTTCCTTGGCAGCCGTTTATCGTAACTCTTGACTACTAACAACATGCGTTGCAGTTAGTTCTCTTTCTGTTGAAATGTAGCGATTCATAAATGTTAATGTATTAGCTTTGTACAATATATTAGCTTCATAAGATAGCTGGTTGATATAGCAATATAAAATATAATATAAATATAATATAATATATAATATAAAAAAATTCATTTTCGGAAGACAAGGTTACCAGAAAAATTTGATATTTGTGCAGAAATCAATTTTATTTTCTTCGATCAATAAAATCTGTCTACGTTAGTAGTATTTAAACAATGGTTGTGATAGCTCATCAAGGGATGTGATTACGCATCGCTCTGATGCCTAACATAAACTTACAAAAACGTGTTGTCTTTATTTATGGATCAGCTAACCGATACCATAATCTCTCTCTCTCTCTCTCTCTCTCTCTCTCTCTCTCTCTCTCTCTCTCTCTCTCTCTCTCTCTCTCTCTCTCTCTCTTTCTCTCTCTCTCTTTCTTTATCTACCTGCCTATTTTTCGTGAAATGGTGATTCCGTAAAAACTCTTTATCAGCTTTTAACCTGAAATTATATCGCCCCAACTCGTTCGATGCTAAACAGAGACAACTTGTGAAGACTAGACTGTTGACATGAAACAGTAATTAAACATAATTTTCTCCGAACTCAGTAGGTACACATAACACTCAATGTTTGCATACTGTGGGCTCCTTCTGGAATACTATACGTCCATACTGTAGCTGAAATACGCTATTGCTGTATGGTCATCTATAACCGTAGCAGCATCGCTCAACTATCATCAAGTTACTGAGATAACGGCGTTATAACTGGTTACAATTTAGCTATTCTGTTAGGCACCCCTCCACAGCTGTCCAAACCCAACTTTGGGAAATAGGGGAATGGGATTATCAGGAAAAATTTAAGATGTTCTCGCGAGTGACATATACGAGATATTTCTTGGCTTATAACCCGCATTTTACTTATTCATTGCCTCTGACAAGAGACTTTTATATATAAGCCTAATTTTTCCGTACAAACACAGTTTTTAATCTTCTGATTGTCCAGATCCAGTAAAGCAGTTTTTATCCTACATCCTATTTTCTGAATAAGTCTTATAACTACAACTCAAGAAGTTTTGTCTTCTTTTCTGAAATGACCGTCCCGGATGACGGGTGATGTGGTACACGTTTCTTTGGCCTTTTCTATATTACCTTATTTTGTATCAGATAGGTCACACAGAAAGGTCAATGATCTACAGTCCCATTTTTGTATCACGGCAGATTTTAACGTAGGCCTACTCTATAAGTCTATCTGGCTTCCCATCTCAGTTCCTTTCCGAACTAACTGATATATCAGGTGATTCTGTAGTGAAATGAAGCGAATATGACTTACTGAAATTAACGATATTAAGAAAACTTTTTATTTGCGTATAATTCGAGGGTCAGTCAAATTAATACCTAAAAAGTGGATTAAATGTTGTCAGAAACATTGAACAATCGTTCTGAACGTTGTCAACATTCATAGTAGAAAGTTGTCGGCTACTCACAGTCTGAAGAGTGGCCGACAGGTAGCAGCATGATACAAGCACACTAAACAAAGACTTGGGACCAGTGTCATGATGGCGGCTCCGCTTGCAACATGCACCAAAGAAGAACAGTGTTCTATTATTCGTCTTTTGTGTACTGAAGGAAATTCATTATGTGTAGTGAACTCACTGAAATTCATCGAAAAACTGAATGGTGGTGCATGTTTGTCACTGCAGAAAATATGGGAATGGAGTAGGAAGTTTGCAAACTTCTGTTGCGGATTATCCTTGACCAGGCCACAGGCAAACCGAGTAGTGACACAATATTCCATTGCGCAAGTTGAAACCGGCAAGTAACTGTAGATGATATCAGTCACAGGTAAACACAATTATCGTCAATAATGTTCTGCAGTTCAAATATATTACATTAGTTGAATTATTTTACTTACGAAAAAGAATTACATGATTATATAAACTGAATGATTGTTCGTTCCACATAGAAAGTTTAATTGGTATTGATAAACGCTGTAATTCAGAAATCCGCGTATCATCTTTTTTTACAAATAGGATCTTCGGCGATGCAAACTCCGGAGCTATAGTAAGCCTTTTCTACAATTATTTCGATAAAAGTACTGTTAAACGGATAGCCAATAAAATTAATGTTATCAAGCGACGACGTGGAAATAGATACAGAGGCAGAACAACAGAGAGAGCACTATTGTTTAGACCGAGTTAATGGTAGAGAAAAAAACTGAAACTGAAACTAAAACTGAACTGAAAGTTAAAACTGAAAGCTGACAGAGAATATTAAATTGTTTTTCCACATATTGAACAGTTAAATGGACACATCTGTGTAGATACAGGCCATGAAAATTAAAAACGACTTGTACATTAAGATTAAGGGGAAACTGAATTTTCTAAAGTGAATCTGATTATTACAGACGTTCCATGAAAGTATTTTTAATTTCAGTCGGATTGTCTTCGGATCAAGCCGAAGTTTGGTTTGGGAGTATAGATTTCAACTGTATGCAAGTATTATTTAAAACTATGTGAGTTTTAGGATATATCTGAAGCTACGAAGACACTTCCTAAATAAGGTACACTAACGCTGCCATGCGGATATAAATCCAGTTATGATTCCGATCCCGTTCCGTTACAAGATTTAGAGCTATCCAATGTAAGTGGCAATGGATGTCTATTTATTGTTGTCGTTTATGGCGAGGTTGTGTTAGTCGGTTTAAAATCTTTTTCTGACTGAAAATTTGTCGAATGTAAAAGTTACAGCAGTATTCGATTTTTCAAACAAAACAAAAAAAGAACAGAAATCCGCTATAAAAATTCTTAAAGTGTACGATGAGAGTGTATTTACGTAAACGATTGTCAGTTAAAAAAGGGAAAACGTCACTGTTTGACGAATGTGAACATCGTGTTAAACAACTTATGATAACCTATAAACACATTGAACTAAAGGATTTAAGACATACACTTAACGTAACAAAAATGTCTGTTTATCGGATTGTTCACGATTTCTAGACTACCGCTAAGTTTTAGAGCGGTGCCCATTGGGTGCACAAAGAATGACTAAAACACAAAGCACAACGAATGGGTGAGTCCTTGAACAACCAGCTGCATTATCGGGAAGAGCCGGATTTCCTCTAAAGTATTGTTACTGAGGATGAAACGTGGATATACCACAATACCCAGTGACTCAACAAAATGGAAACATCCAGGAAATGTCCAACTGCAAAAAGGTGCAAGGCAATAACATCTGCTCGGGAAGTTATGGCGGTAGCGTTCTGGAAGAGAGACCGTTGTTGTTGGTTAATTACATTCACAAAGGGAAAACAATTAATCTGATTGTTTATTTTAAAACTGTACAAATCACGGGATGTCGTTCGTCAAAAATGTGTTGGTGCGCTAACCCGATAATTTATGACAATTCAATTCTCCGTATTAGAGAAATTCAAGAAATCACGAGGTTGGTATTGGTATGAGAAAATCTTGGGCACCCCTTGCAGCCCCATTATGGCTCTCTTTGATTTCCACCTGTTTAGGAAGCTGAAGAAACATTTTCAGGTAGATGGTTTTCGTCTAACAAGGAAATGAAAAGGAGACAATAGAATTGCTGACATTGGACGTACATTTTTATTAAGACGGAATATTAAAATTAGTGTCATGCTCACGACAAATATTTAAGCCGGTTTGAAGATTATACTGAAAAATAAGCAACAAGTACCCTTCATTTTGATATGTAATTTAAGTTAGATGTAATAAAATTTCTATTTGTTTTTTTCTCAAGTGTACCTAACTTTTAGAACTACTCTCGTAAATAATATGTCAGGTTAAAAGCTAAAGTAAAAAAATAATAGAATACGATTAGAAAAAATTTAAGAGATATTAGATATTATATTAGTCCAGTGTAATTAGATATTTATTTTTCCAGTACGCCCACCATGACGATAATGTCGAAGTCCACTGGAACAGTTCGGATTCCGAACAGGAAAACATAACTATAGTACTGGCCACTGCTTAATTTTTCGAGGTAGAATTATTCACGGCTGAAATATCACAACTAGATTTCTGCGGAAATTAGTGAAATTACCAATCATTTATAAGACGTCCCTCATTGTAATGTCCCCCCTCACCCAGCGAACACACGGACTGTGAGTAAACAAAAGTTATGGTGAATCGATAACTAACGGTCAATAGGCTATAGCTTAATTATATTCGCAGTATTCTGTTAACGTAGTCGAAATTCACAAATTATTTTAAACAATTAATTTTAAACAGATTGGAAAAATATTTTAATGCAACTAAAAATATTTGTGCTATCACAAAAATACAATACAAAAATTGGATAATCGTTAAAAAAATTATTAAAATATTGTATTAAAATAAAAAAAATCATTTAAAAATAAGTACAAAACAAAAAACTATATGTTCTGTGACCAGCTTTACCACTTGTCCTAACGTATTCAGTTACCATATTCTTGTTGTAATCCATTTTCAAAACACCAAAGTCTGTGAAATTAATCGTCAATTTTTATTTACAAAAATATTGTTTAGGGAGTTCTGTCAATTGCATTCGATCAGTTTTTATTCTCTTCTTCTAAAAAAATGTGTTTCAGACTTCCTGCGGGTTCTAAATACCGTGAGGTCGGTCACTTATTAACTTAATTTTATTATTGTATTTTCGACACTACATGCAAATAACGATCTAGCTATTGAGACATTATTAACATATCATCCGTCATTATAAATCTAGCTGTTAGTTATATTAATGTATGTAACATTTATAGCTAGTTAATAATCAGTTTGTATCTTTCTTTCTTTTAATTACACTGCAAGCCGCGTTTAAATTGTTAGTGGTGTTACGGAACAAATATTCTCAGCCACTTTGCCACCTATAACAATATATAAACGCAAGAACTGTCTTCCATGTTTTTTAGTTTTAATACGGTTATTATATTTACCTTAATTTGTTCGCTTTAATGAATCACTTTAGTAGTCTGTTGAAGCTGAGCATATATAGTAAAACTATCCCTCGGTATTAAATAAATAAAAGTTGTTTTGATATCTCGATGTTGTTCTATTGTAAATAAAACAGGCCATTAAAGTATTCTTGTCATAGACTCGATAGTAACACTTGTAAGAAAATAGAAAATTTAGCTTCCGGGTATTTATTGTACAAAACAATTGTTGTTAGAATCTAATTTAATATTTTGTATATAAGATTAGATAAAAAAATTTCGTTTGTATAAGTATGTTGACAAAATTGAGTACTTCGTAATATAAGTATGTATTTTAGTCTAATAAAACGGATATGACTGCAAACAGAATAGACACTAGGAGTGAATGGTTAAAGAAATACAGTAGAGTTTGTTGAAAAGTAAGGTTTTTATTTAAGGAAAGTATGTCTTAACAGTGTCTGATATCGACGATTTTGCTTATGTAGTATTACCGACAGTGTCACTTATGTCAGCATGACAAAATAACTTCTGATAATAAGTTTTAACGTTATACGCAATGAGTTTCTTTCAATAAAATTAGTTCTGGAGGATTATTTAATAAGATTACGCATAAGATTACTTCGAAAACTCTATTCAAACTTGTGAGTGAAAAACAAAATCCGAATTACTGGCAACCGCTTTTTAATGCTGCTCAATATCTGGATACATTTCTAAAAACCCTTGGTTACTGTCTCACTTCTATTATGTGTGTGTGTGTGTGTGTGTGTTTTACAACAAGTGCCGTTACTTTTATAATTTTTTAAAAGTGCATCATTATAAATTAAAAGAAACTAAATTTTTATAACGTGCAAATTTTATTTGTTGAATTATTAAATCTTTTAGATTATAGTTACATTGTACAGATAAATAATTACTACTCTCTTATACGAATAATTACAAAGATAACATATTTATAAGTAATTTATAAACCAAATGAATTTTAAATATTCTATAGTTATTGGTTTTAATAAATCGAATTACTTTTTCTCTATCTTGACGATCATAAGATTTTGTCAGTAACATTTTAAGTTTGTGTTGAGCCGTAGGTATTGTTGTTACTCAGTGCGCCATACGATATGCTTTTATTTGCTGAAATTGAGAGCCAGTGAAAGACTGTAATCCTCATACATTACAGAAACACCCTTTAATCTCACATCGTTTAATCTCCCTCTTTAATCTCACCTTTTAATCTCGGACGATTTTAACAAAACAAGCAGTGCCGAAACATCTTTAATGAGACGTACTCTTTATTTTTGTTGATATCTTCAAACTCTTTATTAGAAGGCCTTCAAAGCCTCTTCTGCCTTTTTAGAAGCGTCTTCAATTTTAAATGTTGTGATAAGTGTAAAGGTAATTTATAAAATTAAGCGACATCAACTTTTTTGGAATCTACAAACGTCTGTTTAGTGTGTTTAAAACACATTTAGAAATATTACTATCCTACACCTTTGTAATGAATAAGATTATTTTCCCACATTCCTCTATCCTCTATTATCCCTCAATATCCTCTATCCATCTCGTCTTTGGCCTTCCTCTTGATCTCCTACCTACTGCTCTAAATTTCAGAATTTTTCTGGGACTTCTGTGTTGTTACATCTTAATTGTGTAGATAGCCAGACTACCTTTCTGCTCTTTATAAATCTCACAATGTTAACTCCGAATATTAGTTTATTTATGACATGATTCCTTCGTATTCTCCATAAGCCGTTGTTATTTTGTACTGGTCCAAAACTTTTTCTCAGTACCTTTCGTTCAAATATTCTTAGATACTGTTTGTCTTTTTGTGTTTACATTCAGCGTTTACAAGCATTTGTTACAACTGGTTTAATTATGTTGTTGTATATTTTTAATTTTAATGATTGTTTCAGTGTTTTGAACTACATTAATTTTGAGTACTGGTAGTAACATCGGTTATTACTAAGGATTCTCGCTTAGATATCATATCTTGTAGTGTTAGTGTAGTTTATGTGTGAGCCTAGTTAGGAAAATTCGCTTTGCGTGTTCAAATTCACGATTTCCGAATTGTAGAGGTTGTCTATTGTATGAGGTCGCTTATGTGTTATTTCTATGCATTTGGTTTTATTACCATTTATTTTTAGTCCTCTCTCCACTACCTCGCCATCTATATTAATTACAGCTTCTACCAAATATTTTTGTTTCTACTTATAGTAGCTACAACATTAGCATAATCAGGAATCTGTGTGGTTTTTATTCCTATATGTCTCCTAATTTCCATCTTTTTGATTACTGCTTCCAGATCTAAATCGAATCTGGCGACTCGTATCGTTGCTCTCGAACCAACCATAGTCACTTCCACCATTTGTACCAGTTTCTTTGGCATACCAAGTGATAATAGATCTTCCAATATCTTTCTTCTGTTAATACTGTAAAAGGCTTGTCTATATAGGTTATATAGACGTATGTTGTGTTCATCTTTTCTGTATGCCTTTTCTTGTATATGTCTGTCTAATTTAAGTTATTGAAATGTCAAATTTCTCAGATTTCATAATTATACTATACTATTAATACTAATAATGACCTCAGTTAATGAACGTAAATGAATGTTAATGAATTGATGAACATTATATAAAATCAGACTTCTATATAATGTGCATATCTAGTCTCCAGAACTAGTTTTAATTGGCTAATACATCATACGTCATATTAGGACTTGTATACTGTAGTAAGTATATACGTACTAGGTACTGTACAAACGCAATTTATACACATTCATAAATATACAAATTGTAACCAGACGATATTGACTGGATATAGCATTTTATATTTCGTGAACCGGAGTAACAGTAATATTAACCTTACCAAACACAATAAAATATATAGTTCCTTATTGCAGACATCTTACTACAAATAGTCGTGCTTTTGTTTAGAAGAGGATCACCTAGACGAGGACAAACATAATGCATATTTAGCTGACGATAATGAACCAGGGCTAGTAATAAGTAGAACAGTGGAAAGTTTTACATTGCCACTGCAAAAACAAGATTACTGTTATTGCTATACTTTCATACTTTAACAGTTTTAAAGTATGAATTTAAAACTGTTAAAATTTAGCTTTTAGCTTTCCCGTTTGAAGAAGTGATGAAAAACAAAGGACTCTTTGACTGCACACAGCTTTTTTCTTCTTTACTGACGTTTGTACAAAGATCAAATACAAACGTGAGCTACTCTGGCCACTCTTACGTTGGTGAAGTAGCTGGTACTACGTAGGCGTTGATCATCTATACGACAACCAGTAACTTTCACTGCATCTATTTGTTTCTACTGTTTATGCAGACAACCACTGAGTCATCTCCATGTATATTCCCCCCGTCACTATGTAATTTGATGTCACACCCTCCGGTTAGTACACAGTGCACGTACGGAGCTTGTCAGTGCATGCAAACAGATAAACGTGCGCCGACAAAGTGATAGCGCGGGGGCAGTCCTTCCCCAAGCACAGCGGAGAATGCCTGTTTAAATATTTTAAAAACGTCATCAAGCAGTTGCATATCACGACAGCGCATGTAGTGCAAAACATTCTTTGCACATTCTGTTATTCAATTTCATTCAGTCCATGCTGCATTTGCCGAGTCGTTTACAAATATACAAGTAGATAAAGATTCATAAAAATACTCTGTCTCTGTTTTCCTGTGAAGTTACAGTCGGGTCTTCCTATGTTACTAGAAATATAATATTTGTTAATTTTATTATACTCAATTGTAGTAATTTCCGAATATCCATAATTTTGTGGCATTTTGTGCAAAATAATTAAATATTTGTGAAACGATTCATAGAAATCTTAAAAACAAAACAAGACACAGCATAAGAATTAAATTTTATAATACAATTGTAATACTCACATTGGCATATACGAGTGAGTTGTGGATTATAGCAAAAATGGAATGCGGCAAGATCCAAAGTGCTGAAGTGTTGTTTCTTCGAAACAGTTAACACTATACCAGGGGTCTGCAAACTACGGCCCATGCGGCCCGCGAAGGGTCATTATCCGCCCGCGGCAATCCGCCCGATGTTGCGTGCAGTTTTTAAATAGATCGTCAAAATACTTCAAATATTATAACATTTTACTAAATAACTAAACAAGAAATAATTTCAGTAAAATGTTATAATATTTTGTACAAGTTTAAAACATTTACGTGGTTAATGTGATCGTTTGTCTGGCTGCCTTGAATGAATCACGCTTTTCACTCGCATCGACCTAAAGCGAAGATTCCTATTCACCTATTGCGCACGGCTTGGCAAGAGCAATGCTTTCAATGTTTAGATCGACCTATATATGTGAACACACGTTTTCAAAAGTGAACTTTGTAAAATCAAAGTACAGGGCTAACTTGTCAGACGAACACTTGAAATCCATTCTAGTAATAGGAGCATCAAAATTTGACCCAAAATGGACAGACATTATATGTCAGAAGCAACTCCACACATCCAATACGTACATAACAAAGCCAAAAAATAATACATAAGAAATATCTTTGAATGTATTCTTTCCTTACTTTCATTTACATTATTTTGAATATATGGGTTTGTTTTCTTTGGATAGGTCTGCTTAATTTTAAAGACTTGATTATCTTGTAAACTTAAAAAGAATAGGTTTACTTTATATATATTGTAACGCGCGCGCGCGCGCGTGTGTTGTTGGCCCGCCTGACTTCCAAGATTTTTCAATTCGGCCCTCAAGTGAAAACGTTTGGAGACCCCTGCACTATACATTTGCAAGATAGACGAAGGAATGAAGATACAATATCAGAACAAGTAAAAGATATAAATGCTATTATTTCTACTTATAGAAATCTACAGTGTGATCATTTGCAAAGGATAACGGAGGATCAACTGCCAAAAGCAGCGCTGAAATATAAAGCGATTGGTAGAAGAGACATGTGTCTTCCGAGGATGAGATGGGTACCGGAACAGGTTTAAATAATCTAGTCCTTGTAGAGTAGAAGGAGACGGGAAGACGAAGAATTTTGTGGCAAAAATGTTTGACTCATACTTCCTCAAAATCTTTTTTCCGTATTATGTTAAAGGAAAGAGAGAGTGAGTGAGTGAGTGAGTGAGTAAGTGAGTGAGTGAGAGAGAGGGGGGATAGAGAGAGAGAGTTGGTATGTTGGAAAGAGGGAAAGTGGGAGAGAAAATAATATAGGCATAAAGAGAGATAAAAATTTGTTATTTCTGACTGACAGGCTGACGGCGAAAATAAATACGTGTAGGAGTTTATAGAGCTACTGGCAGTTAAACAGAATTATATTTGTGTTATTTCTAGAGCTTTAAACAGAAATGCAAGTCGGAAAGACGTTGTCGTTGAATACTATTTTGTAGAGGCCCAAAGATTTGTTAGCTGATCTGACAGTACTTCAGTAGATACGAAAAGCCACATTTGTAAATTAGTGTTTTTTCTACCGTTGTATTCCATTAAAAAAAACGTGCAACACAATCATAGATCCAATAACATTAGATATTAACAAAATATTTTTCAGGGAGTTTATTACACATTCAACGTTTAAGTAACACAAAGTAAAGCCAACATTGATAGTGAATACAATTACGTTTTAAACTTAAATAAGGAAACGTATACTAACATATGTTTTTTTTTAGTAACGGCTGTCATGGGCTCTTTAATCCTATACATTAATTTCAACGGTTCTGTGTAAGTTTAAGTATTAACGTGAAACAGCGACCAGTGTACATTAACTATTCATTTCTTACTAGCACGTAGTAAAGTTTAGTCGAGTTAACAGATTCGTTTTAATTAGAGAGATTGTGAGTAAGGTTTAAAATAATTAATGTTTGCTCCCATAACAAGTGAGAAACTGTGACTAACGTAAATTAACATTGTATGTAGATTTTGTTTCCTTTATACATTTTAAAGAATTATAATCATTTTTCAGGGCGACCTCTACGTGCTAACAGAGTTGAAATAAATCACAGGTTAATTAATTAGAAATCTGCAACTTTACTAAAATAGGCATAAGGTAACATTAATTGTAGTATGTAAATTTTATAATTTTTACATTCCAGCTCTTCAATATTTCTGAAAGCAGTGTCAATATGCGATACTTCTCTTGCAGAAAGGATGGGTTTATGTTTGTCAAACTTTTTTTCTAATCTTTGATTTACTAACGTTAATACTTTCAGAGATTAAATATAGTCAAGTTACATTACAGTAGCTGACTAAATACTGTAACGTCACAGAACGTTCCATAAAGGAAATTATTTGCATAGTAATTTATCATAAGAGGAAAATGAGGTGAACAGTATCGAACCCAAGTAATCCGAAAAATTTTGTAATATTGTCCGATAATTAATATCATTAACATGAAAAAACGACAAGACTATGACTAAGACTCAAACCCCATATATATTATTTAAGTGAAGAACAGTGTAAAACTAATAATATACTATAAGAGAGACAGATAATATCAGAAATAACCAAAATGAGGTCATTACTTATTAAGAAATGTTACTCTGAATAGGGTATAAAAAACTATTTATTGTGAATTAATGGACGAGATCCCTTATTATACTTTGTAATATAAATAAAATAAATGTATTAAATGATTTGAATACATTATTAAAAAGGATGTAAGTTAAAATAAAAAAATATATAAATGTTATGACAAAAAATCTATGTTTAGGAGCCGAGTCCAATCACTCAGATTGTATGTGAAAATTAATTATTATAGAATTAATATAAAAACTATATATAAATGTCAATTAGACAGAGACGAACAAATTATCTTAAATAGAGAAAGCTGTAAAGTGGTTAGAAATCAGTTAAAATAGCCAAAAACAGTATTAACTGAAAACATGTAATGGACCTATAATATTATAATATTTATGAATTTAATGTTGACAAAATGCAACCAAATTGTATTATAAAGTTGAAATACAATATAATGTGACTATACTTATATATTTGACCAACTAAAACACTTTAACAGTCGAGTTAGGAAACTATTTACCTATACCATACCAGGCTGAAGCCAAAAAACAATCACAAAAAACAGTCATATTTGACAGAATAATTGCAGAATATTAGCAAAAATAAAGGAAAAAGGTACAATCCTATAGTGTACTATAGAAACAAACTTACTCAGTTGAAAACAAGCTTAATTCTTAAAGGATTTGAAATATGAGAGTGAAATTTGTCACACCAAGAAAATGAATCACTTATGCAGACCAATATGATGCTAAGTAATCTTACAGTAAAAATAATATGTATCAGGATAAACCAGGTATCACCAAAGATAGACAATATAATAAACTCTCAGTGAATACCCGAAAAATCTCATATATGATACCGAAAAAAAGACAAATTATTGTAAAGAACCAGTGACAAAAACATAGGCCATATGTAAGGCCTATATAAAACTGAACTTATTTATATGTTATATGTGTTAATATTTATTTATTTTGTTATAAAAGGATGATTATGTTATGCGTTAATGTTGTAGCAAGAACCGAACAACTTCACAACATTTTTATAAGTAGAAAATTGGAATTTTGTGAGAACATTCCAAGGTAAGAGTTGTATTTTATGTTATTTTATTAGAGTTAATTTGTTCAAAACCAATCGTAATTAGTATCATTAGATTCAGTTGAAAGCAGAGAATCCAAAAATAGTAATGGCATGCAGATTGTAAGCAGTTATGTAAAATTGTTTGACAAATACCAGAATAATTTCAGTAATATCCTTTAGTGTGAAGAATAAGAAGTTTTTGTTCTAAAGCTTCTACGGAAGTCAAATTTGTTCCATGATGTTCCATTTGATTATTCTCGAACGTTCTAGAAGGAATTTTTACACAAATACACCGGAAGTTCATGTCAAAAAATTAAAACAATGCCCCTTACAGAGTATAAAAGGAAGACGAAATTTGACCAAAAAACACTTTATGCTTTGAATCCAGAAGAGACACATCACCCACGAGACTGATCATCACATCCGAGGTGAAACCGAAGAACGAGAAATCGACACGAGAACACAGAAAGGCTTTTCCCGTACATGACAAAAGACTGATTTAACCTATACAAGGAGTATACGCCAACGTGTTGTTGAATAGAGCAGCAACACGCCATATTTAATAGAACGCACGCAGCCAGAATACTAATTATTCGAAACAGTTCGAGTGGGCCAGAATTCGGCCAGTTCGCGATAAGTCGTGTGCGGGCTATTGCTCTTACTTTGTGCGTGGTGTTCTGTGCCGAAGTTTGGTGAGTGCCAGTGACAAAGTGCCAGTGCAGTTCGGAACGGGAGTTTGCTCTCTCCCCCGCCCAAGAGCGTACCCGACACCCGTTGGCGACGGCGATGTCGGGACGAGATCAAGGGGAGCCCCTGTCCGCGGAAAGTTGTGGTCCTAATAAGGGCCATAATAAATCCGATGGCAGGGTAGCCCCCTTGCTGAAGCCATCTGTGCTGCGAAGCGTAACGCTAAGCTCCACAGATGGCCCAATGGTAAGAATCCCGACCAAATCAAAACCTGAAATTGCTGCAGTCCGCGGCGATAGTCCTTTTAAAGACCACCCAGCCTTCTGCTGGTCCTGCTACAAAAACCGATATTGACCCTGTCCGCGGCGAAGGTCCTTCTAAGGCCCGCCGAGCATCTGGTAATTCTTCGCGGGACCAACCTTCAGTTGGTCCTGCTAAGGACCACCAACCAACTACAGCTACTTTGCAGGTCCGGCATAATGCCGAACCTGCAGAGAGCCACAATGCATCAGACCATCCCGTGGGGGACCAGCCTTGTGCTGGTCCTTCTAAGGGTCGCCAATCGTCTGTTCCTTCGCAGGTCCAGCCTTCTGCTGTTTCTGCTAAGGAGCAGGAAACATCTGACCCTCCCGCGGGGGACCAACCTTGTGTTGGTCCTTCTCAGGACCCACTATCCATTGCCTATGCCGCAGCCCTCGGCGCTACGTTGTCGTCGGACTCTGAGATGGAGACGGAGGACGGCTTCCAGCCCGTGCCTAGCCGGAAACGGCGAGGTAGCGGTGGAAGCAGGCCGACTTCCCCAAAACGGACTGTCCCGGCGAAACGAGGCGTGGCTGCAGAGTCGGCAGGTCGCAAATCACCTTCCCCTGGTAACATAGTACCAGAACCAGAAACACCACCTAAGCAACCTAAGATACCGCCAATCGTCGTGCCGATACGTAGTTGCCTAACGGGGTTCTTCCGTCGCTTAGAGAATTCGACGGCTACGCTCTTGGTAGGGTTGAGGAGCACTCTCCAGTTATCAGTCCAGTCCACGAGCGTGTCGAGCTGGCGCTGCAGTCGTAGGACGGCCCTTTCCTCATGACGATCGGCCGTAAATACGGCCGTGTCGTCAGCGAAGAGGGCCATCTGGACTCCAGGCTGTCTCGGCACGTCGTTGACGTAGATCGAGAACAGAAGGGGGCCTAGAACACTACCTTGAGGGACGCCGGCTGTGATTCGCCTCTCGGAAGAGACTGAATCGCCAACTCTCACGCAGAAGGTCCTCTCCGTCAGAAAGCTAGCAACCAGATGGAGGTAGCAGTCCGGGAGCTGGACTTCCCTAAGTTTGAATAACAGGCCATCATGCCATACGCTGTCGAAGGCTTTCTCAACATCTAAGAAACAGCCAACGGTCCGTTCTCTCCGACACCCGGCTTCCGTGATGCCTTCCACCAGTCTCATCAATTGATGAGTGGTCGAATGCCCCACACGAAAGCCGAACTGTTCGGGGACCAGCACGTCAAAGTTGGTTAGATGTTCTCGTACACGACGCTGTACGAGGCGCTCAAAGACCTTGGACGTAGCGGAAAGTAGGCTGATAGGCCGGAGGTTTTCCGAGCGGGTGGTATCCTTTCCCGGCTTCGGGATCACGATAACCGTCGCCTTTCTCCATTTCTTGGGAAAGTAGGCCAGTCTAAGACACGCGTTGAACAAATCAGTCAAGAATTGAACTCCAGGCTCGGGAAGAAGACCAACGTACGTCGTCGTGCAACGTACTTGCGCTGGTCCAACGAGGTCAATTACCTCGGCTTACACCTCGACCGTCGGCTCACCTGGCGTACCCACGCACAGACAGTTCTTAAGCGAGCATCCACTCGCCTGTGCGCACTGTTTCCACTCCTGATCAGCCCAGCCATGACCAGGAAATTGGGTAGGATGATCGTCGGCGCGTATCTGCTGCCGGTCATTACCTACGCCTGCCCGGTCTGGGGTTACCTCGCCGCAATGCATAAAAAGAAGTTGCAGAGCGTCCTCGACAAGGGGCTTCGGCTAGCGGCCAAAGTCCCCCGTCGCTTCTCATCTCGCCTTCTAAGGAGAGGACTTGGCGTCCGCTCCTTAGACGACACTTTCAGGCGGCTTGCACGCAAATTTTATGCACGTGCGGCGAGGTTCCCAGACAATCCTCTAGTGACTGGGCTGGGAAGGTACCGTATACGCCCAGGTGATTCATGGAAACGCCCTCGGTGTATACTGCGCTAGCGTAGGCTAGCACAACAGCCGAGAAAGGCCTGCTATAGAGCACACGCCCTACTTGGGCAGGGCCACGAGGCAGGAGCTCCAGATGGTAGCTCGGAACTCAGTTCCCGTGCGGTTCGTCTCTGCGACGCACAACCGCAAAGCCCAGAGCAAAAAAAAAAAAAAAAAAAAAAAAAAATCGTCGTGCCTCAGTGCACCGATTAGCATACCCTCCTTCGGGGAGCTGAAACTAGTTGTGCCGTCTGGGCGAATTGAGGCCAAAAGCCAAGGTTCGTCCATTCGACTGCTTCCGAAGTCGATCCAGGACTTTCGGGCTTGCCAGAAATTCCTGGCCGACTCCGGTCGCGCTTTCCATACCTTCCCCCTCCCTGAGGAGAGGGAACTCAAGATTGTGGTGTCCGGGATTCCCCATGACACACCGATCTTGTGGATCTGGGAGGATCTGGCGGAGAAGGGTTTCTTCCCTACCTCCGTCGTCCCTCTCCTATCCGGTGATCGAAAAAAGAAAATCAATTCTTTTTACATCAGAATCCAGAAGGTTGGTTCCTTCGCTGATGTTTATCAACTAGAAACCATTCTGTGCCTCCGGGTACAGGTTAAGGCATTTAATAGTAAGCCTGGGCCTTCCCAGTGCTTTCAATGTCAGCGATTCGGCCACTCATCGGCCTTTTGTAAGATGCCGCCGCGTTGTGTACGCTGTGGGGAGGCCCACAACGAGAATTGTCCCGTTGTGAAGCCTCAACCTGCGACGTGCTGCAACTGCGGAGGCAGTCATCCGGCTAACTTTAGGGGTTGTAACCATTTTAAGAAGGCCCTAAAGAAACAGCAGCGGGAGTAAAACCGTCAGGTTGAACCTCCTCGCCCTGCTCCTAGACCCTCGAAGCGGGCGGCAGTCCAACCACCCGCCTCACCATCTACGGCTCTTCCTGCGGCACCTGCCGCTCTAGAAACCATAACTTACGCTGCAGCGGCCGCTACGGCGCCCTCTGTGGCTCCCAGAACCTCAGCACCTGCCGCAGTGCCATCTCCTCAAGCGGCAACGCCCGCAGTACCCCCCTCACAGACCCAGCCGCCTAAGAAACGGCGCGCTAAGCGCAAGAATAGACAACCACTATTGGCAAAACATCTGTACCCGGAGGCTAACAGCTCCCCTCCGACTGCCCAGCATCAACCCGGCCAGGAGCCTGCTCCTGTTGCCCAGTCCCCTGCGACTTCCATGGAAATCTCGCCAGCCCCCGAGCAGCCAGCTCCAATTGCCCAACCTCCCCTGGAGGCGGGATCTGCACCTTCCGAGGCCCCAGTGCCGGCTAGTCAGGCCCCTGTGGCCGGTGGTTCACCATTGGTCACTGAGGCTCAGCTGATGGCCTGGGTCAGCGGCATTGTCCCGCAAATTCTTGCTGCTCGGGATGTCCCGACAATACTCATGGTGATCCTAACATCGCTGATCGCCCTGATTGTCCCCTCATCTAACCATGGCTAGACAGTTTCGGTTCGTCGCGTGGAATGCAGATGGTATTCCGGCGCGTCGGGCCGAACTGGCAGCTTTCCTTGTCGAGTACGACGCAGATGTCGTACTCCTCTCTGAAACTCATCTTGCCCCTAACCGGCGATTCTCCCTGCCAGCCTATGCTTGCTACAGGAAAGACAGGAATGGTCCCGATCGCCACCGCGCATCTGGCGGAGTGGCGATCTTAGTCCACAGGCGACACTCTCATAGAGAACTCCCTGCCCCTGAAACTACCCTCATCGAAGCATGTGCTGTGGCGCTGGATGTTGCCGGCCTGGAGGTGCGCTTTGTTTCTGCGTACCACCCGCCCGGCCATCGAGCTCCACCGCATAAGGAGTGGGACGCCCTCCTAGACAGCGATCTCCCAACCATCGTAGCCGGAGACCTTAACGCCAAGCATCCCTCTTGGAACAGCAGAACGTCAAACCCCTACGGCAATTCTCTCCGTAGGGCTGTCGAAGATGATCCCAGCGTCCTCATCATCGGCCCGTCCGAATCGACACACTTTCCCACTGCGGGTTATCCGCCGATGTCCTTGATATTGTAATTGTCAAGGCCATCCCTTTTCATCTACAAGTCAGCGCGGTGTCGGACCTATCGTCCGATCACGACCCCCTACTTGTAACTGTCTTGCTGCCGTCGGTCTCACCCCGACTTCCCGATCATCCTGTTAGGAGAGTCAATTGGCGATCCTACCATGATGATCTGGCCAGGCAGTTGCCATCTGTCCCTCCGGACCCACTCGTCTCTTGTGACGACGTGGATCTCCGGGTACATCAGCTACAGGACCTCGTCCAGTCTGCAATGGACAAAAACACCTACACTGTTCCGGTGAGTAATAAACGCTCCGACCTTCCTGCGGAAGTTCTCCAAGCCATCCGATTACGGCGCAAGCTCCGCCGTAGATGGCACCATACCCGTGACCCTGCCGCTAGACGGCGCTTTCGAGCCCAGTCGGAACACGTCTCGCAGCTTCTGCTTGACGTAAACGCGAATCGATGGGACTCCTATTTGGAGTCCTTGGAAGTCGACCACGCCTCCGTATGGAGAGCCGCTGGTAGACTAAAAGGCGAAAAGAGGACTCGCCATCCCTTGAATACCCCGGACGGCACTGTATACTCTGCAGAAGGCAAGGCGGAAGTCTTCGCCGACTGTATTGAGGAACAGTTCACCGTCCATAGAGACATCTCTGACCCGGCTCATTTGGCCGTCGTCAGGGATTTCCTATCTGGATACTTTTCTGCTCCCCCCAATGATCCTCCTATTTCGGTCGACGAGGATGACCTTGCGTCTGTCCTAAGCCGACTGAAGAAGAGAAAGGCCCCTGGCCCCGATCGCATCGGCGCCGCTGCGTTGCAGAATCTCCCGCCTTCGGCAGTTGACGTTCTTCTTGAGCTGTTCAACTCCTGTCTCCGGCTGAGTTACTTCCCTCGCCTGTGGAAAACCGCAAACGTCATCATGATCCAGAAATCTAAAAAGCCGCCCACGCTACCTGGAAGCTACCGCCCGATATCACTATTGCCAGTAATCTCGAAGGTATTCAAGCGTCTTCTCCTGGCCCGTGTTCGGCCCCTGGTGGATGGTTTCATCCGCGAGGAGCAGTTTGGGTTTAGGCCGAGGCACTCGACTACTCTTCAGCTAGTACGGGTTGTCACCTGTCTAGCCGACGCCGCCAACAATCATCAGGCAACAGGCGCCGTCCTGTTGGATGTGAGCAAAGCCTTCAACAAAGTCTGGCACGAAGGCCTGCTCTACAAACTGGCGCATTCGCCAATCCCGACATCTATCGTCCACTTGCTCCGATCCTATCTGACGGATCGCACCTTCAGGATCAGCGTAGATGGGGCGTTCTCTCGGGTTCGCCCTGCCGCCGCTGGCGTCCCACAAGGATCTGTCCTCGGCCCCGTTCTGTACATACTGTACACGAACGATCTGCCTGTTCATCCCGGGGTCACGTTATCTCTATTTGCCGACGACGCGATGTTTCATTTTAGCTCGCTTTCGCCTTGGCGGACGAGCGTAATGTTACAACGCCAGTTGGCTATGCTTCCGGAATGGCTAAGGAAATGGCGGGTAGCGATCAATACGGAGAAATCCGAGGCGATCTGCTTTACGCATAAGTCCATTTCCCGATGCCAATCCCTCTCCTTAGAGGGGAGACCCATCAACTGGACTGAGACGGTGAAGTACCTAGGTGTTCGGCTTGATCGGCACCTAAACTTCAACGCCCACGTGACCTCAACCCTCAACTTGGCTCGTGGCGTCAGAGCCAAACTATCACCTATGCTTTCGCGGAACAGCCGCCTGGCTGTCCGTACAAAATTAACATTGTATCTACTGTTCCCCCGAACAGTACTCACTTATGCGGCACCCGCTTGGTGGCCCCTCCTGTCGGCCACCAACAGGCATAGGCTGACTACATTTCAGAACTGGACCCTACGCTCCCTCACGGGGTCCCCGTGGTATGTGCGAAATTCCGCCATACACCGGGGTCTCCGTGTTCCCACCTTAGACGTCTTCGTCTGGTCCCTGGCAACGAATTTGTTCGCCAAGGCCGGCGAGTCCCCTTATCCGCACCTCCAAAGGCTTAACAGCATGGAGAATGCACCGCCCCCTCGCCGCGTCAGGCGCCCTAGGGCGCTGTTAGACGACCCCCCCTAAGTTCATCACATGAACCCCCAAGAAACGAACCCCCCAACCTTCTGGAAATCTGAACCGATCACCATCAATCACTACCTGCGCCTGCCGAAACTGTAGTCAATCATGCTGCGGCAGATTGGAATGGATAGATTTATTGCCAGCATCGGCTTTGCCGATTCGGCAGGGCGTTGATCCGGGACACGGGCTCTCGCGAGGTTGTGCAAATGCCTTCCTTGCGAAAGCCGACTGCCCCGGTGACAAGTTCCGTCGACTCGGCCGCCGCCTTCGGGCGGACGAGCCTCTTGTCCTCGCCAGCGCGTCTCTACGTTTCCGTGGGCTATGTCCCGGAGACCAATGAGACGCGACCAGGCGTTGCGATTGGCTGAAGCCATGATCACGACTAAGATCCCCGTCAGCACCTGCTTTGCTGATTTGGCAGGGTAATGACCTGAGACATGAGCTCCCGCGAAGTTGTGCAAGTGCCTGTCTCGGTGACATTACCTACCATTTCGGCCGACGCCCTAGGGGGCTCGAGCTTCTTGTCCTCGCCAGTGCGTTACTACGTTCCCAAAGGCTAGCCTGAGGGGACCAAGGTGTCGCGCCTTGGCCGGACAATTGGCTGAAGCAAAAGCTTAAGCTTGCCACCGTGGTGGCCATGTAATGTATCATGGACCCGCGGACTGCACCATAACATCCTTGAGCAGAGCAAACGACCGCGCTGACCCGTTGGCACCTGGCGTTCATCAGGCTTAGGCCTGGACAACGCACACAAATTAGGGCGCAAGACGCCCGTGCATCATCCATCCATCCATCCATCCATCCAGAGTACTAGCGGCCCTGAAAAGGACCAAATTTTAATAGAGAATCAATTCTGCTGGTATTCGCTAAGACAAACTGACTTTGACAAATTTCCCAAAACGATTTACATGACACAAGCCTTTCAACGTTGAGTCCGGAACTGGCGCTGCGACGGCCGAATCGAGAAACTACGCAGACAGCTGATCACCGCCGGCAGAATTCAAAGCATAAATTCAGTACGAAACTTATTTCGATCGTGCGGAGTTTTAAAAAACCGTATTTTGACTTACAAATAATTATCAGTGCACGAGGAACGTCTACACGAAGAGGCAAGATTGGAAACGTCCCCAAGAGAAGTGTCCAGTGCAAGAAATAATTACCCACCGGAACGTGAGTTGTTCAAAAGTTAAAGTCATTTTTACCTGGTATCATTTGTCACACAGTTGTACTACACATGTCACACACCTTCAAATCACACGATTTTTTGTAAAGCATCCAATTGATTTGTCTTGGTAGTTCAAAGGAGTCACGTCCTGAGTATAAAGATTTTTCATACACTAAACTCATGCTTTTCAACTGAGTAAATAAAATATTTATTAGCCGATATTTGATTGAAAAAACTTGTCAGTAATAATTTTTTGTAACTCTGCAATTTTATTTAATACGAGTGTTAGTCCTTCAGACGATTTTTAAGGTTCATTAAAACATACGTTATTTTGAAATTCAAACTGTCTTGTTCACATTTTTTCATAGAATTAATTTAACAACTAAGAAATCAAAATTTAATTTTAATAATAATAATAATAATTTCTTGGAACAAAAAATCCAAGTGGCGCCCACATACACATAGTAGCATAAGTTGTTTTGCAGGACGACATCATCGCAGAGGAACCAGTCATCAGTAAGTATCAAAAGTGCGCGGAGTGTAACACCCGACATATAACAACACTAACAACACACTTACAATTTGTCTCTACTATAATACTGCCCAAAAACCTTCCGTAGTGGGTAGACTCAATGTGACGTGTGGTTGTACTGACGAAAACCCCGCCACTGCGCATCCTGCTGTAGCGAAGGAAAGTTGGCTACTAAGTTTTTAAACAGTACGTGTTCAGAAGCACGTTACTAATCTGAATTTTGATGGCTAAAATACAATGATATAAAGTAAATAAATAAATAAAAAAATGTGTAATATATTTCTGCTACATATGTACAACGTTTACGCACTTATGTTTTCTGCCTGCCTGTCTATCTGTCTGTCTGTCTGTCTGTCGTTCTCTCTCTCTCTCTCTCTCTCTCTCTCTCTCTCTCTCTCTCTCTCTCTCTCTCTCTCTCTCTCTCTCTCTCTCTCTCTCTCTCTCTCTCTCTCTGTGGAAGTTCTCTAAGCTCACTCACAAGCAACAAAACCACAGGCTAAAAATGTTCATTATTTATTACTTAAATTGCTCTTCTTTGGCAAAGTAAACATTTTTCTGCTACTGGAAGTTGTGTTAGAAGGTTACCTTAGATATACGTCCTAGCTATAGTACGTAGGAAACATATGCAGCTGTGAAATGCACCATGTAGACACATAATTTATTTTATTTATTAATATGAAGTTAAGTGTACATGGAATTATATACTTTATATAACACATATTATTATTTACACTTATCTGTGTAACACATTTTAGATTTGACTTTGTTAATTTGCAAGATGTGTTTAAAACAAGTGAGTCATTTCAGTTTCTTGTAGAACCAATTTAGATACGTATATGATACAAATATTGAACAAAATTTAATAAAGTCTAAAGGATACTTTAGTGCGAACAGAACTCTACCAGAACTTAGAAAAAATAAGGCAAGGACTAAAACAAACATACTCTAGCAACACTTAAATTATAATATGCCACTAAACATGAACTTTGGATTATAAAAACATCGCATAACCCCTTATAACATAAATTTTGTAACAAGAATTGAAGACGATAATTTCTTCACATAGAATAAGAAGTGACAAAATAGGAGAAAAGTAAATAAAATAATAGAAACGACAAAAATTATTGAAATAAGTATTTTTTAAACATGTAGTAATAACGCTATACAGTAGGCTGCAAAAATAATGATAGACTCCATGACAGAAGAAATACGGGCTGAAGTCCACTGAACTAAAACGGTGGAAAGTCCTCTAAAGTCGAACAGGTAAAACTGTGATTGAACCCAGAAGTGTAGAAGAAGACAATGATATTAAATGTCCTTTAACACACGCATAGGTAATAATACATTTTTTTAATCTAGTCACTACGTTTATATTCTGTTTACTGTATTCAGAAGCTAACGTTATTATTAAAAAAAAAACATGGAATATAAGTTGAAAATATTTTATGTAAAAAAATCAAAAATGTATAAATTATTTAACACATTATTTAACACTAATGAATACATTCCATACATTGTAATCGTAGCAAATTAATAGGTCTACAGAATTGTATGCAACAGCTTTGTAAATTGAATTTAATTGCATTGTGTGAAATTGTGACTGACATCTCATCAGATAAACAAACTGACTGAAACACTTATTCGTTTTAACAGGCAGTTTGTGAGTACAATTAACAAGCATTAATTGTCTTTAATTTAAATGTCTAATTAAAGAATATCTAGCTAACAAATAAATAAATATTCTAAAAAGTAGTGAAAGAAAAGTTCCACCACTCTCTACACAATATAAAGCTAAACAAAAATATATAACGATATAATTTAAATTATAATAATTTAAGGTAATTTTAATATTGGCGAAGTATATTTTTTTTACTTCTTCTAATGGAAGACACCAGGGAATAGACGAATCGCCTGTTCGTCTACAAAGGGAATGCACCCATTTCTCCAACCCTTCCTATGTCTTGATATACTTCTTTGTCCAATACACTCCTGTTGATAAACTTCCTTACGCAACCTGCCATCCTGCACCCAGTTCTGATAAGCAATCCATCTACGTTTTCTCTGATACGGTATTGGCTATTAAAAGTGTTCAGCTCTTTGCGAATGTCTTTGTTGTAGTGTGCATCTCTTCATGCGCAGCCTTTAAATGATCGCAAGAACTCATCTCTGATGCCTGTATCCTACTCAGATCTTTCTTTACCGAAATTTAAATTTCAGAACCATACAACAAACTCGCACAGCCATTACCTTATAAAATTTTAGCCCAGTCTTTTTCCTTGTTTTCCTCGATAAAGCTCGACGAATTGTTCCAAATATTGACCAAAAACTATTATCAGCATCATGACCTATGTCAAACGTCTCACAACCAATATAGCCGAGCCTACCAACAAGCAATGTAACACCTACTCTGTACTCGTATTATCTAATATAATTTTAGTTTGCAAAGGATATTTTCCCATAAAACCCATAGTTTCATGCTGCAAATATTTTCATCTTGCTATTCGAACAGACTTGTGAAACTGAACCACTCATCCGTGGAACTCGGATTCATTGTTTTGGATAATTACCTTATCATCCTCAAACAGCATTGTATTAATATATGGTCTATTATTTACTTTTGTTCTTCGCTTATTGTTAATAAGAACCATGCGTATTATTAGTGTTCGATTCCATGGAACTGATAACAACGGAAGTGAGAAATAGAATGAGCGAAAAATTCTGAGACATATACCTCATACAGCGACAAGAATCATCAAAAGCTAATTTGTGATAAATAAAAAATATATTTTAATATCCTCGAATTAAAGCGCGGTAACATAGAACAACATAATTACTTCAATGTCAAGTTGTTTAACAAATTCAATTCACAGTGACTTCAAGCGTAATAATAATGTTATTCTCTACAAGCATAATTCTTTACAGTTATTACGAAAATAATTTGACTTTTATTATTAAATGGGTTCGTAAGTTGAAACAAAAAAAACCATCATAATCCAAGCTGACAAACGCATTTTATGTTTTAATATTATTTCTTCCGGTATAACCAATGTCACTAAATATTTACTCACTTCTAAATTACTTGATTATATTCAACAGTATAAATACATACACACATATGTAGACTTAGTTCTGCTAAACACGTAAATGGCTATGCATGTATTGTTCTACACATTAATCTCAATGAGAATCAAATACTTCAACTATCAACGAAACAGCAATAATCTTGTTTAAGCCACAGAAATGCATAGACGTAGTAAATGCCGTCTTCTCAGTTCATTAATCTGATTCAAAATATTTTAACTATACACTTGAAACTTATAGTAAAAAACTGTAATCTATATTTATATATTAAAAAATTATATACCCTATTTATCATGCATACTATTTTTGGGGGGAAAGTAAGTATAATGCAAATCAATCGTAATAACTACGCATACATTTAAAAATGTATGACAAAATTGTACACAATAAATGAACTCGCTTTTGTCAAATAGCAAATTAATGATCAAATTTGTGTCAGTTTTTCTACTAACTGCTTTCCCGGCCTTAATATTGAGTCCGATTCTGTGAACCGTTCTTTAGACAACTTTAGCAAATCAATTGTCCAGTACAAATTTACTCAAAAATTATGTGTGACGAATAGAAACAGTTCCGGTAGGACTGCTTATTAAATAAACATACGTTAGTAAATAACTTACTCAGTTAAGTCATAAATTCGCAAAAAAAATTGCCTTTGGAATATGGATCGTTTCGTTTAAAATTATTAAATCATACTTTAACAATATACGAAACTTATTTCCGGCTTCCTGTCCAGAGACCTTGAAGGTATGAGCGTCTATGTGCAAAAAGGTATTCAAGGAATAAACTATTGTAACATTTCTTCTTGTTTAATTTTCTACATCCTAGTTATAAATTACAAAGAAAGACAAAGTTTTGTAAATTTAAATATCCTGCATAGCACTTTACCTGAGAACTGTAACACAGACACAATTTGTTGAGGTCTTGGAGGAGGGAGCTGCAAGAAAACCGAGTGTAAGTAGATCGAAACGCTGCCACTGCAGGGAGACATGAGGGATTCACAGCCGTTCCCGTAATTATAATAATAAAGCCATTGCCAACCGTCGCGTCGTTGCCGTATGTCATAAGCAATTTACAGCGGCTGTCGTAGGGTAGCTTTCTGCTATAAACTTGCATAGTGAAACAATTCATCAACATTACTTTAAATACTGCAAACGAAAGAAAAAAGTGTTTTTTAATAAAACAAAGTAGACGCAGTTCGGGCGAAAACAGAGATGAAGCTTCACTCCAGAGTTTCACCGTATTAAGCATCTCTAATGCCCTGCTTAATGGCACTAGCTAATGCTCAGCTAACGACACTAGTAGCTTATATCTTCTTCCTAACTTAGCCACCCCAGGTTATTGATAAATTCCAAATGAAAAATATTTTAATAAATTGTTGAGAAATGGATTTATGATAGGTCCAAACCTATCAATGATAGATGGACTTATAGAACGTTAACGAGAACTATATGTACCTAGATCTAACAAGAACATACATCTAGTGATCACAAGAACCTAGTGATAAAAATATAGAGTGACCCTAATACTGTCTCTGGAACACGTGTCTTGGCAATATTGTATTGATTTCCAAAGTGTATAAGAGTATTATATTATGCATACAGAAAATTCAGCTAAGGGTGAAAGTGTGGTGAACAGTTTATCGAATGGTACAAAAACAAAACGTTATATTATTGATATCAATTAGGTACTTTAAGTATTAAATAGTTCGATGCACTTTACACAAACATAAAGAACGAACGATAATAATAACATAATGTATTGAACGATGAAATTTGTTGAAACCCTATGAAGTCAAATATTATACCAAACAGCTCATAAGAGTTTGAACAGTTGGATTAAAATAGCCAATGAATATGCACGATGGAAACTATCTTCCCCGATTGAAACAACAGAATTACGGACCTAAGAGAAACGCACGTCTATAGTGTACTTAATTCGCACGTTCCATTTCTAAATTTAATCACAAACCAATTATTAGATTATACGCCCGCACGGTAGCACATCTGCAGATAGCTTATCCTTTCCCGAGCTAACAAAAAAAAACTGAAATCTCTCAAAATAAAAACACATGTCTTACAAAATTCAGATTTTTAAATTTACAAAGTCATCAAACAAACGTAAAGTACGATAATGTCTTAACTTAGAGATTACTTTTGCTATATTCCAATCATATAAGAGTATTCAAGTTAATTTTGGAATAAAGAACAAAATATATTCAGCTAAATAAACAACCCAAGAATGATTGAAATACGTTTTTTCTTAACTATGTAAGAAAGTACTTGTCCTCACATTGAAAACGGTTACCACATGTGTGAATGTACCATAATTATGATTCACTAAAAATTATTGTGCATTCACTTATATCTTTAATGCATTATTTAATTATTTAAGCTATTCTTAATTTTTATTACTAATGAATGAATTAATAGGATACAGGCCTATCATCATAGTTAATTTATGCCTCCGTATCAGAGACTAAAATTATTATTTATAAAAGTTATGCGATTAATGTACGTTTCGTGTGTGTGTCTCGTCAGTCGTAATTCTTGAATATGGTAAAATCGCTTTGTATAGTCGTTGAGAAGGCAATAACGACTATATTTTCGAAAGTGATTCTCAAGTCTCGCTTGTTGTCGTACCAGGAAGATTTGACGAAAGTGTAGAATTAGGTAAAAATATGTAAGTTGTCAAAGAAAAAAAATGAGGATTTACAAAAACTAATCCGTTGTACACGTCGATAGCCAATTATAGGATGATTGTAACGGAGAACTGCAGTGACTGTCTTCAAGACGGGTACAAAAGTCCCCACCGTGAAATAATGTGGAATAATAAAGATAACACGAGAAACGACCACTACTCAATCACCCCCACTCACTGAATGTGTGTGTGTGTGTGTGTGTGTGTGTGTGTGTGTGTGCGCGTGTATGTGTGTGTGTGTGTGTGTGTGTGTGTGTGTGTGTGTGTGTGTGTGTGTGTGTGTGTGTGTGTGTGTGTGTGTGTGTGTGTGTGTGTGTGTGTGTGTGTGTGTGTGTGTGTGTGTGTGTGTGTGTGTGTGTGTGTGTGTGTGTGTGTGTGTGTGTGTGTGTGTGTGTGTGTGTGTTTACGTGGCTGAAGAACACTTAATGTGTGTTTACGTGGCTGAAGAACACTTAAAAATTGTACGTATCTCTACTGTCACATTTATTCACACACAGGGAAATATGTATATTCCTTAAAATATGGTATCTCAACCTACATGTTTATAATAATATTTTAAAATCTACTTTGTGGTGTAAGCCTATATTACTTGCATGTAAATCAAAGCTTGCTAACAGCACAATAAATCTTAACCTATAGGGAAACAGGAAAATCATAATTTTTGTTTATAAAACCATAATAGCACAAAGTGATAATATTATTTGATAACGATAATAGTAAGTTTATATTCTTTAGAATGATATTAACTACATCAGCAAAATTATGTTAATACAATAATAAAGCATAACTGTCAAACAAAAAGAATAAACATTTCAAGTGAAAGTTTGTAAAATATTATTCAGATGGAAGTGAGATAACTTTGTACAGAGGTACCGATTGATTATTATCTGTTGTAAGATGCAATGAAAAAAATTATGTCTGAAACATTAAATCTTTCTGTCCGGAGGTAATACTTATCAAAGAAGAAAATTGGTTATATCTTACATTTTCTCTTCCTCAGCAGTAATTCCTCGTCGAGAAATATGCATGGGATCGAAGTAAGACTTGATTGGATGATATATTGCAACAGTACAAACATTAACGGTACTGTGTATTGCCAATATAAATGAAATAAATAATAAAAATAAATAAATATTGTAACGAGTAAAATGGTTGCGTACCTGCAAAATGTGTACATAAAATAATGTGTTTTGGATGATTAGTGCGTTCGCCTCGCACCGGGTCGTTACAGTAATTTTGGTGGCTAACGATGTTCGTAGCGTAGTTCTGATCACCTGTATATTACGGCAGTAACCTTACCTGTTATTCTTAGGGGGTGTGATAATCCCGGGTGGCGCCAAGTCGTTTTACAAAACAACTAAAAACCGTATTTGAACAAGTTATCAGCGTAGCGGGTTGGTGTATTCGAATCGTTCCCGCTCGCACAGCCGTCTCAATCGTCGCTTCTGACGACTAACTGGCAACTAGCTTACTGCTACAATTTATTCTTCAATACAAGTAATTATTATATAGCACTCCCTAAGAAATGATAACGCTTGTTACTCCCTGTAATGAATATTTTTTTTTAATGGTGATAACTGGAAACATTTACAATTACAACAAAATAGTTATCGTTTGATTACATGAGATCTTATTTTCAGGGCGGCGAATTAATTTAGAAACCATTTAACCTAGCGTCTGTTTACGTTAGGCTTATTACAGTTTTGGTTTCAAAAATCCGTGGATTCTTTTGACTATGAGTTAGAGAACTACAATGGTTACAATAAAAATACAAATTACCTTAATCTAAGTGTACAAGAAATATAAAGTGTGCTGTTACAATCTGTTGTGTAGTGTTGTAAAGGTGTTCTGTAAGTTCGTGTTCAATTCTTAGGTTATTTTATGTTAACAATGTTTCATTATGTTTTAATTTGCTTAAATACTCTATGAAAGAGAAATACTATCTTTATAGTGTGGTAATTTTACCTTTCAAAATTATTTAAAGTGATTAGGGTTGGTGGAAAATAAATAATTGGATAGTACTTAACAATTCGACGTGCATAGAGGCCTTTGTAGTTGGTTCGAGATAGGAATTGGCTGCATAAAATCAGTTTTCTTGGATTTTGGGCTTTCTTAAATTGTGGCGTCCTTTCGTCTTGTGTTTGGACGTTCCATTTATGGATAATTTCCGTTTATTCAGGTCTTGGGTTTTGTAATATTGGTTGTAGTGGTCATCTGCTTCTTTGACGATTAGTTTTCAGCAACTTTATACTATTATTTTCATGATTTACACTGAAAAAACTTTCTTCCGGACTTCTGCATCTGTATGGCTTGATGACGCTTCGCTTCTTTTCTCTCTACTAATTTCTAACGGTATTTTTCTGTCAACAACCGCTGTTTCCATGTAACGGTATTTTTCGAATAGGCTTATTTTGAGTTGATGTATTGTTATCGAAACTTCGAATCCTTCGTATATCTTCTGATTACTGTTATTCCTCCATCTTCCTTCCTGGTTAATAAATATTGTCACTATAGTATTTATTCTCGTTCATAGATTATTTTGATACCCCACAAGCTTGGGTATTTTCAGATTTTAAGTTTTTACAATTATGTTAATGCTTGTTAATTACATTTCTTTTTATATAATAATGCCTATTACAATATTTTGTGTTATAAATGATCTACAATTTATCCTTGGTGATTCCTTCACCTCAGATTTTCTAAATTCTGATTCAATTTGTTATAATCTTTGTATGTTTGGTTCTGACAGTTATGTTTTTTTCTAGGTCTAAGTAGCCATTATAATAATTTACTTATTTCGTTCAAATCACATTTTGTTTCAGCCTATTGGGCTTACTTTGTTATTTTTATTAGTTGTGTTGTGTTTTGAGTCTGTAGGTGTTTTGTTTATTATTCAATATTGCTCTCCTTATTACAATCTTAAAAATATAACATTAGGTTTATGGACTGCACATTGCATTCAGCCATATCCTCTTCTAACAATAACATGAACACAATTTTTTATAAGTTATTAGAGTTATTGTTTTGATTAAGAGATATCATCACTCACTCCTAACTTATCCTTATTTGCTAATTTTTTTTTTTAGTTTATAACACATATTATCTGTGTTGTGATAAACAACATCACTTGTTATTAAATTAATAATAGTCCTTTATAAATTAGGTATCTTTGTTAGTTTTTTGACTTCTCAATCTCTAAACAATTTTTATATTCCCTCCATGGTAACACCTTCAATTTATTCTATTCTGGAATCCTCCCTTTTTACTTACTACTGGCTATAGTTAACTTAACTCTATTGAACATCTTTTTAAATAAAAAGTCATTATCACTTCTAGTGTTTTTCGATCCCTTATACTATAATTCACTCTTAATACTACTTATTTATCAGTTATCTATGCACTGTTTATTTCCAACTTTTACCTTACCTTCACTTGTAAATCACTTATTGTTAATTACAATTTCACTAGTGTCACACTTCACTTTGGGGTTCTTACACCTACACTATTACACTATATCACTGTTTATATCATTTGTTTGATAGTGGGTGACCCCTATACTTATTTCTCTTTCATGACTTAATCCTAATGACAATTAATACTTCATAACTAATACTTACTGACTAATAACAATTCTAATTTGTGGTTTCTGGTTGCCTTTTTAATGGGTAGTAACCGTTATCTCTCCTTCCTCCTGGTAACCCTTGTTTTGGTTTCAATGTTCTTGGTGAGTGCTATTTTACTTATTTTGGTGAACCATTCTTGGTTTTCACTTTTGCTCGTCTCCCTCCTTCTTCATTTTCCTTGTTCGTTTAATATATTAGGTTTTTCCTCCGTTCCTTTGGGCATTTTGGGGTCATTTAAACCCATAAACTTGTTTCCTTGTGGCTTAGGTTTATTATTTTCTCATTCTCGTTGTTTATTTGTGGTTCCCTTCTTTATGTTTGGGTTGTTGTCTCAATCACTTTAAAATATTTACATTTTACTAAGTATGTTCTGTGGTTCCCTTCTTTATGTTTGTGTTTTTGTCTCAATCACTTGGGTTGGGTTAAAGTCGTTGTATTGTCGTGTCATATTCCTTATATTTTTATTTAAAATCAATCATTTCATTTGATAAGAAGTATTTTTTACAATTATAAATATTTTTTTTATCTCTGGTACGGGGTTGGCTATTTGTGTCGTGACATAATGCCTCTCCTTTAAAATTGATCATTTTGATAAAACACTAGTATAGTTTTTTATGAAATTATCAGTTATACATAACCTTTTTCCTTTTCTTTCTTGGTCGTTTCTCCATTCTTTATTTCTCTTCTTACTGAATTCATTCCATTTTATTTGGATCTGTTTTTCTTTTTATTTCCATTGGTGTGTTCTCCCTTATACACAATTTTTTCCCTAACTTTAGTAGCTGGTTTCTCCCATTACTACTCATTTTTCTGAGACCAGAGGCACGTCATCTCTGCTCAGTTTATTTGATTGCTGGACTTTTCAACAGTCAATCATAAATACCTTTTTTGTCAACTTGTGACTTAATAATAATAATATATTTTGGGATTGTCCACCTTGTGGTTTGTTTTTAGATCACTTTGGCCTTTTACTCATTCTTCCTTCCGCTCTACCTTGACTATATACTATCATTTGCTCATACATTGATTGTTTTTTATTTATTTATATGTTAATTTCATCATTAACTTTTCATTTTTCGGTTTTCAATTCTCATTGTGACCATTTTAATTATCTTAGACATTGGTATACCTTTCTCAGTTAATTAGCAATATTTTGCTTTAGCCATAGCTTGTATATTTGATTCATACATAACTTCTCTCTTTCTTTGTACCAGTTTAGATTTTTTATTTTACAGATAAATATCTTTGATTCATTATTATAATTTCATGTACTTATCTTATCAGGTTTGGTCTGATTTTATTTTTGTATATTTCAGTTTGTATTAATTCTTTGTAAGTTAATTTTCTTACACCATAGGAATTTGTGTAGCGTATTCCTATTTTGGTACATTTTGTTTAATTATTTCATATACTTCACACATCAACTTTTTAATATATTGTAAGTTGATTTCACTTAGTAGGAATTTATGTATCTCATTCCTTTGTTTTGATATTTTTTATTTTAGACCTCATAAGTCATCGATCTGTTGTTGCAAGTTGTGTACACATAATTTTTAAATTTTGGTATCTGTATTTTATTTACAGTTACTTGTCCTTCGTGATGACATATGGCCGTACATTTTATAATATATAATTTTGTTTTGGTATCAATTCAATTCTCATGGTTGTGGATTTATTATATTATCATTTCCATTCCATATTATAGCCTTCTCCTTTTTGTTCGACACTTCGTTATTATGCACCTCTTCTCCTTCAAGTGTATGATATTCACACTTATTCTGGATGAACGTATTCCAGTTATTTAGTTTTCTTCATAGAACTTCTTTATGGAAGCTTGGTTGTACACTCCTTTTACTTTTTTGGTGGTTATATTACTTATCTCGTAAGTGTTGTTTCCATTGTCCTTCGTGATGACATATGGTCCATTTATTATTATACGTTGGACCTTGTTAATTATATGTTGATCTACTCCTTTTCTCTCCTTGTTATTGCCTTCTCTTTCTTATTACACTCTTTGTTGTCTTTCTCCTCTTCTCCTTCAAATGTCTGATGGGTGACATTTATTCTGGATAATCATTAATTTCTTTTTTTGTTTCGACATTAATGAAGGAGTAGAGTTTGTTAGTTATAGTTGAATTTTTTCTTCTATTCCATTGGGTTGCTTGTCTGGTAACTTGAAGATCCGTCCCTTTTCTTGGTTTGTGGTATCCTCACTTAGTTTACCCATGGTCCATCAGTTCCTCTGCCCTTATGGTTCGGATAACTCTGGAGTGTAGAACTGTTTTCTCACTGGTGAAATAGGTCTTGTACCATAATTCCTTTAATCCCATATGTTCCGTGGTGTTTATTTCTACCTCCATCATTTGATCACTTTGTCCATTAATCAGAGAAGTTAATTGTGTCTCTCTTATCACTGCTATTTTTGCTTTTTTATTTGGCATTTCCATTTCTGGTGTGCTCCAGTATTTTATTGACCTTCTTGATTTGTTATAATCTGTTTTATTGTCAGTCATTTCCACTGCTGGTAATTTCCATTTAAGCATAGATTTGTTGAATTTTTCACCCGCTGTTTGGTTCAGAATTCCTTTTAATTTGGGTATTCTCCATTCAGGTCTTGCTTCTCTCCAGTTTCTTCTCGCTGGTTGGTATTTTACTCCTTCTAGAATTTCTTTTAGAGTTCTCCTGCACTGCATAAAGTTCATCCTTTCAGCATGGTTGGTCATTGCTACGTTGAACACATTGGTTAGTCCGTTTTTCATCATCTCCACTTCTTCTCTTGTTTTTATTATTTTTCTGTGATGCCTTTTCTCCGTCTTCATTTCCACGTTTTCATTTGTTTCGTTGTTATTATTTTCAGGCAATAATACGCTTTGGTCCTTTTTAAATTCTATCTCCTTACTACCTTCAGAAGTGGTGTCTTGCGTTTCATCCACTGGTTTGAAAATATTATTTATTGAGTCCAATTTTTTATTCAATTGTCCAAATTGTTCCATCATGAAGTTCAGCATGTGATCTAACTTCGTTTCTTCTGTCGGTTTGACTGGTTGTTCTGGCATTTTCTTCTGTTGTTTCACTTTGACTACTTCTTTCTTTATTTGAGTTTTTGGTTTCGGCATTTCCTTGAATTCTTCTACTTGATTATGTACCTTCCTCCAATCACAAATATCTTCTCTGGGTAGTTCGAACATAACCCTTATCCATTCTCTTAGTTCCGTATTTTCTGTTTGTATTGGTTGTTCCGGTTGTCTTATAGATAGTCTCCATTGGTCATATTCCTCCTGTGTAAATTCCTCAGTCACCTGGGCGTATACTCCCGTTCTTTCGTTTTTCATTTGTTTTACATTGTCGCTCCATCTATCCCAATCTTCTTCGGTCATTCTTCTCACGTTGTTATCACGTTTTTCGTGGGCTGTCCCGATAGTCTTTTCTTCATTATATTTGGTGTCCAGCTTCCACATTTCATTATAAATATCTCTCAGTGACATCTGGTCGTTTGGTGATCCCACTGCATTTGCACGATTCATTTGTGCTCTTTCATGATCCGTGGTGTTCTTTTTGATGTACTCCATTTCCTTACTGAATTTTTTAAATAACCTTGTCATCCACTCTGCATAACTCCATTGTTTCTGTTGTTTGGGCATTTTCGTTTGTCGTTGTAGTCTATCTTTTGGTTTCATCTTTTTTCGTCTTTATTCTGTAACCAAAGAATGTCTCTTCATAGCCGCCGTGGGCCTTCTTTTACAGCCTCACCGGTTGGTCGCCAATCTGTAACGAGTATAATGGTTGCGTACCTGCAAAATGTGTACATAAAATAATGTGTTTTGGATGATTAGTGCGTTCGCCTCGCACCGGGTCGTTACAGTAATTTTGGTGGCTAACGATGTTCGTAGCGTAGTTCTGATCACCTGTATATTACGGCAGTAACCTTACCTGTTATTCTTAGGGGGTGTGATAATCCCGGGTGGCGCCAAGTCGTTTTACAAAACAACTAAAAACCGTATTTGAACAAGTTATCAGCGTAGCGGGTTGGTGTATTCGAATCGTTCCCGCTCGCACAGCCGTCTCAATCGTCGCTTCTGACGACTAACTGGCAACTAGCTTACTGCTACAATTTATTCTTCAATACAAGTAATTATTATATAGCACTCCCTAAGAAATGATAACGCTTGTTACTCCCTGTAATGAATATTTTTTTTTAATGGTGATAACTGGAAACATTTACAATTACAACAAAATAGTTATCGTTTGATTACATGAGATCTTATTTTCAGGGCGGCGAATTAATTTAGAAACCATTTAACCTAGCGTCTGTTTACGTTAGGCTTATTACAGTTTTGGTTTCAAAAATCCGTGGATTCTTTTGACTATGAGTTAGAGAACTACAATGGTTACAATAAAAATACAAATTACCTTAATCTAAGTGTACAAGAAATATAAAGTGTGCTGTTACAATCTGTTGTGTAGTGTTGTAAAGGTGTTCTGTAAGTTCGTGTTCAATTCTTAGGTTATTTTATGTTAACAATGTTTCATTATGTTTTAATTTGCTTAAATACTCTATGAAAGAGAAATACTATCTTTATAGTGTGGTAATTTTACCTTTCAAAATTATTTAAAGTGATTAGGGTTGGTGGAAAATAAATAATTGGATAGTACTTAACAATTCGACGTGCATAGAGGCCTTTGTAGTTGGTTCGAGATAGGAATTGGCTGCATAAAATCAGTTTTCTTGGATTTTGGGCTTTCTTAAATTGTGGCGTCCTTTCGTCTTGTGTTTGGACGTTCCATTTATGGATAATTTCCGTTTATTCAGGTCTTGGGTTTTGTAATATTGGTTGTAGTGGTCATCTGCTTCTTTGACGATTAGTTTTCAGCAACTTTATACTATTATTTTCATGATTTACACTGAAAAAACTTTCTTCCGGACTTCTGCATCTGTATGGCTTGATGACGCTTCGCTTCTTTTCTCTCTACTAATTTCTAACGGTATTTTTCTGTCAACAACCGCTGTTTCCATAGTAACGGTATTTTTCGAATAGGCTTATTTTGAGTTGATGTATTGTTATCGAAACTTCGAATCCTTCGTATATCTTCTGATTACTGTTATTCCTCCATCTTCTTTCCTGGTTAATAAATATTGTCACTATAGTATTTATTCTCGTTCATAGATTATTTTTATACCCCACAAGCTTGGGTATTTTCAGATTTTAAGTTTTTACAATTATGTTAATGCTTGTTAATTACATTTCTTTTTATATAATAATGCCTATTACAATATTTTGTGTTATAAATGATCTACAATTTATCCTTGGTGATTCCTTCACCTCAGATTTTCTAAATTCTGATTCAATTTGTTATAATCTTTGTATGTTTGGTTCTGACAGTTATGTTTTTTTCTAGGTCTAAGTAGCCATTATAATAATTTACTTATTTCGTTCAAATCACATTTTGTTTCAGCCTATTGGGCTTACTTTGTTATTTTTATTAGTTATTAGTTGTGTTGTGTTTTGAGTCTGTAGGTGTTTTGTTTATTATTCAATATTGCTCTCCTTATTTCAATCTTAAAAATATAACATTAGGTTTATGGACTGCACATTGCATTCAGCCATATCCTCTTCTAACAATAACATGAACACAATTTTTTATAAGTTATTAGAGTTATTGTTTTGATTAAGAGATATCATCACTCACTCCTAACTTATCCTTATTTGCTAATTTTTTTTTTTAGTTTATAACACATATTATCTGTGTTGTGATAAACAACATCACTTGTTATTAAATTAATAATAGTCCTTTATAAATTAGGTATCTTTGTTAGTTTTTTGACTTCTCAATCTCTAAACAATTTTTATATTCCCTCCATGGTAACACCTTCAATTTATTCTATTCTGGAATCCTCCCTTTTTACTTACTACTGGCTATAGTTAACTTAACTCTATTGAACATCTTTTTAAATAAAAAGTCATTATCACTTCTAGTGTTTTTCGATCCCTTATACTATAATTCACTCTTAATACTACTTATTTATCAGTTATCTATGCACTGTTTATTTCCAACTTTTACCTTACCTTCACTTGTAAATCACTTATTGTTAATTACAATTTCACTAGTGTCACACTTCACTTTGGGGTTCTTACACCTACACTATTACACTATATCACTGTTTATATCATTTGTTTGATAGTGGGTGACCCCTATACTTATTTCTCTTTCATGACTTAATCCTAATGACAATTAATACTTCATAACTAATACTTACTGACTAATAACAATTCTAATTTGTGGTTTCTGGTTGCCTTTTTAATGGGTAGTAACCGTTATCTCTCCTTCCTCCTGGTAACCCTTGTTTTGGTTTCAATGTTCTTGGTGAGTGCTATTTTACTTATTTTGGTGAACCATTCTTGGTTTTCACTTTTGCTCGTCTCCCTCCTTCTTCATTTTCCTTGTTCGTTTAATATATTAGGTTTTTCCTCCGTTCCTTTGGGCATTTTGGGGTCATTTAAACCCATAAACTTGTTTCCTTGTGGCTTAGGTTTATTATTTTCTCATTCTCGTTGTTTATTTGTGGTTCCCTTCTTTATGTTTGGGTTGTTGTCTCAATCACTTTAAAATATTTACATTTTACTAAGTATGTTCTGTGGTTCCCTTCTTTATGTTTGTGTTTTTGTCTCAATCACTTGGGTTGGGTTAAAGTCGTTGTATTGTCGTGTCATATTCCTTATATTTTTATTTAAAATCAATCATTTCATTTGATAAGAAGTATTTTTTACAATTATAAATATTTTTTTTATCTCTGGTACGGGGTTGGCTATTTGTGTCGTGACAATATAAATTAATAAACATGATTCAGATTGCATAAGCTGGATCGTAGTAAAAATAGGGAGCGCAGAATTCATGCATGGACATGCATTTTCGACACACCTGTCGCTAGCGTTGTGTACGCGCGTATTTTGTTGGTGTGTGTGAAACCTGTCCGTTCCTGAAATGTAAAGAACCCTTTTCAAGTAGAATAGTTGTATATTTATTTTAATTATAAGAAAAATATGTACGATAGGATAAAATAAAGACACCAAAGTGTATAGAAATTATTGGTGAATAAAGTGTTAAAAACCGTACAGATGTAACGAAAAGCACAATTACTATACGGAAAAAATGAATAACTCTTTTTGTGAGTACCATAAAGAAGTGCAATTTACGTATAGTGTAATATAAATAGAAATATTACAAATATAAAAATAAAAATTAAATAATTGATATATATAGAGATATATCGTTTGATGAACGTTTTAATAAGCTCCACGTTGGAAACGCCAATTTGTAATATTATTTAAATATTACAAATATAATTATGTTAAATAATGGAATTGTGTAGAAAGATATTGTGTGTGTATCTTTGGTGATAACAAAGGTATTGTGCTCTTCTTTTAGCCCCACTAGTTGGGCAAGCCAAATTGTAATATAATAAAAATATTACAAATATAATAAAAATTAAATAATTGTACTGATATGTGTTGATATTTGTTGATATTTTGTTTATCACTGGGTTAGTCTGACTCCTTAAAGTCCCACTGGTTAGGCTAGTCAAATAGTAATATATTTCAAGTATAATAATAAACAAAATATAAAGATATTGATGATAAGAATATGTTATAACTAAGTGTGTTGGATTGATAAATAACAAATATATCAAACTTTAAAAATTTTGCAAATATTTTTTTCTTGTGCTTGTATCGAATTTGACTGAATAATTTAATTTAATTAATTGATAATTACTTAATTATTTGAGGTTGTAATTTCCTTCTATATCTATTCTCTCAATGTGAATTATGTTTTGCTTAATAAAAAATAATAATAACATTAATAGTAGAAGTAAAAACAATGCTGGTAACTGAATACTGATTTGCGTTTATTCATTCAAAATTGTGCGCCAGTCAAACTGCGCATGTCCCAGGCACTGGCAAATATTCGCCACAGTCGGCAATGAGAAAAATCAACAGATATATTTTTTACAAGTTTAAATTTATGGTTCTTTTAACGAGTCGAAATGGTCAGAGGGCAAGGAACAAGATACATTTAACAGGTATTCTTAAACTAAATGTTAACATCTGAAATAGAACAGAATTATTATTACAATTGTCAATTAGAAAGAAATTATTTAAAATTCGAACCAAGTCGAAGAAATGACGTCACTCTGCTCCAGGTAGCACTGCACCGTCTATGTGAGAAATTCAGCAATGGCCGCCGTCTGCTTGGTTTTAATCTGCTATGACGCCGTTGGAATCGAAGATCTTCTCCCACAGAAATAAAACGATGTTCCCTTTTCCTGCGAAGTGGTGTTGTTCCAAAATATAGTGTTGAATGTCCCCTCGTCGTCTGCGATGTCGAATTCTGGATGGATCTCTTGTGTAGTGTAGTGTTCAAATATGCGTGTTGGTTTTGTGAATTTGTTCCAAAAATTGATCAAAATGGCTGTCGATTTCTGGCGTTAAGTTTTTATGGTGTTATTCTGTGTTTTTGGAAACTTGTGAAGTGTTAGACATAGATAAATAATGTTATTTCACTTGTTAGTTCATCTCCGTTACACGCCACATAACCACACTTGGTTTTAATATAAATTATTTGGTTTTCAAAACTCCACTAATACATTTTTCAACTGTTCAGCTTTGCGATTAACAATAGACTAAACGACGCAACGTCGTCGTTTTAGGGCAATTTGTGGTATGTCTTTTTCCTCTTTATATTGTTTAATTATAAAATATCTGTCTAAGACTTGTTTCACTATCTAACTATACATAACAAGTTTTCTTATTTTTTACTGTATTTCCAATATTTCTTAATTTTACATGAATCTAACTATTCAGTAATATTGATTATTTAATTTTACATCTTTTGATATATAGCTGGGTTTGTTTCAAACTCATTTAAGCCCAAAAATTACAATTTTAGATAATTATTGTATGTCTCATATTTTGTACAAATTCAGTGTTTTAAAGGTTTTTATTTGTTTTTTCGGTATAATATTTCCATGGAATACACCTAATAACTCCGTAATTACTTTGTTATTAATAATTTGGCTATTAAAACATTTCAATATTGATTAATTTGCTGTTTAGTCTGATTTGATTACTATCATAAGCCTATTTTTGACTGTTTCCAAAAGAAGTTAGTTTTCTTTCTTTTGTCATTCTATTTGCTATTAACTGTATCTGTATTAATTATATTTTCAATTTCTGTATTGTATGTATTGAATTCTATTCCTATTACATAGATTAATTCTTTGATAGATAGTTTTTTTTTTTTTGGTTTATAGGCCATTCTGTGTTTACAAACATAGTGTCTTGGTGGGTCTGTTTGTACATTATACATGGTTTACTGATTTGAATAAAACTATTACATTTTTATGCCCTACTTGCCTCTCTGACTTACACAATGGAAAATTAAATGACATGATTTTAATTACAATAGAATATCTTGTATCTACTAAACTTTCTTTATACTAATAACATCATTGAACCATAACATGAACATCTTATGCCTAATTTTAACAAAAACATCTTATTATCAACTATTTTCCATATATCACCTAATTTTAACGAAAACATCTTATTCCTATTATTTTTTCCTGTATCATCAAATGATAACAACATAGCTTATCCTAGACATAATTTAATTAGAAAACATAAAAAACTCCTATTACTAGTAACACTGTCAGTCACTAACTGTCTTGTGTATGTATTATTCTTATGAAAACACTTTAACTGTGATAAAAAACCTCGTGTATCTATTTACACCTTACATCTAAAATATTATTTAATTAATAATAAATAATAAACATCTTAATATTAGGCATACCTTCAGTTATGAACTGTCCTTTGGTATTTTTGTCCTCACCATTTATTTAGTTATAATTAAAGAAAACATTTTATATGTAATAGTCCTTCTTATATCTAATTTAAAACTCTTATTACCAGTAATGTTGTCAGTCCTTAGACCGTCTTTCATTTCAATGGTTTTATTATTATTATTCTACACTCATGGTAGTCTTTTTATAATACTTAAACCTCATTGAAGATTTTTTCATAGATTTTTTAACTATGTTTCTCACTGTACACTCTGTAGTTCCTTAATTTTGTTATCTCACTTCACTTTATTGTATTCTACACTCTGGTAGTCTTTTTAGTGAGTTCTACTCTATGGTAGTCTCTTTTGGTATATTTTTTGACATGTTACACTTACAACTAATATACAATTTGTTTTTATAGTATTGTATCTTGTAACTTGTTTGGGGTTTACCTATATCGGTTTCAATTTTGTCTCATGGTATTTAATATACGATTAACATTTTGTTTTGGCATATCTCTTCCTGTTTCTGGTCTCTGTTGGAATCTTGATATGTTTCGTCCCTTCTTCAAATATCATATAAGTAGTTTCCTTATTAAAATGGTTTCATGACAGATTATTTCCTTTTTTATGGTCCTTCCCTTTTTGTACTGCATCCCCAATCTACTGCGTATACTGCTGGTTTAACTGGTTTTTTCATAGTAGGTTATTTTAATTAATGGTTTTCTTTATTATCTTCCATTTTTATTAGCATTTTATAGACTTAATTATACAATTTCTAGTGTAATCCTTAAACAATTTATTCCTCTCACTCACTATGGAACTTTCTCTTTTATTCATGTAACATTAATTCAAATGTTTAGTGTGATAATTTTGTTATGTTACAATAGTAATCACATAAAAATTAGTGATCGATTGAGCATCGAGTGATGTGAAACAAACTTCGTAATTCGCGAAAATAGGCAAAAATTGTGACTTGAACCAGAGTGGGGAAAGTGACGCTCGTCAGAATCTGACAGGTCAAATATTGTTCAGACAGGAATTTTTGCACGGCCTGACTATAAATACCAGGTAGCGCTAATAAAGTTTCTTCTTCTCGATTCAACCGTTGCCGCAGGAGGCTATGTCAGTCGACGACGCCAATTCACATATATTAGTAAGAGTCACAGGACAAACTAGATGTCCAACCAGAGACGCAGAATACATACGATGAGGTCTATGGACACACCGGCAGCATATGACGTGAGACGAGACGACTATTAATCAGCACATGCAGTAGAACACGACCAGAGGACCAGAAGGACACGGAGGACACGACCAGAGGACCAGAAGGAGGACGTACAGATGAATAACCACGTCAAACGAGGTGATAAAAAACCATTGTAATTATAGACATTTGAAAGGCACTAATTAAAGTTGGAATGAAAGATATTCAACCAATATTAAAATAAATAAATTATACATAAATGTAAAAGCAGAATAAAAATTAGAATAATATTTCTTTTATCAAATTTAGTAATTAGTAACGTAAATGATAAGAGAAGATTTAAATTTTGAATTAACGTAATTAGTAAAGTCTTTGATGATAAAGGAGAATGCATATGCAGTAGAAAGTTAAAACAAAGTAATATAAAAGAAATTTGAATAGAAGTAAATTCATTTTTGAAGCTAATGAATCAGCAATTGCAAAAAGATAAGCACACAATGATTTAGCCGAGAGCAAAATAAATATTTTAAAGTAATTAAAATTAGATAATAAGATCTGTGTATAACTTGTGTATGTAATTTGTTAGCAATACGTTATGTACGAAAACGTCGTACAAACGATATAATAATGAGTCAATGTTTAATATGCGATATGAAAGATTTTGTTTAATAAATAAATTATGGAAGAATTTTGAACTTAAATAACGTAACACCTTCTTATTACGATTACGCCCATGAAATCAATTCAATAAATTAAATTGAATTTATTATGTTATATAACACACACGTTTAAATTACATTAAATAAATATCAATTTGTATTGTTATAAAATTTCGACGTCCCAAGAACGTGGGGCTCCTCAAATAAATAATAAAATTTGTATTTGCAACCTATATACACAAAGATATACCGTTGTATAAATTGTCTCCCAAAAGCGTGGCGATACAAATTAAAATACATTTAAATTTGTACACAATTTAACAAACTGTGTTGTTGTAGAAATTGTCGCCCAAGAACATGTGGCATGATCCCGACCATTTGACTATTTAAATTTTTTATTGTAGCTAAATGGTTGCTCTAAAAATAAAGGTATGTTAAATGAAAAATATATTATATGTAATAATAATTATTTATATTAAACATTAACTGTACGTTATGTTATTTGTTGTGTATTAAGACACAACTGGCGCTCAACGAAATAATATAATTGTAAAGGTGTAATTGTAATAAGAAAATTAATAATAATTAATAATAAATAAATAAATAAAATTAGTAATTCGGTTCCATAATAATAATAATATTCTAAAACATAATAAATAAATACATAATATTCAGTATGGCAGCACCAGAAAGCCTGAACATGGAAACACTTCAAACTATGATGCGTGCTTGGGTAGATGAAATAAGCACAAAACAGACAGAAAATTTGAATGCGAGAATAGACGAATTAAAAGAATTAAATAAAAACCAAACAGAAAGTTTAGAAAATAAATTAGAACAACAGTCTGAAAATTTTAAACAGGACACCATAAAAATACGGAAAGTAGAAGAGTGAACAGAAAAAATTGTTGATACCGACTTACGTATTGACGCTCTAGAGAATAATTTTAAACAAGCCTGATATGAGCAAGCAGTGAGGATTGAAAATAAACAAAAGGAATTGCGTCTCGAATGGAGAAGAGATTTAAAAGAAGTACATAAACAAATAAATGACGATTTAAATAATAAGTTAACTACTATAACGCGAGAACAGGATGATAAAATTCAAACTGTAAATAATATGTCACAAGCAAATACCAGTAAAATTAGAGAAATAGAAACGCGTACCGTAGTTATTGAAAATAAAGTTGAAGAGACTACGAAAGACCGTTCGGGAGAGGTATCTCATATGAAAGAGGAGATCCAAGAGGAAATGAACCAACTACGAGGTGAATTAAGAAGACGACAGAATCAAATTAGACAAACAGACCCCGTACTACAATTAGCCGATTTTAGTAAACCGTTTGTTGTGCAAACCGACAGTTCAAGTGTAGCCCTAGGTGCAGTAATTTATCAGGAAGTAGATAACTCTCGATTACCAATCAGTTACGCTTCACGCACCCTGACGGATCAAGAAAAGAAATACTCCGCATACGAATTAGAATGCTTAGCTATCGTTTTTGCGTTTGAGAAGTTCAAACCATTTTTAGAACATAAAGAGTTTTTGCTAGAAACAGATAATCAAGCTTTATCCTGGCTACTAAACCACCCAAAACAATTAGGTCGAATCGGAAGATGGGTATTGAGATTAAATTGTTTTAAATTCAAAGTACAACATATTAGAGGCACCCAAAACGTAGTTGCCGATACCCTGTCACGTATGTTCCAGCCTAGTAGTAATAATTACGAAAACAAGAGTAGAGAGACACCTATTATTAATGCGTTAATTACCGAATTTCCTCTTGCATTTACGGATTTAGCCCATTACCAACAACAAGACCCACGTTTGAGTCCGATCATCAAACAACTTGAAAAAGGAAACAAGTCTGAAAAATACCTATTAAATAAGAAAGTATTATGTTGTAGAATAGCTAACGGAAAATATTTGCGTATCATCGCCCCGGATATTATTAAACCTATGCTAATGGAATATTATCACTCTTCCACCATTGGAGCACATATGGGAATAAATAAAACCATACATCGGATTCGGAGAGAATATCACTGGGAAAATATGAACAGTGAGATAGCTAACTTTGTAAAAAGGTGTAAGTTGTGTGCACTCAGCAAACCAGCGAGAAACAGTCAAATAAGCCAGTTAATATCTGAGATTCCTGCCACCCCATTTTCCAAAATTTATTTAGACTTTTCTGGACCCTACCCACGTTCCAAGTCAGGAAATACTATGTTACTAATTTGCGTAGATTCGTTTAGTAAGTTCGTCTGGATGTACCCCATGCGGCGAGCTTTAGCTACGACGACAGTAAGCATTTTACAGAACAGATTATTCAAAGATTTCGGTATTCCAGTCCATCTAGTGTCGGATAACGGACCACAGTTTAAGTCCAAGGAATTCAGGAACATGTGTTTCAAACTAGGTATAAACCACATTACCACTACCGAGTATCGTCCGCAAGGTAATATAGCTGAGAGGTATTTGCGAAACCTAAAATCTGCTTTAATTGCCTACCATGCTAACGACCATACTTCGTGGGACCAGAACCTATCCTGGATACAATTCGCCTTTAATTCGGCATATCATGAAGGACATAAGTCTACCCCATTCGAATTGTTGTTCAAGTATAAACCTAATCACCCATTATCCACAAAGTGGAAAATACATGAATTGTTACCCCTTGAAATTAGGGATAAAAATATTAGAAAGATATGGAACGAAGCGCGCGCTAATTTACGAACAAACTTAGCGAAGTCAAGGAAATATTACGAGCAAAAGAATAAGAATAATAAAGTAAAATACCAAATCGGAGATTTAGTTATGTATAACACGCACCCAACGAGTAGTGCAGTCGATAAGACAACTTCCAAGCTATCTTACAGATGCTGCGGTCCTTATCAAATTCACAAATACTTAACTCCGGTAACTGTGACCCTGTACGAACCCTCTACTCAAAAATATGTGCGAAGGACACATATTTCACAGATAAAACGTTATCTTGAAGAAGAAAATAGTAGAGTGCCAGTTAATTAAATAAGTAAATGTGAAAACAATGTTGAGTACTCAACCGCAAAAGTACTTGAGTAACCTTTGGCTACCTTGTCGTATAAGTAGGTACGAGGCCTGATCAACCTTGAATCCTCTTCATCGAAAGTAGAGCAAAGCAAGAAGTCAGCTGACATCCAATAAAAGTAATGGAGTAATTAAAGAGTAAATTCTATAACGAAGAAAAACTCTCTCGAAAGAAAAAGGAAAAATCCGGTAGTAGTAATAAGTAGTAGAGTTAAGGAAATGTAGAATGTTGAAAATACTTTATAATGTAAATTTTATGTAGTAATAGAATTAGCGTGTAAAACATGAGGTATATGTATAGATGGTAAGAAACAGCCAGTCAAGAATGACTTATGCTGCTAGTAATTATATACAGCCAGAAACGGGTGAGAGAAATTTCACACGGAACTCCCCAAGCATACTCTTGGTACATAGCTGACCAAAATTTTAGGAGTCTGTGTTGGTAAGGAGGCGGAGTATGTGACGATTTAAATTGTGACATTTAAAAATTTAATTAATTAAGGTTGCGTACAATTAACCATTTAAATTTCACAATAATAATAATAAAAACATGTAGGTACTAAGTGTGAATGGAAGAAGTAATTAATAAGGGCAAAGTATCCATAAAGAAAAGGCATATTGTAAATAATTATTATGTTCGTATTTAACCCTTTGCTTGCTATCAAGCGCCTACCTGTTGATACCGGACTCGACCTGTTTTCCGAGTCTACTGTAATAAAAAAATAATAGAGTAAACTAATGTTAATAATTAAAGTATCTGTAGACACAGATAGTAACTAAAACAATTAATTTAAATGATGTATTTTTTATCTAGCGATAGTTTGTATAAATAAAAAGTTTATTTAAAGAGAAAACAGGAACTATATATGCTCGCGGAATAAACACCCCACTCTCTCTCTCGTCATGTACAAGGGTAGCGGACGAAAAATCGCTCTCTTGCGATGACGACGCCCAGCTGTGCAGACGCACGAGCGAAATGCTCTGTTCAAAAGTTATACAATTTGTTGTTAGTGTGGATTAATTAATTATTATTTTGTATTTTACTAACCGTTACAAAAAGTGTAACATGTAACGTTAACAAAAAGAAAATTCCAAAAACTTTGTAACAAGAAGAAAGATGTAACTACAAACGACGAGTGTTAATAAAGAAAAAACGATGACGGCAATCTTCACCGATGGACGAATCTTTTCAACCTCTGACCTGTGGTCATGGACCATCTAAATGAGAACTCTAGTATACCCTACCGATGATGCTGTTCGAGACATCTGAGAATCAACGAGTATCTGTGTAGAAGACTCTACCTATCCTACAGACGTATTAAGCCATGAACAACAGAGACCAGACCAAGACGAGGACGACGTTTTAGGACTCCCAAGACGGAACCACATGGAGGCGATTACTACATCCAAAAATAATGTAATTTAAGTGTGTGCGTTATATAACATAACAAATTCAATTTAATTTATTGAATTGATTTCATGGGTGTAATCGTAATAAGAAGGTGTTACGTTATTTAAGTTCAAAATTGTTCCATAATTTATTTATTAAACAAAATCTTTCATATCGCATATTAAACATTGACTCATTATTATATCGTTTGTACGACGTTTTCGTACATAACGTATTGCTAACAAATTACATCCACAAGTTATACACAATCTTATTATTTAATTTTAATTACTTTAAAATATTTATTTTGCTCTCGGCTAAATCATTGTGTGCTTATCTTTTTGCAACTGCTGATTCATTAGCTTCAAAAATGAATTTACTTCTATTCAAATTTCTTTTATATTACTTTGTTTTAACTTTCTACTGCATATGCATTCTCCTTTATCATCAAAGACTTTACTAATTACGTTAATTCAAAATTTAAATCTTCTCTTATCATTTACGTTACTAACTACTAAATTTGATACAAGAAATATCAATTTGTATTGTTATAAAATTTTGACGTCCCAAGAACGTGGGGCTCCTCAAACACAAATAAATTTGTATTTGCAACCTACATACACAAAGATATACCGTTGTATAAATTGTCTCCCAAAAGCGTGGAGTTACACAATTTAAAATAAATTTAAATTGGTAATTTGTGTTGTTATAATATATTTCACGATGGCTCTAATTTTATAAGTTCGAAGTTTATAAGTTATATAAGTTAATTTTTGCAAAACAGCGCTGTAGTCTATACAAAAATTATACTGTTAGTTTTAAGTTGTCATCTCTAATGGAAAATGCATAGAAAAGACACACACACACACATACACGAGAATAAAAGTAGTTAATTAAAAAAAACATGGAAATAAAGTTTTCACTTGTAAAGCAGAAAGTTACTAGGAAACTGCATCCTACAGTGACACGAGAAATATAAGAACGCATAATAAATAACGTAATTTTCATCGTCACTAATCTGTGTCCTACAGGGTTACAATTATTATAACTTTATAAAATGTATGTCTACTGTAATTTCGAATTGATCACTCACACGTCCTCGCCCATTATAAAACACACACACACACACACACACACACACACACACACACACATACACATATTCTCTAACAAATCTACAGTTTAGTCTTTAAAATGTTTCTTTATTTAATTACCGGATGCGTGAATAATTCGATGTCGAAACAAGACAAATATAGATACTGTATTGGCTTATCGGGAAGCAATACACTAAAGAAACATGTGAGACGTGCGACATAGCACATCGCATAGCAAAGTTTTCACAACATACTTATTTTATAGTGCTTGTTCTAAGTAAATTTAACAGTTTACCTTTATTTTGTATAGGTAAGCCATAATAATACAAAACTTGTGCACGGACAATGAATATCTAAGATCTGCTAGGAAGAACAGTTGACAAAGGAAATTGACTGAATACGTAATACAGCTAGAATAACTTCTATTGCTGACAGGAATAATGAAGTAAATATAGGCGGACAGGATATTTATATACTCCAGAAAACGACTGATGGTCATAAAATTTGTTAGCTTAGAGTTCTAGAGACGTCGAAATAGCATAACGATGGCTTAATATACTTCTTATATTTTTTTCAATAACTGGCACATAGCCGACGTGCCGTGATATTCACTGTAACTGCGGTATGCAGCAAATGCTATTAAAAATGGTAGTTTTCTCCGAGTTACGTAGTTTTTTGTCTACAATCGTTGCCACTACAAGCCATACAAATTAAATTAACTTATTAACTTATGGCCAAAAGATACTCTAAGTTACGATGTTAGGCCTATTAATTTTCAACGTGTGTGAAGAACTGTAGTTAAACTCATCTGAAGCAGTTTCTAGTTCACAGTTATTGCAGACAACCTCCATTCAGCTATTTAAGTTTGTAAACTTTAATGATTATCAAATTAGTTATTAGAGTTACAACACTATTCTGCCTTCATAAAGTTCTAGTTTGTGAAACACTACTTCAGTGCTAGTATGTATATAGTATTAAGTCATTAGTTTGTTAACACACCAACATTGTACTATTCGGTAAGAGTATGGGTACAATTTAATTTTCTCAAACTAGAGACTACAACAGTTGTAGTCTATAAGTATAATACCATTATTACATAAATCGTATTGTATTCAATTTGCTACACTCAAGTCCACAATTTAGATCTCCCTAATTAGGTCGACAGGACAGTTACAACAAAAGGAGCACCATTATTATTAAGTAAATTATTAAGTCGTCTTTCTTTCGCTACTTCTATCGTTCCCCGTACAATCTCTCGATCACATTTAGAACCAGTGACGTACCTGTTGAGGAGGGGGGAGGATTTCAGCGAAATTCCAAAATCGTTTAAAGTAGGTCTATTTCTTTTGTGTTAAAAATAAGGCTTCTGAATAATTGTAGAAATAAAAGGAATTGTAATATTTGTAAATTAATCAAATCAAGTAGGAGTTTTCTTAACACTGGCAATCACACAACATTTACTAAATAACATACGCTACGTATCTGCAGCCGTCAAAAGCAATCACAACGCGCTAGAAAACAAAGCTACAGCCTATGAATCTAACTTTATTTTTATCGCCCAGACACACTTCCCTTTAAACGATTGTCTGTATCACGATTCCTCCAGTCTGAACATATGGTTGAACTGTCGTCTTATCACAGGTGAATTAGTAATTAGTAGTTTATTAGTCTTAATTCGGAAAAATGGGAAGATTTTATTGCCGGATTTTACATAAAAAGTAACGTACTTCAACAGGAACTGTAAGTTGCTTAAAACATTCTTGGGACAACATCCTTAAATTTCAAAGGAGTAATAAAACTGCGTCATTTTAAATTACCTTAATAAACATTTATTAAAAAAATTTAAATTAAAGCGATTTCTAATGATACAGTTTTATTATCTTTAATTTTAATAACACTTAATCAAGACAGAATATTTTGAAATCAGCGTTTTTGCATAGTTTTTTTACCCCTTATAAGGGGCCGTTGGCTGAATGTACGAAACAGGGGACAGTGACGGTTGGTCGGTGTATAACTTGAATAACCTGTATTCAACAACTTAATTTGCCAGTAATATTTGAGCGTACTACAAATTACACAACTGCGTTACAATTGCTGTTACTATTACAAACGAATACTGTCTTACTTCTAGGCGATTACACGGCTTCAGTTGCAAGCAAGATAATCACACTTCAATGTAAATTTTGCTGCGCCTTTATGTACTCGTATCTTTATGGAAAATGTAGGCCAATTCCTAATTAAGGGACCGTGTTAATTCGGGGGCAATACGAAACTAACTGTCTAATAATTGAATGTGCACTTGAAGGTAATTGGTTTGTCGAAGCCTTTAAGGATTTTCAACAAAATGTTTTAGCTTATGACAAAATAAGGCTTTTACATAATTTTTCATAAAAATTCAGTATGAAGTATAATTTCTTTATTACAATATCAAATTTTCAACTGTAAACTCTCTCAGTTTTGTTATGCAGCTTGCAATAGCTTGGTATAAAGTACTTAGATTACGTTTCAAGCATCCCTGTAGATAAAAAAATAATGAACAGTTATCAATATTTAAATTTCGTTTAAAGTGAGTAACATTATTATATAGGGTCGTCATAAGGATAAGAGATGAAATTAGGCCTACTCAAGAATGTGTCCTTCTTAATACCAACTCTCCTGTTGTGTAATAATTTTCATTATGCAAACATCAGTATTGCAACTGAAGAATAAAATTATTACATTAATCTTATCAGCATAAAATTATTATGCTTTTACTAACGTACTACGAATTTATCTAGCTGCAAACACACTCTTTTCATATATATTTGATGAATATTGAAATATTTAAAAACCATTGTTTTGGCAGTCTTGCATTACAAGCATATTTCCGGTGTATTTTCATTATTTTGACTGTTGAACGAAGGACACAATTTTGACTTGTTGAAACTCCACATACATTGTTTTTCAAACTTCTCTGATCATATAAATTTAAATTACTGTCGACCTTATTTTGATTCAGTACTGCAAAGTCATTAAATTGCAAGCAGCTCTAGAATTTTACTAACTGCTTCCAGTAGCAAAGATATTTCTTAAAGTTATACACGAGCAAGCGTGGATGCGTGTAATGGGGACAAATAGTGTGGGCACGTGTGAGCGACGACGAAAACAACAAAGAAAGAAAAAGTGGCACTCGAGTTCGTTTATTTAGTGGTGACTGAGTTATAATATTGTACAAAAATTATTGACAGTCATTCATAAACAGCATAATTTCTGTACTAAAAAAGAATAACATTGGTTAATGTTTTCCGAAATTGACAGAAAATGATAAATTGTACTTGAAACGGATATTCATTTCTAAGGATGAGCCGAGAAATGCTTTTAAATAAATGCTTTTAACATAATTAATGGTATACATCGAGGGAGTGGTCGTTTGTAACAGAAGGCGTGCATACAAAACCCGGTTACACGTACGACGGAGTAAACTGTTTTATTGTTTTCGCTCTTTCGAAATACATTTTCCTCTTTAATTTTTAAATCATTCCGCCAGTTCCCCCGCTTGTTTATTTTGTCTAGCTTCAAGAGTTTAATTTACTTTTCTTTGAAATTATTTACTGGGATTTGAAACAAATTGATCAAAATTGATGTAGGCATATCCGCTAAGAAATGAGAAATCTCATTATACTGTAAAAATTGAATTCACACACTGTGCAAGTAGTAAGGGTAATTCTGGAATAAGTAACTGCTTAGGTGTCAGAATTTTCACGTTTTATTATATTACATCGTATGTTAGTAAACATAGCTTCTCTCCTGTGTACAATTTAATGTTTTTTATTATACTAACGTATATGTACAAGTTCTCGGTTATTATAAGATTTTATATGAATTCACTTTTGGGCATACCATATCTAGAAGGAGATTATACGAGGGATATCCAGAAAGTAAGTTCCGTTCGTAAATATTGCCACAATATCGATACCGGCACGCTGTTGCGCATGTGCGACAAATTTTTTAATTCGCTGGCAAGACAAAAACGCAATATGTAAACAACTGTGCACTGAGTAAGCTTCGTTGGACGTGTTTATAGTGTCTAAGAAAATCGGACCCCCACCGCATGTGAAAGCAGGCGTGCCATCATTTCTTGAATGCGAAAGGCACTAAACCAACTGACGTTCACCGTCAAGTTTGCAATGTTTATGGAGAAGAAGCAATGACTGGTTCCGTGGTAGGCAGAGGCGTATCGTTTTTTAACAAAGGTCTCGAAAATGTTCACAACGATGAACAGAGCGGGCGGCCGTCTTTGGCGAATCACGACATGATGCGCGCCGTTGAAGAGAAGATTCATAGAATAGACGATTCACTATGACGTAGCTCTTAGTGCATTTTTCAAAATCTCACGTTCAGTTCTTTATGAAATCGTGTCTGAAAACTAAACTACCGAACATTGTGTGCATTCTAGGTTCCAAAAATGCTTACGGAATAACATAAAATGAAACGGTGAGACAGTTCCTGATTGACTTTATTTGACACCATTCAGGCAGCAAGGGGATGACTTCCTGAGTCGTATAGTCAGCGGGGATGTAACACGAGCATCACAAGCAACCTCTGAATGAATACAATAATCCACGGCGTGGAGGCACACTTCATCCCCTGCAAAGAAAAAATTCAAGTTAATGTTTTCCCCTCGGAAAGTCAGTGCACAGTCTTTTGGGACAGAAAATGGTGAAGACAGTTTTGCTTACAGACTTCTTGGCTCAAGGTCCGACAATCAGTTTGGATGTCTACTGCAAAACGCTTCTGAAATTGCGTCATGTGATTCAAGAAAAGTAACGTAGGGTGGTCACCAGGGGCATTGTGTTAATTCTCGCCCATACACTATCACTGCAACGCAACTTCTCACAACCTTCGACTGGGAACAATTGATTGTGCTACGAAAGCAGGCAGCAGATCATTTCTTCTTAATATACAAATACTTGACCGACCATAAACTTTCTTGAGGCCAGAAGGGGTACGGTGTGACAATGTATTGTTATTTGTCAGTGATGCTGATCCATATATTCTTAAATCGGCAGCTGGATTAAAAGTCCTATACCCTAAATTAGTTCACCTGACGTGTCTTGCTAATGGTTTACATCGTGTCGCTACCTTCTCAGGCAGGTTTAACTCGATGGAGTTCGTGGTTAGAGGCTGTGTCATACTACGCGGAACATTTCAGTGAACTGAAAGTTGTTTTATACTCCTTAAATGCAGAAGATGCGGCAAGCATAGCCGCAGCCCAGGAATGTTTTACTGAAAACTACATCTAAGAAAAGATACGGTACATCCGAAACCGGTTCTCCGAATTATCTGTTATTATAACACAGTTGAAAGCTCAAAATAATGCATTGCAACAATCACTGATAGAGGAATTATCTGTTATTATAACACGGAAGCTCAAAATAATGCATTGCAACAATCACTGATAGAGGAATTTTCAGTAACGTTAACTTCAAAATCTCACGGTGTTGCTGATATTCCGTTCGACAAGCTCAGTTGAGTGTTACCAAAAAATACTGGTTGCAAAACATTGTGTCGAATTTCTAAAAAGCTTTCCGATGAAGAAATAGATACTGAAGAGGAATTCACTGAAGAAAAACTGTATTAGTTTTCACAGGCGCCTGTGACGTCATGCGACGTTGAAAGTACATTTTCACTGTACAAATCATTCTTCAGTGACAGACGCAGGAGTTTCACTCAAGAAAATCTCGGGATGACCTTCCTTATATAATGTAACAGCCATGAATAAGGTAGAATTTCTACGAAACTAATTATTTATTTATTAAACTAATTTATATATTTTTGTATATTTGTTTTTGTTTATTTTGTTGCATATTTTTTCCATTTTTTCTGAATTTGCATGCTAATTTTACTGTCTGTGCTTATAAATCCGGGCTCTACTAATTACTATTAACATACTTATACAAGTGTTAGAGGATAACAAGCACTTAACTTAAATATGTTTGGGTGTATATGCCGACATAATATACTTACTTATTTTACATTTTAATCAAACATATCTGTTGTATAATTCGTTTTAAGTTCATAGAGTTATAAAAAGCTTGTAGTCTGGAATGCCAATGTACTGATTTCAGTATGTGATCAATTTTAGATACATCAGTTGTTACAGACAACCGATTCAACGGATTTGCGTAATTTTTACAGCGACTTTGGCGTGCTCATGCTGTTTCCATAGACAGTGTTTAAACTCTGATCACAGACACCGGGAGGGCTTTCTGCTCTCTTCTACTTGTCTAGAGTCAATCTTTGATCGTCCTATTTATACGGGCACAAAATACGTAGGCAAGTGAATAATAGTTCTATAAATGTAGACGGAACTAACAAAATTTGAACAAATACCATTCCGCAGCTGCGACAATAGGAAAAGTATTATGTAATCGTGTATAAATCCAAAAATAAGACTTTGAATTTAAAGTAGCTAAAAACCATTTCAAATATGAGTCACTACAAACTAGTACGTAACACAAGTAACAGACAAATTAATTATGAAATTGGAAGCTGAGGGTGACAAAGTAATCTAAATTAACGTTTTTGTAATAAAAATAATTAAGGCGTACAGCCTGGTAAGATGTATAAAATTACGTCTTAATGTATTATTTAATTCTACGAGTTTCCAACTAAGTTCAGAGCCAGAGATAACACTATAAAGGGGCTCAAGATTCTCGCTTGTGTAGCAATGAGTAGTAAATTAAATTAAACTTGACGAAGTCCCTGTATAAATAATTGATCAATTAATTAATTGCTTCACTACGTAAGCGTGAAGAACGAATAATTTATGTATAATATTCGTCTTTTTAGAGTTTCAGTTGTTTTATAACGTTGGGTTATTTGGTTGTTTATGTGTTTTTATTAATTGACGTCTTTACTTATCATAAGAAGATATTTTTTATGTATTCAGCACAGATTGGTAACGACTTTTTCTGCTACGAGCAAACCTTCGGAGTAGGACTGATTCTAATTTATGATTGTTACTAGAGCATTCTGTTTCCATGTTATATTGACACAAGAGCCTGGATAATTAAATAAGAAATCTGGTCTAATTTGTGTACTATTTGTAAATGCGATTTCATGTTAGAGATGACCAATCTAAGTAGAGAGGCTTTAGGCACAGATATTACTCGCTGGCTTACCGTCGCCTTGCAAAACAAGCTAATAACGGGTTCCTTTTGTGTCACCAAAGTGCTTTAGGAATTATGCTTATGTCATCTGTGTAGCACACAGGGAACGTACGGTCAGCAGTACATTTCAGCTGGTCATTATTATCACAATATGTTATGTCAGCTGGTCATTTTCACAGGCTGAATCAATTTTGGACTGTAAAACGCTCCGCAATTTATTATGTTATCTGGGACATCTGCAAAACCTCTACAACACAACGCAATGGTCACTTCCATGCTACTAAAATTATTAAACGGTAAAAAGTATTTTAAATATAAATTTTTGTCAGTAGTGTAATGAATTGCTACCGGATTAAAGTGTTGATAGTGCAATCAGGCCTATAAGTAAACTTAATCCGGAAGCAGTGTAGACCCACGCACACATACCCAACTAGATAAATTAGAGTACAGAGAACACAAGACGTAGGACGTACAACGCATGCGTTTTTATTGCTGTAGGAAAAATTAAGTTGTATTGAATTTTAGAGTATGAATCCATAGGCAGACACAGCTGTTCTTGATGCAGACATTATACTCGTAAAGGTAGATGCGAAATTCACATCGCGCAAGACACTTAACATAGGCCTCTGAGCTCCGGCATAATGAGCTTCTTTGAGTTACGGAGTTTTTGGTAATTCAGCCTTCACACTTACATACTCGTATGCCAACGCGCTTAAGTATCAGTCCAGTTGTAATGATATAATCTCAACTCGTCGGTTTGGCCGCCGTCACAAACATCCCACTGTCATATAGCACCATATTCATTGAAACCGTACCTATTTAAGTATTGTACAGCGGCATTTTTGGAGGTAATCCAGGTGACTGATAAAGTTAGTCACGATGGCCTGTTGTATAAATTCAAGCAGACTCTCCTTACTCCATATGCTATTCTTTTAATCTTACTTACATTATATTTGTTGAACAGGCATTTTAAAACAAAACTAAATGTACTGCACTGTTAAATCTCTTAAGACACTTCAGTCTTTAGGCTCTGTCTTTGTTTTCTAAGTACATTTTTATTTAATACCGTATTACGAATAGTCAAAAATTCTAAACATTAATTCCTTTTTAAAGTATAAAGTTATAAATTCATTGAATAGTACTCTAAAATTGTATCTATAGTATTCCCGAAACTAACTTCACTCAAGCATAAATAACTGTACTCACACTGAACGTACCTTAGCTTAAGTCCTTTTTGACCTTTCAACTCGGTCATTCTTGATTTTAAATAAAATTCTTGAATACATTCAAGCAGTTGGATAATACTTTCATTAACGTGATGATCCAAACAGCCATCGTACTTGACAGCCTATAATCTTATGAGTCGATTATCCAAGGTAGGGTTTATTGTTAATCGAACAAAATTCTAGAATAATGGACTTTAAGAAAGAAAGAAATTCAAACCAAAGACAGTAAAAGAATCACATGGTTAATGATTTTTATACAAATAATATTTATTTTATCAACTACTCACATATACAATAATTTTAGTGGTTAGTGGTTTAGTGGTTAATTTGGTATCTTTAGTAGCATGAACTCTATACAAAAACAAATAAACACATCATATTCGCTTCAAAAGTCATCTGAAATGTTACAGCGAGTTACTCATGCGCAATCGGCTACCACCGTAGCTTCTCCTAATTTACGAAAGTTATTCTTATCCCAGTCAAAAATGTAATTCAGGGATGCCAAAATATATCGCCGATGATTCTGGAATTGTATGTTTCATTACTATTACGGATAAGATTATTCTTCACTTTACAGGTTTTTTCCAGAACGTTCTCATCTCAAGTTACGTTGTGTTGTTTTGTATCCCTTTCTTGTTATCTGTAATAACATGTTAATCAGGTATCTTCACACCGACCCAAGACACGAAAAAGAAGCACGCCTTCAAGTTCGTTGTAGATTGAGTAACCTACTCAGTGATGATGTGGAATCATCATATAATGTGATATAAGACAAGCAACTATAAATGAACAGTGCATTGCAGTACATTGTGGAATAAACAAGTATACATCAGTACATTCGGAAACCCCTGTCGCTTATAGAGAATTGTCTAGACATTTACGTCATTTACGCCTGCTGCCATAGGCCTACGGTGAGCAGGTTTACCGCTGTTAGAATGTTTAGAATTCCCCGTGCTTACTCGTTACGTTATAGTGCCCTAGTAAATTTATGAACTTTAAAACTATTATTATTTTATGAGAATAGTGCCACATAGATTTGTAAGTACGAAGGAGAATTAGGCCTATTTTGTAACAAGTGCAATTTATGATAAAAGTTTAAGTAAAACATGACCGGGTTGGCTTTCTGGTGTTCAATAATTATTCTCTATTCTCCATGCAATTGGTTTGTATGAAAAACAGTGAATGCGATTACAGTGTGTGTGTAATCGTATATAGGCTACTTTAAATTATGAAATGACGTATAGGCTACTGTAAATTAAGAATTTACGATACTTTGAAACGTTATGTTATTCACTTACGTATTTCGAATTGTAAATGTTAAATATGTTGTATGATCATATAATCCAATATTGAAAATATTGTAACAACGGAACCCTATCGAACAGCCGAGAGCGTCCTCCACCCGTCCCTCCCCTAGTCGAGCAGGTGTAGCCTCAGCCAAGGCCGCACAAACGTACGTTCCAGAGTGTTCAAGAACACTTGGGATACGCGCTAAGCTGGCGTGCAGTAAGGATGGAAAATTATTCTGGAACACGTACCCTACCACAAGGCCGGCTTTAACAGTCAGTCACGTTGAGCGATTTCCTTAGTGCAGATCGAGTTATTGTCGAAGTACTATGAGAAGTGGTTTATGTGTTTATAAGTAGTGTCGAACTCTATTACTTGAATTGTTGTAAATGATTACAAATTATTAATTATTCATTACAATTGTTGATTACAAATTATTAATTGTGATAAATTAACACTGGCAATTAGTGATTTCATTGGTGTGTGTATTTGTTTCCACTGTGCCATACAAATACAAATACGTCGTAACATATGTTACAATTATTTAACTCACTTCTAGCTGAATATTACCTACTTATAGGTAGACACGTGAAATATACTGTGTATTTTTCGTGTTTTTCTTTAAAATTTGTACACTTTTTTATTATTATAATTAAACCAGAGTTATGATTTCAGGTAATATATTAAATATCAATCTATACGATACTTAGTTGCTTCAATGTATACAAATGTACTTAGTTGCTTGGTTGTATGCACAAATTTGAAAGCGCCTTAAACTGGAAAGTACCAAAAATTGGAAATAAAATATAAAGAGACTACGGATCTAATCGTCTCAGTCAAGGAAAGTGTAGGTTGTTTCTTGTAGACTTATATTTTAGTTGGGATGGCCGCGTTTATATCGTGCTAGCATGACGTTATTGATCGCCGCCCAGCAAAGCGGTCAGCAGTATTTACTTTCATCTCAATCCTGCAGTAACATTTATCAACAATGTAGTAACTACTCCGTCTTTTTCTTTCATCTGCCTACAACCGAAATTACGAAAAATCTAATATATTGATAAAGAAGCAACTCAACTTTTGTTTGGATGTCTTAAAATTTTTATAGTTACCGAAATTAGGAACTTCGGTTAACCTAACCTAACGTAACTGTCAAAGTTACTAATCTTTAGTGAATACATAAAATTAATATTTATAAATATTTTAGTGTACGAAATTTTAATTTTTACTTTATAGATAACGCGGAAGGCTCGTATCAAATAGTCAGACTAGAAAACATATGGTCACGGACGTACGTATGCGTGTGCGTGCTTGCGTGCGTGCGTGCGTGCGTGCTTGCGTGCGTGTGTGTGTGTGTGTGTGTGTGTGTGTGTGTGTGTGTGTGTGTGTGTGTGTGTGTGTGTGTGTGTGTGTGTGTGTGTGTGTGTGTGTGTGTGTGTGTGTGTGTGTGTGTGTGTGTGTGTGTGTGTGTGTGTGTGTGTGTGTGTGTGTGTGTGTGTGTGTGTGTGTGTGTGTGTGTGTTTAAGAAATTGATATAGCATTTTAAAATCCGTTAATTTTAGTCAATTACACAATTCTGACTTTCTGATTGTCTTTTGACAATAGGACAGAAAATATCCGACAAGATGTAGTTCTGCTGCCTACGAATAAAACTTTTTAAATATAAAAAGAAATGAGTAGAGTACATTTACGACAGCGGCAGAGGCCCAGTGACGACAAAGTTTGTTTAGGTGTTTTTTTTTTCAGTTAATTGTCACTTTTAACAACTTAGCGGAACAGAAGGCACTAACTGTTGCTATTCTTTATAAGTAACAGTACAGTGAACAAGCAAATAGATTGATTTAATTAATCACTACTTGACTTCAGCAATTCTGTGACAGGTAATGTTGGCAGTCATTTCACAGACTGCCCTATTATTTATTGAAAAATTGTAAATTATTCACCTACTTATTCACTCTTAATTTTATAACTGTTCGTAAATTAATTTGATTAAAGTCACTGCAAATACGGAAATTCATTTCACTCGTTTTTATATCTTGGTAGGCAAGCCTGCTGCTTAATCAAATAAATAGTCACGCCGGATTATATCTTAACTAATTAGAGAGAGAGAGAGAGAGAGAGAGAGAGAGAGAGAGAGAGAGAGAGAGAGAGAGAGAGAGAGAGAGAGAGAGAGAGAGAGAGAGAGAGAGAGAGAGAGAGACAGAGATACAGTCTTTATTAAAACTATAAACAGAAGCTGTATAAAACAATACCATGTCTGCTTTTATTGATCAGAAAATAATTAAAAAAACGTGTAGTTCTCACTCTTGCCCTTGTCCTTACCTCACGAGTCTGATACACAAATACGAATCTGTTGTAGTATAATAATTTGCATTACTTGCTTCGTTTACACTTTTGCTTACGTAAGTCAGCCAATCGGGCTCCGTGCTCAGAGCGCCCGTGCTCTGAGCGCCAACGATGAAATCGTGCTCTGAGCGTCGATACTGATAAGCCCGTGTTCTGTGCGCCGAGCTTATCTGTGCATCATTAGACACGGTAACACGTGGCTGGATATCTGTCTGTCCATTGTTCTTCAACTCCGTAGCCAACATTAGCGGTCCTATGAAAATTTGTTCAATTCATTGCTAAAAGACATTGCCGCTCCACTAGTAAGCTCCCGGAGCTGCAGACATCTCTGTTTTGAACGAAATACAAGTATTATTAAGTTAATTAAATTTCAATATTAGACAATTTCTTATATTATCAGAAAAATTATGAAAACCCAACTACGCTACTATTTTATTAGTAACATAACAATTTAAAGCAGGCAATTATAAAATAAATACTAAAATATCAGAACTTCTGCACTGGATTGCATTTAGATAAATTTGTAATCATAATACCTAAATTATAAATAGTATTTCATATATTTTCAGTTTATATATGTTTCCATAGATATCTGTAGGTCTATATCTAACGTTATTCACAGATACTTGTAACTGATAACAAAATATGACATTTTTTGAGACATAGTTCACAAATCGTTTTGAAAGCGATCAAAAATGAGTATTGAGACATGCTAATTCTGTAAAATTACTACATATACAAAATACAGAGACTACAGATACAGATTTTGTATTTTAACTAAAATTCCTTATAAATGTAACCCCAAATAACCTCTTAAAATTTTTGTAAAACTTCGGGTTCTATTTTCGGGCCTTGGTGCTCCTAAAATTAGCTTTATGTTTTCATGTACCCTTGACACGCTCATGTGTTTTGTTCGTACACACTCAGAATGTAATATACTCGTTTGAACGTTTCACCCGGTACTGAATTTCCTCGTGAAAAAGTAGAGACTCCATCTAGATCAAAATTCACGACTTTAATACTACTGTGTCACAACGATTGTCAAACCACAGCTAAGGAAAGGTGCGAATAACAAGCTCATCTACCAATCGTATGGTCAGCGGATTTAATGTATGCGGCTAGATGACCATACAAGTGAATTTTGCCTTCTTTATCAATCCGCTTACATAGCACATCCTGTGTTTACGAGTATATATAGCTCAGCTCTCAGTCTCATAATCGTATTTTCATTTTCTTAATTACAGGTGTATTTAATCACTTTCTTTTATTCTCTCCTCAGATTTGTTCGTCCCAACCAAATGAGAAATCCTGAGATAATAAATAGGATTATTCGCTAATGATCGATCTGCAAAGGCACCATTACATGCATAATAAAAAATTTCAAAGTGATAGTTGCAGGCTTTTGAAAAATGTGTAAGGCAATATTCATCCGTTACCTTTAAACAGCAGTAGACATGAAATACGCGTACTTAACTTCGGTGGATGTAAGTTATTTTATTTCTCATTGACAGGCACACACACACAAGCGCGCGCACCTGTAGTTTGAGAACGAACCTGTGATTTCTGTAGTTTGTGATTTATCATTATTAAATAATATTAAAAATACTAAATAAAAATAATAATAAAATTTCTAATTTTAGTAGTGACCGTCGATCAATAAATTTTAACCATGGAAGGTGAGGATCGGTCAATAAATATAACACAAATTTTGTATTCTTTGTATCGACGTTTCGACAATATTTATTGTCATCATCAGGACCTGTGTACGGACAGTAGAGAAAAATCAAGCACATAACTACCAACCAGAACAACCTACTGCCTTCTAAACATGTGTTCTTTTAATTACCTTTACAGGTCAAAAGGACGCTGTACAAATGTCATCTGGTTTGTGTTTATAAATAGGCTGTGCATTGCAGACACCTTACAGTTGTAGACAGTCATAATATTATCTAGTATCAGTTAGTTTTAAAGTAGGTAATTAATAATTAATAATGACACATATTCGATTAGTTTTAAACTTGGTGCAGTTGTCAATCCGCGTCTTTCATATTTTACGCTCGCGTAGAGTTTATAAGTATATACCCGTCTGTGAGTGTGTGTGTGTGAGACACTTTTGTTTTACACAGGCAAAATAATAACATTTCTTACACATTAATTAACTTAAATAGATAACCATAATTACAATATTTAAAAACCCTAGTTAACAGAGTATTACAATTTAAATTATTGATAATATGATAATCCCTTAATTACGTTTGTAAATAATTATAGATCCAGTAATCATTGAATGTTTATTGGAATTGGTGCAAAATGGACATGTCTAAAAATATGTTAGGCCTATAGCTAAATGCAGATTGTAAGATGCATATTGTTCATCAACATCATCATCATCATCCTCAAGGTTTAAACCAAGAATGGTTTGTTCCGCTCTCAAATAGGCAAATATTACACCTGGTCACTCCAGCGCTTCCTCGGACGTCCCACACCTCTCCGTCCACTCTTTTAATGCATATTAAAGTTATTATTACTACTACCACTGAACACACTTATCCATAAATTAGAGAATTATGTACAAAATAACAGAACTACTGATATTACAAACACAAAATTATGGTAAACAAATCAATCATGTGACAATGGTTATAACTTATTATTTATATTGTTGTAAAATAATACTTACCAAGTACATCGTCTATACAGGGTAATATAGTCTATCGTTAAATTACGCAGACGTCGACATTCACACTTTTCCTCCCTCTCACTCGCATGTTCAATCTTTCTCTCTCTCTCTCTCTCTCTCTCTCTCTCTTGCACTCCAGCACTCTCACACTCCCTCCATTACTCTCTCCCACTTCCTCTCACTGTCACTCTCACAGTCTAAAACACATAACACACACACACACACGCACACGCACAAAATGTTCTAATCTCCACATCTCTCTCTCTCTCGTTCTCTCTCTCTCTCACTCTCTCTCTCTCTCTCTCTCTCTCTCTCTCTCTCTCTCTCTCTCTCTCTCTCTCTCTCTCTCTCTCTCTCTCTCTCCCTATATCTCTCTCTCCTACTATCAAAAACACATAAAGATTCTCCCCCTCAACACACTCAAATCACAATTACGCATATTTCACATATCGTAGGTAAAGATCATATTCATATAGGTTTCTTTACGTTTTAGCAGCCAGGTAGGCCTATACGAATACATCTGCTTCACGCATCTACACATACTAAAACCGACTCAATATACATATGAGTTTGTGTGTGTGTGTGTTCCAGTCAAAGAGAAATAATATACCTAAATTATTTCCGCGGAAGTCTTAAAAGTAGTTGAATACTTCAGGTCTACAGCTGTTTAAAAGGAACGGGTGAATATTAGGATTCCTTTACCTTTTTCAGAAGTCTGGAAATTTCACATTAAAATGTTTTATTATGTCTGTTATAGTGTTTTTGCACGTGCATCTTTAGTGAATAATCCTCTTTATGACCAAATGACTCGTAAATGAGCTTGTTACTCGCATCATTCCTTAGTTGTGGTTTGACAATCGTTGTGACACAGTAGTATTAAAGTCGTAAATTGTGATCTAAATAGAGTCTTTACTTCAAGAAAGTAAGTAAAAATGATCCTCTATTTCTTCATGAATGATATCAGCACAGGATGAAACGTTCAAAAGAATGGATTACTTTCTGGGTGTGTACGAAGGAAAACATCAGTCAAAGCTACATTAAAACAAAGAGCTAAATCTGGAAGCACCGAAGGCCTAAAATAAAACTCAACATTTTTATAAAATTGTTGTAGTTTATTTGGGGGTAAAGTTTAAAGTTATGAGGAATTTATTGAAAATACAAAATCTGTATCTGTAGTTTCTGTATTTTAAAACTTGACAAAATTAATGTGTCTCAACACTCACTGCAAATTTTGGATCGCTTTAAAAAAGTTTGTAAACTATGTTTCAAAAAAAGCTTTATATTTTGTTATCATTTATGTATATTTGCAAATAATGTTAGATACAGAGATCTACGGAAACATACGTACACTGAGAAGCTATGACTAAATTATTATTTGTCATTTAGGTATTATGGTTACAAATTTAACTAAAAAGTAACGCAGTAGTCCAAAACTTTTAGTATTTATTTTATGATTGTCTGATTAATAAAATGGTAGAGTAGTTGAGTTTTCGTAATTTTCCTGATAATATGAAAAACTGTTCAATATTGGAATTTAATTAACTTAATAATACATCTATTTTGTTCTGAGACCTTACTAGTGCTGTGATAATGGCTTTAGTAATGACTTGTACAAATTTGTTATAACATTGTGTAACAAGCTGTAACATTGGACCGCTAGTGTTGGCTACGAAATTGGTGAATACCGGATATACAGATATGCAGCCAGGTGTCTAATGATGCGTAGATAAGTTTGGCGCACAGAACACGGGTTTATCAGTATCGGCGCTCAGAGCACGATTTCATCGTTGGCGCTCTGAGCACGCTACCGCCAATCGTCACATACGCCCGGTATCATAGCATACACGAGTTATACAAGCAAACACACGCAATATGAGATAAGCAACTTGCATAGCAGCCACGTATGTCATAGTAAAATAATGTTAGTAAGGTCGACAGAACGTCGTAGCTTCGAGTGTGCATTATTCAAAACGCATCATCACGATTAGAGCCCAGATTTATAAGCACAATCAAACAGTAAATTAAACATGCAAATATGCACGAAGAATGGTAAAAATATCCACCAAAATAAACAAAAACAAATACGCCAAAAAGAATAAATAATTAGTTTCGTAGAATCCCTACGTTATTCATGGTTGTTACAGTATATAAGGAAGGTCATCCAGAGATTTTCTTGAGAGAAGTTCCTGCGTCTGTCACTGAAGAATGATTTGTACAGTGACAATGTTCTTTCAACGTCGCATGACATCACAGTCGCATGTGAAAAGCAACACAGTTCTTCTTCAGTGAATTCCTCTTCACCAGAAAGCTTTTTAGAAATTTGACACGGTCTTCTTTAACCAGGATTCTTTTAGTAATCTATCACAAAAAGTAAATGTTGCAAGGAATAATACCAGGTAATGTGGAGAAGCGGTTATGGAAATACTGTATCTTTTCCTGGATGACGTTTTCAGCAAAACGTTCCTGGGCTGTGGATATTTTTTCTGCATCTTCTGCATTTAAGGAATATAAAACTGCTTTCAGGTCACCGAAATGTTACGCGTAGCCTCTAACACAACCTCTAACCACGAACCCCATCGAGTTAAAACTGGCTGAGGAGATAAAGGCGTTCATGACTCTAACCTGTGTGGTTGTGCATCGCACTGACATACCACGATGTAATCTGAATTCCGAGCTACCTGGAGCTCCTGCCTCATGATCCTCCCCAAGTAGGGCGGTTTTGCTCTTTAGCAGGCCTTACATCGGCTCTTTTGTAGTAGCCTACCCTAGCACAGTGTACACCGAGGTCGTTTCCACGATTCACCTGGATGTATACGGTATGACCCAGCCTGGTTATAAAAGGATGAACCTGGCTTCAGGTGCATAAAATTTTCGTGCAAGCCGCCTTATGGTGTCGTCCAAGTTCTCTTCTTAGAAGACGTGAAGAGAATTGACCGCTACCCTAAGACCCCTGTCGAGGACGCTTTGCAGCTTCTTTTCATGCATGGCGGCACGGTATCCTTTGACCGGGGCAGCGTATGTAATGACCGGCAGGAGATACGCGCCGATGACCATTTTGCCCAATTTTCTTGTCATAACCGAGCTTACCAGGAATGGGAACAGTAGACTCAGGTGAGCGGACGCTCGCTTGTCAACTGTCTAAGAGTGGATACGCCAGGTGAACCGACGATCGAGGTGGACACCGAGGTACTTCACTTCGTTGGACCAGCGCAAGTACGTTCAGCCGATGAGAAGATCCCTGCGCTGGTTCTTCCCGTGCTTAGAGAATAGAACAGCTACACTCTTTATCGCCTTTTATAGAGACACCCGTCAGTTATCAGTCTAGTCCCACAGCAAATCGAGCTGGCGCTGTAGTCGTAAGGCGGCTCGTTCTGCAAATACAGCCATGTCATACGCAAATAGGCCCACCTATTTGCAGACTCCAGGGTGTCTCGGCGCGTCGTTGACATAGACTGAGAAAACAGGAGGGAGCCAATAACACTTCCCTGAAGGACGTTGGCAGTGATTCGTCTCTCGAAAGAGACAGAATCGCCTACTATCACGCAGAAGATCCTCTCCGTCAGAAATGAGATGACGGAGCAATCAAATGAAATTAGCGGTCTGGGAACTGGATTTCCCGGAGTTTTAATAAAAGCCCATAGTGTCATACGTTGTTAAAGGCTTTCTCTACATCTAACAAAACAGCCAACGGTCTCTTCTCTCCAACACTCGGCGTCCGTGAGAATGTCTACTATTCTCATCAGTTAGTTGATGAATGGTGGAATACCCAACACGGAAGCCGAACTATTCGTGGACCAGGATGTCAAAGTTTATTAGATGGCCTGGTACACGACGCGTACAATACTCGAGCACCTTTGACGTAATGGATAGAAACTAATGGGCCGGAGATTCTGGGCGGGAAGCGTTCTTTCTCTGCTTCGGGATCACTATGGCCGTCGCCTTTCGCTATTTCTTGGGAAAGTAGGCCAGTCTAAGACACGTGTTGAACAAATCAACCAAGCTCCGGAAGAAGACTTAGACGGTGTTTGAAACACCGTCCGGGCCTGGAGCTTTTCTTGGCTGAAGTTCAGCGAACCGATCTGAGACCTCTTCCAAAGTATGTCTGGTCGGGCTCCGTAGTGATCGGAAGAGTTAGAAAGTCTTCCACGTCCATGTCGACTTGTTCGTCAACCGTTTTGCATTCAAGTTCTAGCTTTGCTTTTTTACGCATTTGTCTGAAACTACTATTTTAATAGCCGATAAAAAAGAATCGGTGATAATGACGGTTAGGTGTGTAATATGCAATTTTAATTCAGAATTCTAAAATATGCAAGGAAAAACTTTTCCCCTGGAATTATAAACATCATCAAACATAGTCAAAATTGCTTCTCAGGATGTGTATTACATGTATAGAAACGTTGAAAAAAGTACGCATTTTGATTAGCAATCCGGCCTCTAATCTTGATCATCATAAAAGCATCTCACAACATCCTACTTATTTTACCTATCGTTGTGTACATTCAACATTTACTCCACCTTGGCTAATAGAGGTGTTCAGTAAGCTGTCGGCCAGATTTCGAGTTTTGCGTTTTTAAGTAATGAGCGAAAGTTTATAATAGCTGACTTTATTGAGTATTGGACAGCTTTAAACGTAGAAAACTTTTGTATACGAATGCCTTTGTTTATTTAAATTGTTATCAAAGTTATGAATAATGATTTCTCTGATGTTCAATTATTCCACTCCTATAAGATCACGAGCTGTGCGATCGTAGTAACAATATGATCAAACTTCAGAAAAAAAACCTACCACTCTTCGCTAAAGCCCATAGTGAGCCGTGACCAACTTTATAATCTCCCTCCATGTATTCCTTAATCTTCTCTATTCATCCCCTCACTTTAATTGTCTTCATATTCTACAATCCACATGCCATCCATGGTCATCGCCGTCTTCCTGTTTTGTTAGAAAAAAAATTAATTATTAACCACATTAATAAACGAAATGCAGTATCAAACAGAATACTCTTTATTAAATATTACCAACTGTACTGTTTTATATGGTGAGTGGCATTATTTTACTTATTCTAGAAAGTAGCTATTGCTTTGATAAATTAATTAATGTTAATAACACGTATTGTTTGATCTCTGAAGAAACGCTTTCGAAAAGCATTTTCAACTATATTAGACATATCCTCATATATTCTCCTTTAGAAAACAATGTCGGATTTGACTGCTGATCTGATATTCTTAAAAAAATATGTAAAAGTGTATTGACTTTAAGAACTTTATAGAGAACCCCAGTTTAATACACAGATTCGAAGAAGTAGTATAAAGGGACAGATAAGTTAAGATCAGCATAACAGTTGCTCTCAAACCCCCTTCATTACCAAAATAAGTGGTAAGCAGAAATTAAAACCTGTTGTTGCTTTATTATTGACGCAGGTGATCATTTTAATGTTTTTTAAAACAAATTGAAATGTACGAGATAAGCATATATGACTCTCGACTGCTTTGCGATGAATTCTTCCAACCGTCTCATATATCTTTTAAAAATGAAACTAAAACACGTAATTATAAGTAAATTTATGGTTGTCTAAACTTGAATCGTGTGAGTATTTATTCTTTACAAAACAGAAATTTAGGACAAATATTTTCCAAACTTCTTTTATCAAATTAAATGCGTAATGCCCAACAGGCAATATTCTGGTATACCTCCATACGAAATATTAACAACGCCATTTTTACATTTACTTATGAAATAAAATTTTCTTTCATGTAGATTGGAAAAATAATCAAATATATTAGCTCAACGTGTACGTAAAGTGAAACTGTAAAGAACAAAAGTAAAAACAATTTTATTTAATTAAACTTGGCTACGCAGACACCGAAACTATTTATCTGCATTCATTCTTGACAGATTCCATTAAGCTTATAACCTGCGTGCTGGTCCAGTGGCTGGGGTAGATGTGATGGTGTGGAATACAACGGTGACAGAAACAACCTCAACCAATTAAAGTGATTGCCTCCTTACACGGTTCGCTGAGAGCCAACAATTCGTTAAATTTTTATTCTTTGACTTACACTCATGTTACCGCCTCATTGGTGTTTATTGTGTTTTTCTTAACTACCGGTATTATAGAATTGATAACGTAGCAACCTATCAAAATTAAATTACTTATACAAAATTTTAATGAATGGGAGTTTATTCTTGTTTGATGTTTTTGTACAGTTTTCATATAAAAAACAATTGTTTTATTTGACATTATGTCAGTGTATCATTGAACAAGACAAAATTATAACACTTAAATATACATTGTCCGTTCACACACTACAAGGTGTACATCATTTAAATAGCGTGTACGTAAATCTATTTTAATTGATATGTTTGACTTTGATTAATGAATTTTAATGGTTGGCTACGTCTTATGAGAGATGTATGTGTCTGATGATGGAGCGATCGTTCCAAAACGCATCTCACAGCTAATACAAATCACAAGACACGACTGAAATAAGTTAATATAATAATTAAATATATGATATGTATATTGAGCACAGTGTGACCAGATGTGGATATATGTAAGCAATGTACTTTAGACACTGGAATCTTGGTAACGTGGTCCCAATCTAGCTATCATAATCAGACTTTCTTCATAAATTCTGGCTTAGTTCTGATTAGACTTAGGTACCGGTAAACTCTGGAAAATATTATGTTGTAGTACTATCCATAAATTTACGTGTTGTTCACCAATCAACTTTAATAGTTGTAATAAATAGTTTTTAGGATTCTGTTTATAAGGACAATAACAAAATATGGAACGTAATAAAACATAATTAATATCAGTTTTGTTCGTAACTATTATAATAATTATCACCTTTATAGAATCATGAAGAGTTAATAAAAAAGGTTAAGAAATGACGAGGGGTTAATAAATCATGAAGGATATATAAAAATAAAAGACATTAATTCAACAAATGTTATTTATTGCATTTGAAAAAGGTGAAGTTCTGGTACAAAGACACAGTAACCGAACAAACATGACATAGGCTACAAAAGGCATATCAGAAACCCTTCAAAAGTAAATAGCAGACTGTACAGTAGCGCGGTAATTTTTACATTTATAGGTTGGCTAATCTGCGCTTTTAATCTGCGCTTTAATCTGCTCAATTCATGTCCGTGCATCTGGACAGTTCGTTAAATACGTTCACTAGCGGCGGTCGGTTTCGCCCGCTGCTATACTGTCACATTTTTCTTTTGTCGCGACAATCATATAGGCTTTAGGCCGTACAATATTATATATATATATTGCATACATGCAATATGCTAGCAATACATTGCTAATACTTGTACTCAAGTAATTCGAGTGTCGCGTACTCGCGCCTCTATTCATAATTCATCATACGACAATTAATGTAGGCCTTAGGCCCAAGACTTCATATATGGCCTTTTAGGCCCTTTCATTAAATTAATTTCAATGTAACATACGACTTGTATTTACGATGCGCTCATTAGCCAATCTCTTATTCAAAAGTGAAAACTAACAATTTCAATGGTGTATATGTGAACAATTTCAATAAATGTATTAACTACAGTCCACTCTCTCTTCATCATTTCTGCATCCTGGCGAATTAGTTACAACAGTAAATCACGAACACTTCATACTTAACATTTTTTCGTCCACTCGGACCGCATCATTAACATTTTTTGGTCGCTCCGGACCTGGATTTCCGGACACATCATTCACATTTATTATTTTTCTGCCCCAATTTCTGGCCATCACGGGCGACTCAGCATATCCGCTGATACGACCATGGCGTGATTCGATCAGCATTTCGCTCGTCGCCTTTGAGCCTCCTGACGACACCATTGCAAGAGCTTACACCTGCTAGCTTCAGTACGTCAGTCAAAGCAGTCATCTCTCCGAGCTGTGTGTTTGCCATCTTCTCCACGGCGTCGACGTTTCAGGACATCGCCCACAAGGTATCACCTCACTAACATCATTTCAAGGTGCGTACAATGGCTGAAGAAGGCCTCAAAGTGTTAGTCAGAAAGAGAGGCGGCTTAAAGTCCGCAATAGTGCGTATACAATCAGCTGTCAGTAACTTTGATAGAAACTCTAATACAAAACACGTTTTAACAGTAAGACTTGAAAGTTTGAAAAGCTTGGCAACGAAGTACGACGAGGTGCAGTCCGAAATCGAACTTATTTGCAAGGACATAAACGCTGCTCAAGAAGACCGAGTTGAGGTCGAAGAAATGTTATATTCCACAGAAGCGAATATTTTACAATTAATTGATACCTTTAATGTTCAGACTGTACCTCCCGTATTATCGGGCCATATGCGATTAAAACCGATACGTTTTTATTGCTTCACAGGCAATATCTTGGAATGGCAGCATTTTTATTCAATTTTTTCGGACTTGGTGCATGCAAGATCCGATCTAACGTCAGTGCAGAAACTACATTATTTGCATTCTTCTCTAAAAAATGAGCCATTAGACTTAATTAAATCACTACCTATTTGTAATGAAAACTACGCGATAGCGTTGAGTTTGCTGTCCGCAAGGTATGACAACAAGTTCATACTAGTAAAGTACTACATTCAAAATTTACTTCAAGTCAAGTCAACAATTAAAGACTCTGTCCAAAGTCTGGCAGAATTCACAAATACAATAAAGTCTTCCGTTAATTCACTGGCGGCAATGCAACTGTCAGTGAATTCATTCGAACTTATCATTATACAATTATTATCAGCAAAACTCGACCATACTACTTTTAAATTATGGAAGGAGTCTATAGACCCTGATAATCTCCCTAACTTTCAAGATTTCACTCATTTTTTAAACGCACGTAGACAGCTGTTAGAAAATACACTGCCTATCGATGCCGGACAGCAACTCAACAAGCTGAGTTTAAGATTCAATAATAAATCTGATAAGCATAAATCACGAAACGCTGCTGGCAGTACTACATTTAAGAGTTATCACTCAGCGTTAAGTAATTATTCATGTTTGTGTTGTAAATCTAATCATCCAATTTACATGTGTGATAAATTTCGTGCACTAAGCACCGCTGAGCGAGGACAATTTGTATCAAATCACAAATGTTGTACCAATTGTCTTAGATCAGATCATTTTGTATCTAATTGTAAGATTAAGCAGGCATGTAAGATCTGTTCAAAACGACACCATACATTGTTGCACATAAGCAATGTGCCGAAGTCAATCTCTGCCAGCAGCAGTAATTATTGTTCACTCAAATTACAATCCACGAATAATAGTCTTTTATCAACAGCAATTGTGTTTGTCATTGACCAGGCTGGCAATAGACAAAAGGCAAGAGTTCTTCTGGATGCGGGTTCACAAATAAATTTTTGTACCAAATCATTTGCCAAGAAATTACGGCTTAATTTGACTAAATTCAACATACCGATTACAGGTATAAATAATACCGCGTGTCATGCCACTAATCTCGCGTCTATACGCATTATTTCTCGTTATCAGAGATTTAGCTGCGAGGCAAAATGTGCTATCTTATCTGCATTAACCCACAATCTGCCAGCACAATCGTTTGACATAAATCAATTCAACATTCCAGACAACATTTTTCTTGCTGACCCAAATTTCAACATATCATCCGAAATCGACATACTCTTAGGGGCGCAATTTTACCTGGATTTAATTTTAGCCAACAAATACATACGCGTTCCTCATTTTCCCATTATTTAGTAAACAAAGTTAGGCTACATTTTGGCAGGCAATTTGCCCAAACATTGCCATTATAAGGGTCCTGCTGTTTCGTTCCTAGCTAGGAACAACGACGGTCAAATTCTGCAGTCTCTCGAAAAATTCTGGAAGGCAGAAACTATCCCTGATAATACCCCTATACTGTCACATTTTTCTTTTGTCGCGACAATCATATAGGCTTTAGGCCGTACAACATTATATATATATTGCATACATGCAATATGCTAGCAATACATTGCTAATACTTGTACTCAAGTAATTCGAGTGTCGCGTACTCGCGCCTCTATTGATAATAACGAGTCAGCTTGTGAGGAGCATTTCGTGCGTTCTACTCATCACAATCAGGAGGGTAGGTTCATTGTTTCACTGCCATTTAAGTCCGACCATCTCCAGTTGGGGGAATCTTATACCAATGCTAAAGCAAAATTTTTGAATTTAGAACGCCGATTCAGGCGTGATTCTAAGCTTGCTCGCGATTACGCAAACTTTATTATCGAACTCTGTGCTTGCTTGTTGTTATCGCGACTCGTATCTAAGGTCGTTCCTGCGCTTTATTCGTTTATTAATAGTGTTCATTTATATTCTGACTCCATGGTGTCTCTTTACTGGATTCATGCCCAGTCCACGAGGTGGAAAACCTACGTCGCTAATCGTGTTGCTGAGATTCAGCGTCTTACGCAAGCCTATACATGGCATCATGTCAATTCTAAACACAATCCTGCTGATATTATCTCTAGGGGGTGTCACCCTGACGTTTTGCGAGATTCTTCGCTTTGGTGGCACGGTCCCGCTTGTTTGTCTCAATCTTCCGAGTCCAATCCTTTTCCACCCTTTTTACCTTCTAATCCGTCGTCATCTGAAGTCACTGCGGAAGAGAAACAAACCCCTAACTTTTCTCTAATGTCTACCCTGGCTATCGACCTTTCTAAGAAATTTTCTTCGTTGCACCGTCTGTCACGCGTATACTCTTACTGTTTTCGGTTCATCAAAAATATTAGACTCTCCAGTGCTGACAAAATAACGAGCGCTCTTACCCCCGTCGAAATTCATCATGCTCTTAATCTCTTCATAAAACAATCTCAGTCGATCCACTTTGCTGCCGAGATTAATTGTCTTCGTAATGGGTCTTCTGTCTCTATCAGGAGTAAGGTGTCTTCTGTCGACCCGTTTCTTGATGATTCTGGAGTGATACGCGTAGGCGGGCGATTACAGCAGTCGCAATTACCTTACGACACTAAACATCCTATTGTCTTGCATCCATCGGCTCATATTACTCGCCTTATTATTGAACGCGAACACATTCGTCTGCTTCACGCTGGTGCTCAACTCGTGCATCACTCACTTCGTCAACGTTGGTGGATTATTAATGCCAGGTTAGTCATTCGCTCCATCATTCGTAAATGTGTCAAGTGTCTCAGGTTTAGTGCCAAACACCAGGTTCAGAGGCTTGGTATTTTACCATTTCCTAGAGTCACTCCATCGTGGCCGTTTCTATTCTGCGCGGTTGATTATGGTGGTCCCTTCATGATTCGTCATGGCGGGCAGAAATCCAGATCTCTCTCTAAGGCATACGTGTCTTTGTTCATTTGCTTAGCAACCAGGGCCATTCATTTGGAATTGGTTTCCGACCTTACATCCAGTGCGTTTATAGCTGCCTTACGTCGTTTTATGTCCCGCAGGGGCATACCCAGTCAGTTATATTCTGATAATGGCACAAACTTTAGGAAGGCCCGCAATGTTTTACATGACCTCTACAATCTTTGGCATAATAAGGATGCCACCTCATCAATCAAATCATTCACGGCCTCTCAGGGTATTTCATGGTCATTTATTCCGCCCTCGTCACCTCATTTTGGTGGTCTTTGGGAGAGCGGCATAAAGAGTTTAAAGTTTCATTTGCGCCGCGTGGTAGGCAAGTCTATACTCACCTTCGAGGAATTTACGACAGTTTTGTCTCAGATAGAGGCGTGTCTAAACTCTCGCCCTTTATTTGCCATCTCTTCGGATGTAAATGATCCGGTGCCACTTACACCTGGCCATTTTTTGATTTGCGCACCATTAACGGCGATACCGGACCCAGACTTATCTCATATTCCTATCTCTCGTCTTGGACGTTGGCAACTTCTCCAGAAGTTTGACCAAGTCATTTGGAAGGCTTGGTCTCGCGACTATTTACACCAGTTACAACAACGTCACAAATGGAAATTCGCTAAGGACCTAGTTTTACTTATTGAGGATAACCTACCTCCATTAGCCTGGAAATTTGGTGTAATTACCGCCACATTTCCCGGCCCAGATAACTTAATTAGAGTCGGAGACATTCGCACGCCTACTGGTGTTTTGCGGAGACCAGTACATAAGCTATGTCTGTTGCCAGCGCGGGACGAGACTTGACACAAGGTTATTATGATCATGTAGCACAATGCTATTTTACTTGGCGATTGGCTTTATTACTTTATTATATGACCATTTGGTCAACCTAATTGTGATGTATCATCACAACATTTTCATGACAATTTACACCATTGCGTGTTTCTATACTCATCATAGTTTCATGGTGGTATATTTGCTATTTTGTATTTATATGTTAATATTTTGTGTGGCATACTATGTCCTACACATTTACATTTTGATGTATTGGGTATGTGTCATGTTTTCGGTGGTATTGTTTTATAAAAAGTTGTTACATAATATTCTCATGGTTGCAGTTATACAACCATGTATGCATTTCTTGCACAGTTGTTAATATGTGTGATTTATTGTTCTATGAATGTATTTCTTAATTGTTCAACTCATGTATTACATTTGTAACCACAGTGTCGTATTTGTTACTTATGCTATTGCGCTTATTCATATTTGTAATTAACTAAATTGGTGTTTATTGTATTTATCATATAACTTGCATTTATGTAAAACATATTGTTTTTTGCGTCTAATGTCTGTAACCATGCCACGCCTAGATTTATTTTTATATTGTATTTTTATATGGTATTTTGTATTTTGTGATTATGCATTGCACAATTATTATTCCTGCTTAATTATGGCATACATGTCATTACATATGTGCTCGCAATCAGTCAGCTATCTATAGCTTGTTCTCACACAACAATATATTGTAAATTCCTGAAACTTCAGGTATAGCATGACTCGTTCAACGCTATGACGCCATGCTAGATTTACGTCTAAACATGTACAATTTGTGACAATTTATTTGTTCATTGTATGCAAAACTCTGTACAGGTCTACTGGCCTCAACTATTTCACGGTAACCATCTATGACTTGCATAGGGTTACAATTTATCGGGCCATCATGTGATGAGTTTCCGATCATTCATTATTAATCATTGTCAAATTATGTATTCTCATGTTTTATATCGTTCAATATTGTATACATACAATATATTTGGGCAATACATTGCCAGCGCTTACATTTTCAGTCATGCATAAAATCATTTTGCACGCCAACCTTGGCCTACTAAACGCTTATCTTTATTAAAGCTTATCTTTACTCAAGCTTATCGCTAAACAATCATTGTACAGCTGTTTTCTAAGATTACAACTCAAGGTTCAATGCAGCCTATTGAGATTAACTTTCATTATTAAGAACTCTGTATGTTATATAATAAGTTACCAAATTGTATTATAATAAGTTACTAAAATGTAGTAAAAAATCTACTGATTTTTGCGGGCAGTTATGTACAGTAGCGCGGTAATTTTTACATTTACAGGTTGGCTAATCTGCGCTTTTAATCTGCGCTTTAATCTGCTCAATTCATGTCCGTGCATCTGGACAGTTCGTTAAATACGTTCACTAGCGGCGGTCGGTTTCGCCCGCTGCTATACTGTCACATTTTTCTTTTGTCGCGACAATCATATAGGCTTTAGGTCGTACAACATTATATATATATATATTGCATATATGCAATATGCTAGCAATACATTGCTAATACTTGTACTCAAGTAATTCGAGTGTCGCGTACTCGCGCCTCTATTCATAATTCATCATACGACAATTAATGTAGGCCTTAGGCCCAAGACTTCATATATGGCCTTTTAGGCCTTTTCATTAAATTAATTTCAATGTAACATACGACTTGTATTTACGATGCGCTCATTAGCCAATCTCTTATTCAAAAGTGAAACCTAACAATTTCAATGGTGTATATGTGAACAATTTCAATAAATGTATTAACTACAGTCCACTCTCTCTTCATCATTTCTGCATCCTGGCGAATTAATTACAACAGTAAATCACGAACACTTCATACTTAACATTTTTTCGTCCACTCGGACCGCATCATTAACACAGACATATAGACAAAAATAAATTGTTCAAAGGAGACGGTAAACGAAATGGACGGATGGTCGCATCACCATGCTCACTTGACCGTTTCATGCTGTGACACTGAAAACAAAGTTCGTGGAAAGCAATTCACAATATAGGCCAAGAGCGTTTTACAAGAGATAACATATAAATTGTTAAATTACTGTAAATACCCCTTTTTTGTTGCAATTGTGGTAAATATCTAAAACGAAATTTCAGCTTTTCATTGTGTGTTTGAAACTCACTACTAGCGTCTGAGAAAAATAAAAAAGGTCAATATGTTAAAATTTTATTAAAAATTTTGAATTTCCTAATTCAAGTATGACAGGGAAATCTGAGTTACAACAAAGATACATAACAAATACAAGTACAAGCTTTTTTTATTTTTTAAATTAAATCCCCGTACATCGTAAAAACAGAAATAACAGTTATTACCGTAGCTTTGAGGCTCCCTCCAAATCATAGGTATTCCAAATATTCCAATGCGGAAACAACGTTTCTTCGTTTAGGACCACTCCCGAAGCTCTTCAACACATTTGTTTGGAGTCCACGATTTGCCTTGGTCTCCTAATTTTACACCAAAGTATGCATAGTACACCTCTATTACAAAATCAGTTATAGTTTTGTGTTGTTTTTATACTGTGAAGTCACCACAAACATGCACAATAATCTGGCGAATTTACACAACCTCATGAATCCATTTTAAGTTAAGAACTAGAAGAGAGGAAACCTCAAAACTAATTCTGTATTTCCATTACACCACAATAAATAAGGTCTACAAACAACTGAGGAACAGAATAAACAAATAAAATGTTATAGCTGGAAGGAGACGAGGGGCTGGCCTGAACGCATGCAGGGCTCAGCTTGTTTTCTGTTAAATACCTTTTTACTAGTTCTCATTACCTTTGTATATTATTCTTTTTACTTCTGACATACACGAAAAGTACAGTATTGCCTACTTAAAATAGTCTAATAGATATTTATAATCATAGAAACAAATTACCATTAAATTAGCTGGCTGGCTTTTGTCAGATATCAACATACATCTTGTACCACATGTCGGAAGATTTCATTTCTCCATTGCACCGCGCACTTTCGCACTATTCCAGGTAAAGGTATGATATAATCCTATCCGTGGAGGTCATATAGGTGTACACACACACACACACATTGAAGAGAAATGCACTAGCCTCTCCATCCCAACTCCACTCTCGCCTATACGATGATGGGACCTGTTATGCCGAGCAATCCACTCCAAAGTCGTGGTAGCCAGTCCCTTCAGCGAAGTGGATCGGTAAGCAAACGAGAGATGGACGTTCTGTCAGGGCAGCCTGAGGGTATTCTGGGTCCTGGCTTGGCAGGATGGTGCTCATCGGCAAGTAGGTTGTGCATCTAGTGTGGAGGCGGAGGAGGCTACAGTAGGCCAACGGCTGCACACATGGGCTGAGGTAGTTAGTCTACTGCGATCGGACAGAGAGAGCTCGTCAGCTGAGGTGAAAGCAACTCTCTAGGGGAAGAATAGCCCAAAATCAAAGTTCCTGGTCCTCTAGGTTGGAGGTTTTACAGCAGGCCAGTAACCTGCTTAAGTAAAACCATATGTACTTACAGAACTATAACGAGCCTCTGAAATCGGATGGAATATACGGCGAAACGACCTAAGCTAACGCAAAAGGACAAATAAAAATGGATTAATGATACTTTAAAAGTAGCAAAATGGAATGTTATGGGTATAGCTAATAAAGAGGATGAATTAGTAAGACTATTTGAGAAGAATAAAATAAATATCGCTGTTGTAACGGAAACTAAAAAGAAGGACCAATGCATGGTTCAATTTATGTAGGAAACTATGCGATGTTTTATAGTGGAGTAGACGAAAAATCTGGAGGTGCTACAGGAGTAGCAAAGTTCATTAACAGTATTGGCAACGAAGTATAATAAAGTGTCATTATGAAAACGAAAGAATCACACACACACACACACACACATATATATATATATATATATATATATATATATATATATATATAAAGATAAAGTATGATCGTGGACAGTTGGTAGTAATAGCCGCTTATGCTCCTGAAGAGCGGAAAAAGCAAAACAGAAATGTATTATTGGAACCTCCAAAAATTAAGTAATAAAAAAACAAATCTTGAAATTCTGTTAATAGATAATATGAGTGCCAGGGTTAGGAAAGTCCTTATCCACTCCAACTTTTGTATAGTGCTGAAGAAGAGGAAGAAAGTAAAACGTAAAACTTTAATCATGCAGGATTGGTTATAAATGAAACGGACAGTAGAACTTTGGAGGAGTTACTGCAGACATTGAAGGACTTGAGAAATCGTAAAGCATCTGGTTCGAATGGTATAAATACAGAACTTTTGAAGTGTGGAGGCATTCTGTTGCATTTGCGTCTACTACATTTTCTGAATATGTTTTAGAAATAATACAGAATTTCCTAAAGAACGGTAAAAAACAGTTGTAATTTCATTATTCAAAAAAGGAGCTCGGACAAAGACAGATAATTTATAGAGGAATTTCTATTTTACATACTACATATAAGGTCTACGCTAGAATAGTAAATGGGAGACTAAAGCCAACAGCTGACGCTTTAACATCAGAAGAACAAAATGGCTTTGGGAAGGGGAAATCATTCATAGATCCTATCTTTACACTTATGTTAATAATTTAAAAGAGAAAAGAATTTAACTTAGAGGCGCATCTAGCATTCATCGATGTGTCGAATGTTTTCATAATTTAAAACGTTCGCTACTCTGTAGTATAATGGAATGAAGGGGTTTCCCTTCGCAATTTATTAAAGTTCTTATGAGCTTATATTACAAGACAGAAGTTATCGTGGATTTAAATGGCAAATTATCAGAAGATATTCCTACGAATAAAGGTGCGAGACAAGGGTGCCCTATCGTACCGACACTTTTTAATATCTACATGGACGACATATTTCGGCGATGGACAGCTAAAGTTTATTCAGGAATATCACTTCAGCAAAATATTCATGTGAATTCATTGTTTTATCCAGATGGCATGGTAATCATACAGAAAACAGAATATAAGTCATATAAACATACAGAAAGACTAGTTACAAAGGGCGATATTTACGTTCAATAGCATCATACAAGACTATGGGCTACAGATCTCTCCTACAAAATCTAAAACGATGTTATTTAAGGGCACGTATCCTATAAGAACTAGATAGTTGGGAATAATCACAGTTTGGATCAGTTTAGTCATTTTAATTTCCTGGGTTGTGATAGGCCTATCTCCAATGGAACCGAAATTGACTGGGATAATAAGCTAATGAAATTTAGACGCGTATCTGGAACGGTTCATAGGTACCTGAAAAATAAAACACGGAAGGATACCCGAATGAAATTTTATACAAAACTTTCTGTACCCACATTCCTGTATGCTAGTGAGACATGGACTCTTGGTAAAAGGGACGTACAGTGGATCCAAGCAGCTGAAATGAAATTTCCAAGAGGGACGCAAGGTTGATCTCTCCTGAACCGGAAAAGGAACGAGGATATTAGACGCGAATTAAACGTTGTATCGTTGCACCAGAAGATTGGTGTTGATGATGAATAACACCATGAATAAGCAAACATTTTTAAATAAGCTGTCTCTCCCTCTTTCTACCTGTTTTACATTCAACCACAAGGATCTACACAGAGTATTTTTCTTAAGTAGCAATTAGTTTTTCAAATTATCTCTGACCTATTACAATATATAGCCCTATCCAAAAAATTAAATTTAATTGATAATTTTAAGTTATCAGTAGGAGGGTATAAGAAATGTGTACTATGAAAACTGGTGCCAATAACGCCAGGAAAAATGATGTTACTAGTGTAACTAGTAAGAAAAGCACCTTCTATCTGGGCAATCCAGAGAGTAGCCGTAATAACGTTAAAATTTGCGCCTGAACAGAAGTTACTATAAATTTTGCTACATCTCGAATAGTACAGTTTATCCATCTATGGTAGTATAGTTATGTAGTGTGTAGTATAATGAAGTAATAAAGGGGACTTAGTTTTGCATATAATAATCTCCCTCTGCGCTTAACTTACAGACTGACAGAATGAACAGAGGGAAATGAAATGTTACTGAGTACATTCGAAAGACACAATGAAAGGAAAGCGGTAATTCTGAATCCCGGCACGTTTACATTTGTATAGGGCGTGGAAAAAGGAATTTTAATGTAGTCTTCTTGGCACTATATCTTTGTGCGTCTTGTCACGCCACATGTCAAATTATCCAAGTATTCCAATATCATTGTGACTGGCTCGAGTACGAATACGTATGATTTCTTTAAACAGTGGCTGTGATGGATTGTACAATTCTAAATTTTAATTTAACTGACGGAGTTTTGCTATATATATTTTTCTGTGATGGCAAAAATCTGTCAGTTAAATTTAAATTCGGATATGTTTAATATTCGTATTTGTTAATAATAAATATTGTTTTAATCGTTTTGCTTTGAACGAGTAAAATTTTCTCTAGTGAACAGAAAAAATCATTAAAAGCAGAAATCACAGATTTAACAGAATGAAAACAATTAAACGCACAACAAACTAAACGATCCAGTGAATTGAATTGTCAGACGACAATAGTCACTATTACTGCTGTATGCCATTATTACAACAACTACTTAATATTATTTATTCCAACAATACTATTTATTTATTAATTTATGGTAATAATTCTTATTTAGTCATATACTCTAAGAATAAATGTAATTTTCTCTAATAATATTAAGAAGTGTTATGTTATATTGTTATTATTATATTATATAGAGATTGCTTTATGGATCAGAATTATCGGAATTCCAATAACACAAAAATCTGCTCTTAGTGGACTGATTTCAAAGACAGCAAAAGCACCCAAGCATATAACAATATTTTGTTTAACCAAGAAGAGACGCGAATACACAAGTAATTGTCTAAGATGACACCAATTCTGCAATTTCATAAAAACAAAATAAGGGAGAGAGAATTTGTTAAATAATTAAATTTCGAGGATCTGAAAAATACATCTAAAAACTTACTTGCTTTAAAGCAAACAAAATATTTTAAGATACTAGATTGTCGAACGTTTTACAGACAGGAACATTAAAATTTAAAATTTATAACGACACTAAACAAAAATACCTTTAACAAAATTAAGGTAGACTGATAAGATACAGAACGGCTGGGTAGGTCAGTAGTAGAGAGTTCATTCATCAAACTTTGGTGTGAGTTTGGATCAAGGTCGAGTCAATCCAGCCCTATCTGCCTACTGTTGGAGCAAAACAGGAGCAATCTAGCAGAGGTAAGCCGAGCTCAGTTAGTAACACGTTCAGGTGAACACCCCATTCCGCTGTGCGGTTCGTCACTGGTCATGGTTAAATCCATACTCTGGTGGTGGTATAGTTAAAACGTTTGGAACGAGTTACCACTATAGGCACTAATGTCTATGGTTCTTACTGTAAAATAATTAAAACGATATAATTTTAAAAAATAATTTAATTTTTTAACTAAATACTTAAGCTACGCGCGTAATTGTAGGTTAATGATGGGCAGCAACATCAGCGTCTGCCCTTATCTTGACTTAAGTACATTTTAACTTTTGTTAGCGTATAGTGTCTAGGTAAAATTTGATCGTTATCAATTCAAAAAATTCCAAAATACATCTTGTTTATTTACTTAAAATATTACTTTGTCTTTGTTTAGTAATTATGGAAGTATGTTGTAATTTTTTCTGAGTAACGAATGTAGATGGAATCAAGCAAGAAACATGAGTGGTAATAAATGCGCCAGTCAGATAAGATACCTATAGTACTCTAATTATGAAATGTGTGTATGTAAATATTGAAGTCAAATTATATTTAAGGGGAGCAAATGGAAACAGTAACTGACATGAGTGAAGAGGAATGCTCTACTTTGCTAGCTATTACTTTCCCATTCCATGAGCTCATTTGGATAGCAATGTTTCGCGAGATTCACATTTACATTGCCGAGTACAATATACTGAAAGTGATATTTTTTCCGTAGGCCTACTGGTCAACTAAAACTTACTTAGTTACTAAGTTTATCACTACAAGTAAAATTTACTTTGTTTATAGAGGTTTTATTTTTCTGGCATTAATTTCTCAATATTTTGTATCACATTCTGTTTGTACGTTAACACAAGTAACCCTACTGCATTTAGCACAGACTGTATAAGGCACTAATTTGAGCGAGTTATCCCTTTCTTCCCACAATTTTGTTAGGTTAGTTTAGGTTAGGTAAGGTTTGCTCCTCCTAGTTTAGGTTGGAGTCCTCTTAGTTTGGTTCCTCCATCAACAAGTAAGACGGAGCCTTATAAAATTAGTGTACAATGGGAAGTTAGTTGTAATATACATGTTACAAGGAGCGGTACAGGTGTGAATGAGATGTTCCAGCAATTAATTATTAAGTTAAGTAACTAGTAGTGGTCTCACTAAACGTGTTAATATTGGTGTACGTTATTATAACTTATGTTATGAGGTAGGCCCACATGTAATATGCTCTTAACTGCAAGCATAACTGCAAGTTGAGAAGAAACGGTTCGTTAAAGGGTCAAATGTTGGGACCTAATGCTCCGATGTCTGTGACACATGAGTGATGCTTTAGTAATTTGCAAATCGATAGGCAGCCGAAGGCCGCCTTTTCGATGCTTGTGTAGGACGAGCACAGAATCTGTCACATATTGGTTCAGTACGTAGAGTGTAAATATGCAATGAGGAAATTGACTGGTCGCAACAGTATATAAAGATTGAAAAAAGCCGTATGCGTCATCATTCTAGGCGTGAGCCTTCATCTCTTCACGCGCTTATGATAGACGCAGTCTGTGGCTGTAGCTGATAGGATGATGTTTTTGATCACAATTGGCCGGGTCATAATTCATCGGGTTCAAATTTTCACCTCGGCCGCAACTGACGGCAGCCCTTTTGAAGATCTTGCACGTTTATTCATAACCTAATAATTATCTTAACAATTGTACTAAATTCAGGTTAAGAAACCTAATCTTAAATAACCGATGATTCTTATTCATTATTATTAAAATGATAATATTTTCTGTACTACAATTTCGTACGATATTAGTGTAAAATAATTTTATAATAATGATTGTAATCTTATTTTATTATAAATATAGTAACTAACGTATGTAACATTTTTACCTTCGTTGTGAGAATGATGAAATAATAAATAAATAAATACCGGAATAATTTATAGCTACTCCTGCAAAGAAGCCGATTGTGACGGTGGTACAATGCGTAATTATGCCTACGTATTTACCTGGTAAGCTTAACTGAATCATTTTGTCTAATCACATATGATAAGCCTAAACTGTTCAGATGGAGTAACTTTGAAGTAAATAAAGCACCAGTTTTAAATTGTGTCTGTTTGTAAATATTGATGTATTCAAAAATATAAAATTTTGATGACAAGCAGAAAACAGTCAAAGCAACGTTTGTATATGTAAATTGCTGCCTTTTTAGAGAGCTTATTATTAATTCCTGTATATCGTATTTTTACCTAATTAAATTCACAATCATGCAAGAAATTACCACTTTCAATTCACATCTTTTACTGGACGTTGAAGAATACATATTGTGCATTAAATATAATGTGGAATATTTTCAGTTTACAGTGTTTAATTAATAAAACTCTCATAATTACTAAAAAATTATTATTTGAAAACACAATTATAGTCTTTTATAAAGTAACACGATAGTATGCTTACACTTTAAACTCTATTTAAAATATTATCAAAACCCAAGACATTAAGCCGTTGTTTAACGTTTCTGTTGCAGTTCGGATTACTCTAAGAGTTTCTGTAAAACTGTTGTAACAAAATATTTAGGGTTAAAAACAAATACTGAAGTTATGTAAATATCATTTCGATCGTAGACTAAAAAATTTGAAACACACTGACTGAGTATAATAGAATAATAAACATAAGGTACGTGTGATTCGAATTAGCACATCAACCAGCAACATGTGTATGAGCCTTATGGTAACTATATAACACGATTTCATAATTTTGTTAGCATTTAACGCATGAATTAGAAAATTTGACAAAACACTGTTTTATGTACCATGTGTAGATATTGCATTATACGAAAAATTATGTTAACTAATGATTACTTGTTCTTTCCAAACATCATCACTTAGAACTTAGGAAGCTAGTAAAAAATATATGATGTTCTGTCAGTAAGTCTTTGTGATCAACGTTGACTTAAGATGGAGATGTTTTTGAGGTAGACATTTTGCCGAGAAGTTGCCAAATGACCTACTATTACCATTCTAGATTAATTATTGTATTAATTTACTTAGATATTTTGTAACTGAAGAGAACGTTTCAGTTTATTTGTTACTTTAAATTTAAATGTTAAATGATTAATTTAATCTTGAATGTTATTTGAATATTACATTAACTTATTACATTGCATTCAAATTATATGATAATAACATTTTCATAACTCATGATGTCCCTATCATGATGTCCTACTCATCTGAGGACATTTTTTTTGTATTATTCTGAATCTAAGTTGTATTCATTCAAAAAGTTCTTTGTCAGACATAACTCTTTAGTTCTTCTTTCTAAAGTTTCTGAATTGCTGATGCCTGTTTCTTTTCCAGAAAGTTATAGATACTTATAAAACTTTTCCAATTAATTGAAAGAGTTTCAATACAATGTTATTCAACATCTTCTACTTTTAGATTTTAAATATTTTGTGGTAATGCATTGAATATTTGTAATAATTAACTAAATTTATACTTTTCATTGACAATGAAATTACAATTTCAACTAACGTAAATAACATTTGTGACACATAACTAGTGACAAATCGGGCAAATAAAAATCTGATAAGATACAACAAATAGTTTAAAAATTGTAAAGTGTAAATAAACTTGAGGCATAGCTACAGATAATCTACTGAAGACTATGAGAAACGTCCAGCTACTTCAGCAGTAAAACTGAGTCTCACGCTAAGCGAATTGTTCAGCTCAATATTCAATTATTTTGTAGTTACTTACGTATCCCTTCTACTTCTAACTCGTTCCCCTCGGCTTCGTAGCTGTCATCAACAGAATTTCTTCCCCTTGTTTCTCATACGAACCGTGCTCGTGTTGCCATCCTTCCAATAATCTGTCTGCCATTATTCGTTACTAATATGATTAAAACGTTGTAACAGTACATATAATTACCAAACTACAAACATCAACATGTAACAGTAATAATCGACCAAAGGCCATGAGAACAATCAAACTTGAACTTTAAAGGAGGAAGCAGAGAAAATAATGAACTAACTGAGAAGAATAAAGAGATCAGCATTAATAAATAATTGACTATGAAAGAAATGAAGACAACGGACTAGAGACAAGACCAACGTTGACCCAATATACCCAATAGATCAGACAGTGAGAAGAAGAATGAAACATCCACAAAAGGATATTAATTAAATAAGATTAATGGAATAAGTTAAATAGGGAAAAATCGAATTAACAACCAAGAGAATAAATATATAATGAAAAAAAATAACAAATAAAGAGAATAGAAAGTAAGACTCATGATTGAGAAAAAATATTTAGTTTAAAACAATATGCAAACCCTATGCAATGACTTAACGCTGACATCAAACCATTAACAGACTATTCTAGGTGACTTGGCTGTGACCATAACTCGAATTTAAAATAATAATATAAGCAAAAATGATCAGGAGAGTGAGATTAAAACTTGTATTAGTATGAGTTCATAATGTATAAAAGATAATAACAAGACTTACCTACTATTTGTGTAAATGATATAGACACAGGGATATCAGAAAAACTGATAATCACCAAAAATGTTGTTAATATAATATAAAAGAAACCGAAAAAGAAATACAGAACAATAAATAGAAAATAATAGTATTAGTACATGTAAATAATTAAGTAAAATGTATAGAAACCAACTATCAAATGAACCCATTGTTGTAAAACAGAATAGGTACACACATAACCTAGCTCAACAAGCATTTTGCACTTAAAATGACAAGAATTAATAACAAAAATGTTATTAAACCACATTATATTATACTGTACTTAAAATAGATGTTATAAGGATCATACCAGCACCAAGACTGATTACCAAGGAAAGATTTGTATTTGTCATTAGTGTAAATTAACATACTGAAATGGACAGAATAGGATTTACCTAATAACCAATCTAAAAAACCTTTGGAAATATTAATAAAAGAGAAAGAGGTTGATATCAGTAGAATCAATGAGATATAATACAACTAATATGATGTAAACTAATAATTATTATCATGAAATTGAATCACAATAATGAAAATTAAAGATACTTGTCATGTAGCATTAGATGCAAGAAGTATGAAGGAAGTACCAGCAAATGGGAATATCCGGGTGCAAACCAAAACATTGTAACACTTTATAGTTATTGTAATGATCATTTATGTAAGAAATAAAGACTCAAAAAACAACTTTCTAATATAGAATGAAGACAAATTATGTGACACCCAATAGTACAGAGCTAGGGGCTGTTATAAATAATAAATACAATAAAATAACAATGTGATAACTAAAACTGAGGTAATCAGAAGTTATAATGATCATCTCAGAGTAATTGTGTTACAATAGAAATGGTTCATAAACCACTATTAAAATACAATAAATGAAAATAGTTGGTAGTGTCATGGGCAAATATGCCTAGCCAAGTTATTTATAATGTTTATTAGAAATAAGTATTTATTTATGTCATGTGTAATATTGTAGTAGTGATAAGAAGTTGTAGACAACAATTGTGAATAATAATATTACAGTAAAAGGAAGTAATATTAATAACAAAGGGGTATTAAGAAGTAGTAACTAATATTGAATTAGGCCTAATCAGCAAAGACGATTTTTATCAAAATACAACTTTATAACTTATTGTAAAGAGTTCATACTCGATTATTAGGGAGTAATCATCAATGATTATTAAAATTGAATTTTATACATAAATAAAACAAACATTATTATATGTAAATAGCCAATAAGAAATGTTAATAATCTTATTTTTGTTAATAATGATCAAACCCATATGGTATGGGGAACCAAATTGTTTCGTCTCAGAAAAGAGAAAGATAAGGGAACAATACTAATTATAAAGATTTAATAGTTTACAATCCCTTGGGCATAATAGGGTAAACTAATTTATCATAATCTCAAACCCCGCAAAAGGACGCTTTGAAAGCGTCTATTTTGCCGAGATATACCGAAGAATTAAGGAAATTAAGAAAATTAACCAATCAACGATCAGAACCTAGTATTCGAAGCCAATTTCGGACAGAGGTGAGAACACAGTCTATCACAGTATTCCGACGGGGAAGCCACGCCGCTCCTGAGACCAACTTTAAGAATTAACCTCGACCAGCTGACGAGAAGCAATAACCTCAAAAGTGAAATTTAGGTTATGCCGGTAGTAAACAAAAGTCGAGTTAACATTAGTTTAGTGAATCTTTACGGAGTATGTGCGCATAGGTGGTGAATTAAATATTAATAAAAATTTTAAAATGCAATTAAGGAAAAGGGCACTACAAGCAAGTATAGTGACAATTAACCAATACTTAGAGCAATTATAACTTTTTACGATAAAAATTGTATCGAGTATAAGTAATAAGATGATTTCAATGGAACACAAAAAGGGCTTTGGACCTTATTAAAGGAATAATTTTGTTTATGATTAAGAAATTTAAAGACAGTTAACCTTACTTATAACAGTTGTTAACTTATTTGATAATTGTTTATATTTTTTATTGTATTCTTTTTTATACAGCCTGAAGGCACCATATACACCTTTAGGCTGTATAAAAAATAATACAATAAAAAATATAAAAAATTGAATTATAGGTACTATTAATAAACAATTAGTTTAAGTATATAAGAATACATCACATTATCATTATTTGATAAATTTCATCAAATATAATGAAGGAGATGTTGTAATATGAACACTAATAGTGCATTGAACATGATGATAGCAGTTAATTTATGTAAAATTAAAAAGTTTTAACTATAAGTGATTAGAACTTTCAGAGTCGTCAGTTGACCTGATAAACCTTACCAAATATGATGCATAAGATAATTTTTATTATGAACTTTAAGAAAGCGTTGATCCTTACTAGGTTAATTCATTTGTTTCTTGTTAAAAATTGTTTAACAACAGCTAGCCATGCCTACAAGAGTTATCAATTTACCTGATTTAATTTTACCCAATAACGAATCAGACGATTATGTTATGAACACTAAATGAACTTATAACCTTATTCTACTTGTATTATGTATGTTGTTAAAGAATTATTATTAATTTAAAGGCAACTGGTTACTATTCAAATACGCCAGCCTTAACCTAAAATGTTGACGAGAGTCATATTTTGAATTTTCATGTTAGTAGTTAAGATTTTACTTGTTATTGTAATCACTCTCCTACTACTCAATAATTATGGTAGTATAATTCAAGTTTTTGTACCTTGCAGTCTGAAAGAACCTACATTTGAGATAAAACAATTTAACCAAAAAATAACGTCCCATGTTATGATTACTGGAATCAGAATAACAAATCCTGAGAAAAGAGAATTTTATCGAGTCAATCAGTAATGTAAAATGAACGATTATCAATCTAATTATTATTATTTAACATAATTTCATGAATATTATCGACCAATAAACCATATTTTATCAGATAAAAGAGTTAACCAAGTTATTTCATTAGACTAGACGATTACAGGTTAGGTGAACCATGCACCATAGTTGGGCACCACTTGCGGCGGCAATTGAGATAATTTAAATAATTTTGAATTGTCGAATCAAATGTTAACAGGACAATTAACAATTGAGACCTTCAATCAAAGTAAGTGCTGAACTAATCAATAAAATTTAATTTCAGTGAGAAGTCAGCTTATCAACTGTTAACCGAAACTACGACAACTGACAAAATTAACAGGTACCAACGAAAGAATCGACCTAGCCGATTCGTTTCAACTGAAGGAACCCGAAAGATTAATTTACGAATTCCATTAAACCACAATTAAAACATTCAAGGTAAATAAATAAATATCAAAAATAATAATCGAATTTAATACCAAAATAAAAAAATAAAGGGAAGTAAGAAGGGGATATTATAAAATTGACGCAACCAACGTGTGGCTTTTAACCCATACGACGAATTATAACATAAAATTGGCACCAACAACTTGGGGCCTTAAAATAGACAAAAAATATATAAACCAAATAGAGGAACGCGAGTTCTATTATTATATTACAACGTACACATTTTCAATTGAAAACACGTGACGTCATAAAAACTGTACTCAAAAATGAGTAAATTAGAGTTATACCCTTGCATAATAGTATCTAATATAGTTGATTATATAAATAAAGGCACAACACGTTTTCATCATTTTGCACAGGTTTTAATCAATAGAAACTTGTTCATAATAATTATGACCTACACTAAACATAATATTATCCAATAAACGCAATTTTCGTTGTTAATAGTGATGATGGACACTTATACAGGATGGTGGACTGGCCATGGGTTTACCTTTATTTGGTTTATTGGCTAATGTGTATCTTAACTTCTAAGAAAACTCCTTCTTGCTCTCAAATATCATATATAAAAATAATAAGTTATAGCACTTTATACGGGCTACGTTGACGATACGTTTCTAATTTTTAATGGCACTTTACGGTAGGTTAAATATATGAACAACTTTTTGAATAGTATAAATAACAACATTCAGTTCACTGTACAAACCGAAGTTCATAACAAATTAAACTTTTTGGATCTCACAGTTACCAAACATATATAGATAAATTAAATTTCAGAATTTACAGGAAACCAACCACCAGTGATGCGGTTATACACGTAAAATCCCATCATCCGTTTTCACAGAAGATGGCGGCATTTAATTGTTTCATACATTGACTATTATCAATACGTCTCAACGAGGATGATTCCTTGGTGACTTAAACACTATAAAATATGAGTTAACACTTTGGCTAATGGTTACAACAACTCATTAGTTGATAACCTTCTCAAAAAACATAAAAATAAGAGGTTAAAGCCCCAGTTACGAAAAACCAACGTTTGTTGCAACCGTATATTTATACTGATATAATGCCAAAAATTTTAACCGCCATGTTAAGTAAAGTTAACATCACTGCAATTTTCAAGACAAATAACAACATCATCAACATCACTGGTTCGACAGCCGTTTGTGGGCCCTAGTCTACTTCAGAATATTCGTTATTCTTATCTCTTCATAGCCATATTCTTCCAGTTTCTACTTCCAAGGGTACTGATGTCCTGACTTACCTCGTCCCTCCATCTCAGTTTTTGCCTTCCAACTTTCCTTGTACCTTATGGCTTTCGCACTAAATATCTTCTTAATAACTCTGCTTTCACAAGCACGTATAACGTCTCCAGCCCATTCTAAACTTATTAATTTTAAAGGTGACCACAGGTTCAAGACAAATAACAGTATACTGAAAATACACCGCCACAATAATAATATCACATCATTAGAGAGAAAAACGGGTGTACACAAATTGTCGTGTGATGATTGAAATTGTTTTATATTGGTCAAAACGGGAAGCGTTTTCAGAAGAGGTTTAACGAACACACGCCGAAACATAATGTTACGACGGTCTCACTGATTGTCGTATGGTACAGTAAAAACCAAATACAGACACAAATGAAATCACTAATTTCCAGCTTTCATGAGTCACAAATAACAATTTGTAATCAACAAGATACTCTCATACAGTAATTCTAGTAAAATTTGTCTACACGCAATAATAAAGTCCACTATTAAGAGTTACGCACTAGTTATAACACAGTAATCACTTTACAAAACAACCACTTGATCCAATCTGAATGAATTGCCACTTATCACTAACTGACTAACTAAGGCGGCCGATGTTGCTATATATAGCCTCCAGAGGTTCCAGAATAATTTGAGTCGCTCACAAGCACTCGAAAAGACAAAAGGGTATTTGAGTGTGTCCTTGACTGAGAAGTTGCACCTGCTCGGTTAACTGAGAAACGAGTGGAAGGACGCACTTGACTCTTAGAGAGCGTACCGTAATAGTCTAATGGTCGTAAAACTGGCCCCTCATTAAGCCTGTCCATCCTGAACTGGCAAACCGCCTCCGAAGTAATACTTGGCCAGGCGATCTAGGTGGACGACCTTGCATTTCCGCTGTCCTTACTGTTGAATCCGATACTGTTGAACATCGTTGATTCTCTTTTTCACAGTGTAAGGTCCTCCCCAGGTAGTCTGAAGTTTAGGTAAGCGATCACGACGGCGCTTTGGGTTGAACAACCAAACATGATCTCCTTCTTTGAAACTCACACTATTCCTGCGACTGTCATACCGAGTTTTCATTTTATCACTGGCTATCTTCAATCGTCCTCTTATCAAACGATTCATTTCTCGCAGTTGGTTTCATAATATCACAGCGGCTCTTGGGACTGAGTCTCAAGTGATCCGAACATCAAGTCCCCAGTAAGACGAATCTGCCGCCTAAACATAAATTTTGCTGGAGTCATGTACTGGAGTTGTGTTGTGTACTGAAGACCTATATGCCATGATGAATAGTGGTATACGTTAGTCCCAGTCTGTTTGGTTCTCGTCAACAACCTTTGACAGATGCTGCTCAAGTGTCCATGAACCTCTCAACTATTCCGTCGGACTGAGGATAGAGAGGTGTTGTTCTGGTCTTTCGAACTCCTCGTAGACGGCATAATTCTTTAAACACTCCTGATTCGAAATTCCTCCCTTGCTCGTATAGATTTCAATAGAGACTCCATAAGGCCTTCGCCACTGTGGTAACTCCCTGACTTGGAATTCTATCAGCGTCCACCCACTTATTAAAATAGTCACCTATAACCATGATGTACCGGTTTCCATCGTCATCGTCAGTAACTGGGAACGGTCCAGCAATGTCTCTCGAATGGCACTCTAACGTTATACTGTCTCATTTTCGCCTTACTGTAGTGAGCACTTACTTTCAGCACACATTTCAAATGTCCGACACCATTCCCCTCATAGCGAGCGAAAATTTAAAAATTTCAAATTTTCTCCTCGACTGATTTTTTTCACACGCAGTTGTGTCATCGACTTATAGTAAAAGCAATAAATAAGACTTAATGTGAAGATGTCAAACCAGCGTCGCTAGCAGACAATAGAAAGATGTTAGGTTCTACTCAACAATAGATATGAAAGTAAGAGATGACAGGAGAAGCTTGGCTAAAAATTATTACCCACAACAAACGACACAAAGCAGACGAGGACACTCACACGTGTACTGAGAAATAAGGCGAACGTCCGCTCGGGTTACGTCAGAATACGATGGTACTGCAAAAAAAGGGGACAGGATGTTACATAGGAGTTGAACATGCTGCACTTTAAGAGAAACAATGAAAGAAGTAAATAGTTGAAAAGACTCGAGTTAAGCTGCACAGCTGGAGGTGACGTTTACGTGACAGACATAATTTACGGTTAGAAAGTCAGGGTGGGTTCACCAGCCAACATATGTCAGAAGTTATTAATAGTTACAAAAAAGGGGTGTGTGATAGAACAATGCTTCAAGAGGACCTAAGAAACAGATGGGTACGAGTTAGGACAACACTGCGTTTGTCCCACACAAAAGAGTGATCGACAGGCGCATAATCGCCAGAAATTCTGCGAAAAAGGTCAACGTTCGAACGAGAAAAATCTGGGGATGTCTGACAACCTATCAGAGTACAAGTCTTGCGAAGAGCACCGGTGGAGAGGAGAGTTTCTATGGTAACCAAAAAGCCAAAGCGAATCATGGAACAGAAACCAAAAACGCTGGAGAAGTGGGACGAAATATTCTGAGAAAACTTTGAGCTGACCTATCACAAGTAAGAAAAGGCGTGGACAGGCCCCGAGACAGAATTTGAGTAGGGACAAGTTGATAAAACTAACTGTCTAACACGGAGAGACTCTTCACTCTTAGTATCAGAATCTTAGTATCTCAGTCTTAGTATATCTCAGTATCAAGCAGTCTCTTAGTATCAGTATTACGGACGATCTTAGTCGAGGGAGTCTTATTACAATCTTTGAACGTATATTTTGACTCGGTATTACTGTGCTCAGTTTCGTATAAGTTACCAGACTTAGTGAAAACACCATGTTATAATATTCGGACTTAGTGATTTCAAACTGTAGAATTCAAAGTGCGACTTAACGAACTTATGTAAGCATTAATATCATTAAGAATCTGAGTGAACAATTCAATCTCCGCGGTACATACACGAAACATTACTAGTGTACTGTACAGATTAGACAAACTTACAGTTAGCCAGTGTTACTGAATTACATTAAATATAATAGAAAATTTAATACTTGAACGAAATAAACAACCAAGTAATATAATCGTATATACATCGATACAAAGTCGAGTAAATTTCAGTGACGAACGGACATAAAACATTATAGCAAAAATGAACATACAACACTTATTTTAGAATGATTTACACAAACTGACACTGAAAACAATAGCATATCTACACAACTCTATAAATGACGCGAGTTCTCGTGGGTGTATACAAGTGATTGTGCATTCAACGACATTCAACAAGATGTGTCTTTCAGCCTTCATCACAACAAAGAGATCGGACGCCGATGGACCATAAAACGGATATGCTAAATTTCAAGTAACAATGATTAATTTATTACTTTAAGTAACTACTACTGTCCTGATTCTTTCAAAGAATCCCTACCCTGGGAGTTTTAAATAAGCTTGATAAAAACAAATAAAGGTAAAGTTATAAATAATGAACGAGTAAGCAAAAACTATCTGGGATTAATGAACGCATCAATTAATTATCATTTGAATTATTGTATACCATGATTTATGTATGTATGTCTTTTTCAGCTATTATATGAACTAAAACTTGTTTTAAGATATATATGTGTATTTACAGGTAAAGCAAACTTTTTTTTGTGTATGATTATAAACTTACGTAATGAATAATAAATTAGTTATTTAAGTACATATAAACAAATGCGTTCATTATTACAAAAAACCCACATGTTAAAGTTTTCTTTTAGAACATGATTAATTTACTTAAGAGTCTTTTTGCTAAGCGATTTAATTAAGTCACATAGTGTTTAGCATAATAACACTGTATATTAATGGCTCTCCAATTGCTGGGTTTGAGAAGGAATAATTCACAAATTAATTAATTGCATATAAATGGCGTTCCAACGCGGGACATAGATAATTAGAGTAATAAACATAAATTAATTATATTAATCATAAAGTAATTAATTTATGCAATTAATAAGATTGCACATTAAAATGCTGCATTGTATTAATGACGCTACCAACGTGTGGCATGATATATTAAAATAAACACCATACCCTACGTCGTGGCAAAGATGAAGTCAAGATTAACGCCAAGATAACCTCCAGACGTCACATCATGCATCTCCTTCAAAACAGACTGCACTTTACTTCGGGGAACTAACAGTTGCATGACCACGCTTCCTCCATCTGCACTTTCCCAAGAACTTTTCAGAAATCGTTATCCAAGGTTACAGATTCCCATTGTTCCAAGTAGCTCTTCAGCACTTATGAACCATAGCTGACGTCTTGCCAACCGGGCGGCGACCTTCCTCTTTTTCCATCAAGTTCGGTTCAATGTCTTCATCAGTCATCTTTTCTTGTAGAAAATCTAGTGTCGTCCAGCCGTCTGCCAGGAAATCTACACTAATGGCTTGAAAATGTTCATTTTCGTTCTGTTCTTCCTTTCTGCGGCAATTTCGGCAATCATCCGAGCATGGTCTTCTGGATAGGCCATCTGCATTACACCTATGTTGTGCCTTGAAGCCGTACTCTTGCAGACTTTCGAGGCACCTTATCAATTGGCCTTCCGGATTTTTAAATCTCAAGAGCCATGCAAGCGCGGCATGGTCGGTGAGTAGTGAAAACCCTCTCCCATAGATTCATTTATGGAAGTGCTCCAAAACTCGGACTATTACCAGCAACTCTCGCCTTGTAACGCTATAATTTCTCTCTGATTTAGAAGCCTCTTGCTGCAATACGTTCCGTTCTTCACCGTTTTGCACTCGAGACAGAACTGCTCCTAGACCAGTATTGCTTGCATCTATGTCTCCAATGTACTTTCCTTCGGAAGCTGGGAAAGCGAGAATTGGCTGCGAACATAATGCCATTTTGAAATTCCTGAATCCTTGAACACTCTCTCTCGACTACTGGAAGTTTCGTTTATTTTCCGTTAGCTGATGTAGTAGTTTAGCAATAGTAGCGAACCATTTTCCTAAACGTCTGTAATATAAGCATAACCCCAGGAAACTCCGAACTTCGTATTTACTCTTCGAAACTTGCCTGTCTCTTACAGTGTCTACTTTATTGGGATCCACACTAACACCCGCTGCCGAGACCAAATGGCCCCCACACTACTTTCTTCTGGAATAGCGAACACTTTTTCGGACTCGGCTTAATTTGGGCACCGTGATTTCTAGTTAGAACCTCCTTAAAGTTTTCCAAACGGTCTTTGAAAGTCTTCCCGATAACTACGACATCGTCTAAATAAACACGGCAAGTTTTCCATGACAGGGGTCGGAGGACTAGATGCATCAATCTTTCAAAAGTTGCTGGTGAATAACAGAGTTTAAATGGCATGATTATAAATTGCAATAGGACACTTGGGGTCGAGAAAGCTGTCCTTTCCTTGTCTTTTTGATGAAGACCCACTTGCCATTATCCGCTTTTCAGGTCCAATGTGAAAAACCACTGAGCTCCAGACAGCGTGTTGAGTGTACCGTCAAAGAGAGGTAGTGCATAACAATCTTTCTTTGTAGCGTCGTTCAACCTCCGGTAGTCTACGCAGAAACGTTTGAACTTGCACAAACACTCATAGATAACATCGGCCTTCAAAGAGTGCTCACGTGTATTTTCACATGTATGAGTTTAAAATGTTTGTGATGTAATTTTAACAATTAACGACCTCGACTGAGCGATTTATATCTGAAGATAGAACATAGATTACGAAACGCGTCATTTTAACGTAAAAACGAAGTCACAAGACTCAGGTGATTCTATTAATTTATAAATAAAAAAGTGACTTGGATACCAATAGCAATGGCCGTGTATGTTATAGTATATGAATAGTATAGCAAGAACCTGCTAAAAAAGGGGCATGCTTAATTGGAAGCACGAGACATGCTTCGTAAGACCTACAAGACAGTTTATGTTTGTGTATACTGACATTCATATTGTTTAGGCCTAATATACATATTGAGCATATTTAAAAAACAATTATAAAATAACTTTTAATCTTTGTGTGTGTGCATCAGTATCCACAAACATAGTGATTATATTTTTAACATCAATAATTGGACGATAAAATCTGTTAACAGTACACTTAATAGTCGCTATAAACATCACCGATTTGTGGGATTCTTGTCAAAAATACCGTGTAGTTAACACTCAAAGCAGGCAAATATAGGAAGTGACCAACCACCAACTTGTTGGTGTCAATGTAATGGACAAAAAATTGTTGGATAAAGAAGGTACTAGGCCTACATACAGAGTATATCAGTACTAATATACAGATATATCAGATCCATTGTAATTGCAGTTATACGTAATATGAATGTACTCTTTTACTTTTAGCCGAATCTATGTTTATTTTCTTACTTAGATTAATAGTTTAAGAGATATGAAACGTTTAAAAATTTCTGTTAATATTTATCATAATTTATAAAACACTTATGGTACAGAACCTAAGTAATATATTCTTAATTATATTACGCGGTAGTCTGTATGATAATGAAATGCAAACACACGAGTCTATCTAAAACAACATAACTATCTCTGTTTTATGTTGACTACTTAGTCAACATTTCTAATCTGTTGTCATCACAATTATCTTTTCCTTCTTGTTATTTTGTCTACGGTTTTTTAAAGAGCCTTGGCCCACCTCACAAAGTTCTGTAAATTTTATTAGAACATCTGTCTAATGTTCTACTTTTAACGCATTTTAGGAAATTTAGTGGAATTTTGTTATGGTAATTTGTATTTATTTTGTTATTTTTATTTTCTTTTTTTTTTGTAAGCTTGGCAGTAATGAATGTTCTGAGAGTGGGCGTACGGTACGAATTAAATGTTCTTTTTCCATACAAACATTTACCCTTTCTAATTAGTACGATTTAGATAGTGATTACGTCATATGACAGGAGTTACAGTTACATTATATTTACATTACGCTATAGGTGTATTTATGGCCGTGAAGGAAACCACCCATGTTTCTCCATGGGCCCATTGTGTGAAATAACATTTGAGTAAGCTAAATAATTTATCAAGATCACTTAGAAGCGAATCTAGTTTTACATCATATATACGAATACTACACTGAAATGTTTTGCACAATTTGACAATTGTGGATTTAATTTCCAATTTTTTTAGTACTCTGGAACGAAAACATTTGAACGCAACTTGGTCTTAAAATAAGCTTTTCATTGCCACCTCTAATCAGATTAATACTCAGACCAGATCAGTTTTTTGTAAACAAAAGTGGAAATACTCTATTGCTTTGTTGATATTATCTTTAATACATGTTTCTTAATCAAAAATTAATATTGCTTCGTCCATAAGGATGGAATTTGGAAGGATTTGATGTAATAATGCGGCATTGTGTCTGTCCACCAGTCAGATTGAACCGTTAGTAAGTTGAGATTATCGTTTTGAGCCACGTTAATGCGGGTTTACCACAATCAGTAGCAGTCAACCGCGGCTTGTAACGATCAACCTGTCATGTTGTCGGCATTTTTATGTTGGTGTAACCTCTGTATAAAAGAAGTACAGAAACGTTTCAGTAATGTAATTACATTTATCTGAGAAAAATTTATAAAAATGCGATACCAGTTGCTTTGATGCCGACAGTAGAAGTTTTTAATAAGGGAGCTATAACCATTAAGCGCAGTGCTGCCTTTATCACGCCATACATTCTAATAAGAAGAGTTTCATTAAAAAAAAAAAGAATGTAATGAGTAAAGATACTCGAAAAAATGAGCTGTATAGTGACGAGGTAAGATGAGAAGCACGTAATACAAATACGAATGGGAACGTTTGTGCCCTTGAAAGAACTATACACGGAGAAAGAAACAAGAAATGAGTGACAGACTAGACACCCTCGCAGATGGACTGGGCGGAATATGGGTAGGGCTGTTCTTTCTTTTACAGAATAGAGGCAGCCAGAGTTTTGTTAATCACGTACATTTTAACAAAGTTATTATTTTCTCTCATGTTAATGATCTGATGATAAGTTTTATTCTTCAGAAAACAAATGTAAACTCGTTTACTTGATCGTATAAATATAAAGAGGTGTATCTTTCAAGTATTGCAGCCACGCTTTTATTTTTCTTTTGTTGACTATACCATAAACGTAGCTGGATTTGTGTATTTTCCTTCTCTTTCATAAACCGTAATGTTATGATCGTCATCTACATTTCTTGGCAATGTACGTACCATTGTATTTACTTCTATTGGAACATTTATCACCTGCCCATAGATTCCAAATTAACCGTGAACATGTCGAAGTCTTCGAATTTGCATAAATGGAATTCTCGGAGATATAAGTCTTTCTGTTACCAAATCTAATGGAAAATTTTTAAGATTTTCCGGAAATGGAGGATATTTAAATCCATTATATACCGAAAGTGGTGGAACACGATTCTTTTTAATTGTTGTTAAGCAAGTTGAGCATATTTTCACCTCTGCTACATTAACATTTCTAAGCATTGTTCTTATAAATTCAATATTAGGAGTTGTATCGTTATTAACAAAAATTTTCAAATCTTTTTTAAACCACAGTCTATCGCAAATGTCACAAGCATGGCCAAAATCATTTCCAAAAAAATCTTTTTGAAATTCTCGATGTGCACTGGAATTTTGTTGGAAAGAAGAGTATGTTTGTACAGGTAGATTATGTTGAGAATCCATGTTTTGTGTATTATTTTGAACATCACTCGGAAGAATATTTTGAGTATTTGGTTCATAGTTTGTTATTATTGGTTCATGTAATTGTGGAACATGATTAATTTGAACTTGTAAAGGAATATCATTGTGAATTTCGTCATCATAATCTGGATGTGACTCTGGAATGTATGGTTCATTCCGTGTTGATAGGCCAGCAGTATGAGTTGGTGGGACATATGGCACATTTCTTGTTGATGATCCTGCAATTTGTGAATTATGGAAATCCTGACATTTAGAAACATGCTTTACAACTGTTTTTGAGGATTGATCTGTCTGTAAATTAATCAAATTAGTGGCTCTTTTCTTATCTCTATAACGCTGACTTTTTCGTTTGTCTTTTTCTTTACGACGTTTAATTATTTCCTCCTCCTCAACTGTTATTGTTAGTGGTTTAGAAATTTGTGAATTAATAATTATTTCCTCCTCCTCAACTGTTATTTTTAGTGGTTTAGAAATTTGTGAATTAACTATTGCATCAGTTTTTTTCTTATCTCTATATCGCTGACACCTAATTTTATTTTGTACTTTTTTTTTATTTTCATCAATTTTTTTTTTTACTTATGTCATCATCAGAGGAATCCGCTCCTACCGATTCTTCATCATCTTCTTGTCTTTTCCTTTTACCACCGTCTGAAGACATCTTCAATTTTTTCCACGTAGGATCGAGGATCTAAACAAATATGAAAAATGGATATTTGGAAACACTAATTATATTACAACACTTTTTCGTAAACTTCTAATGGTGAAATTGAAAGATATAAGTTTATAAATAATCATTTTGCAAAAAATAACAAAGCACGTATTTTATTTTTGACAATTTAAACTAATAAACAATAATTTCGTAAAATTAAATTTTAAAATAAAATTTTGCAATAAAAGAAAATATTATCTGAAATGAAAATTAGAGCCTTTTTCGCAATTTTTTCAACCAAAAATTTCAATAATATAAGGTAATAAACAATTATTTTGTCGTGTATATATATATATTTTTCAACCTGAAATTTCGATAGTATATGCTAATAAACCCTAAATTTGAAATAAAAGTCAATTTGCATGTTTAGGTTTGAATTGCGAAATTTAAGGCTTTTTTTGCAAATTTTCGAATCCAAAATTTCGATAATATAAGCTAATAAAAAATAATTTTGAATTAGTAACCATATTTTCAAAATTCAACACATAAATCTAAAATTATTATAAAATTTTATAGAATTTTTAATTTTAAAATCCGCGGCAAAAATACTATCGAACAACTAGAAATTTGTTTTACCACGCTAGTAAGATAACTCCTAAGCCATTAAGATAACACTTTGCAACACTCATTAACACCATCTTTAATAATTTGTTTGCAGCAACAACATAACACATCAGTAATGTTGTACAACATACAGAGAACACAAGGCATAGGCGTATACAAAGATATATTCTTTGTGAAGTTGTCAGCATGTAATTGCAAACAATGGTTTATTTAATACAGATTTCCAAAAAAACTATTAAAAATACATACTTCGACATTAGACATGACGAAAAACCCTAAGTTAACAGCCAGACGGACAAATAACAATTATGTAAATATCATATAATATAGTATAAGTAATTAGTAAGAATAAAAATAATGTAAAATACATCATAAGTATTGCGTTAATTGTTAATACGGAAAGCCGAAATCGCGCTAGGGATCGAACACGCGATAGCAAATTCGGCAGCGTAAGAAACTCCAAAATAAAGTACGTAAACGATAAAAGTGTGTTAAATAGTATTAAAATTGTATAATATAATTGTAGTATAATAGTATTACACACAAGTATAATCTATACTTTCACTGCTGGCCACGCGCAACACGTCATACTTATAGCTACAGATATCATGTTAGCATTAGCATGTCGGTGACGCGAACTCATAAGATTTTACCCATCCAAAAATCGCCCAACGTGCCTATAGAAGTTTTCACTTCAAAACTCGATATGTACCCTGCTTATTATGAACATTAGACACTAGAAAAAATTACAGTTGAATTTAGCGCGTTCTATTATTACTCCTTTTTCATGTTTTTCACGTGTAATAATCAAATGATCTTAGAATCAGCTTGTGATGGTAGTAGAAAGGTTGATTTCATCATTAACCATTCAATAAAATCGTTGGTTAACAAAAGGCTAAATTTTCAGAAGCTAAAAACATATACGTCTACACTAAACAAGGAGATCGGAAGATTTTTAAACAGTTTCGTAGTAATAGATGACTGTAGGCTGTTTGCATAAAACGTCGTGTTTTTTTCTTAATTGTTAACGTTGGCGTTTGTCCATAACAAAAGAATTAATAACGGTCTACTATTGTTCATCTGATTACTTTACAAAATCATTGTAACTAAAATGGTATAATAAATATTCATTGGACGATGAATATTAATTATTATGCCTTGCATTTAGCAAGAGAAATTAGAAAACTTTCCTCCTTGTAGACAAAAGTTACGAATTACGCTAGATTCAAAATATACGCATGTTTATTTCATTTTAATAATTCACCAGCTGTGTATAAAATAGAGTGCATCAATAAAAGTGCATAAAAATAATATTTAACATCAAATTGCTTCCAAGATTTGTAGCGATTCCTTTCTTGGAAAAATTCGTTTAACGTATGACTATTCACTGCCATTAATTTGCTTCGTTCCATAAATATTGTCATCGAATTACAGCTAGTATAACTTATTATTCAAATATACATTACTTTGAAATTTTAAAGCAAGGGCGCTGCTCAAACACCCTGAATTATGCTAGCCAAAAAGGATGAGTGAAGCAATGACAGAACAGGAGGCAAAGATAGCGGATGGGGTGCTGGGTGAGTGTTTCTTCGCGACTTGTATTGTCTGTATGATGCTTATGACATACACCTAAAGATGATGTGAATATTACACGTCGAAGTTAGTTGTTCCTACTATATAAATAAATAAACACAAGCAAACATTAGTGCAACAAATCTTGTGCATGTGCCTGCGTGCGCGCGCGTGTGTGTGAGAAAGAGAGGTCGCACGCACGAGTGAGTATGTGATTACGATTATCCAGTGAGGGTACTGACAATGTTCACGCGGATTATAAGTTCGCCGCAATGTGTATATGCGTTCGTATTGCGTCAGCGTGCAATAGAAGAAAACCGATTCTATATAATATTTAAATACTCGTACAACTATCGATATGATGATAAATCAGTAAGCTAATAATACTTATTGCACAATATAGAGTACACAAACGTTCTGCGCGTAGAAACGATAGTAACAAACTCCTACACCTGCAAACATAACACTGATTTGCAAGAAGATTAAAGAAAACCCAAAGGTTTTGTAGACGTGTTAACGTATGTAGGGGATTGTTTAAAAATTGCTACTGTAAGCCGGGCTGTTAGGCCGTGGTCTGGAGATGTTAGCCGGGCTGTTAGGCCGTGGTCTGGAGATGTTAGCCGGGCTGTTAGGCCGTGGTTCACAGTCGTTGACAAACGTTTCGGCCCCACCATCGGAGGCCATCATCAGTGTCTGAAACGATTGGCACGGTGTCCGCCAATTGACCCCATCTACCTCATCACTGTGGACCACGACCTAACAGGCTGGCTAGTAGCAGCAACTTCAACTATGTTGACTCCGGCCGTAAACTTGTGTATGTAGAGGATGTAACAGAGACATTCACTTTCAATTCGAATGCATAATACTTGGAAATATTCTTAACGAATAGTGCTGTTCAATGTAATAAAATAAGAATAACTGGTTATTGGTAATCTTATTATTTACACGTTATTTTGTTAGAAGACTGTGTACGTATGACATGTGTGCAATCTGAGTATTTGTGCTCTAAGACATTCTCCTACTACAGGATTTTGGTTCGTAATAATTAATTAACAAGCCTCCTCCTCCCGTGAGAATAGTGTATAACATTACTAAGGGGGGGGGGTTGTAATGATTAGTTTATACTTGTAATAGATTATGTGCAATCTACTGCTAGCCAGACCGTAGGCAGACTAGAGAAGAAATACTTGTCTTTTAATGTTAACGTAACATTTATCTGTTTTTTAATCCCTCAGTGAATCAAAACAGATATAAGAAAGATATCGAAGGTAGTGAGACTTAAAAAGTTAATATACTTATACTAACTTATAGAATCTTAGTTAAAGAAATTAAATGTATACAAAATATATTATGTCACACAAGCCTGAAAAAGTAAAAAGTACAGTATATTAACCAAGATACCGAAGGTATGTTATCAGGTAAGTACAAAATATTCTATAAAGATAAGATTCTATCTTATATTTACCGATAAGAATCACCACATCTCAATCTCTTTATGTTATGAAAATGCTAAATCAGTCTGCACATACAGTGGTAAACGTAAATGATAAACCATGGGGCGTGTCATAATGCGTAATACAGCACTCCTTACCAGAGGTTAGTTTTTACTCGGGAAAGAAATGCTTTCAGTCTGTTTATAAAACATCAAAGGGCTTCATAAATCAGACAAAATATTGCTAACCTTTAAACCGTTCATCGCATCTCTTCTGTGAAAGAGCAAACTGGTATTTTTCTCCACACAGTCATCAGTTGAGACGATCTTTGAACCTACTACTGTGTTTTCTCGACCTATAACCGTCACTTTCTATTTGTAATAATGAGACATATACTTATAATTTGCAAAGAACGTGTAGGTATTCTTTAAATTTATCTGTACGTACTGTTTCTTTACATTGCCCTTGTTATTCCGCCAAGATCGTGCATCCCTGAATTTTTGTTTTATCCTGATCTGTTTGTTGAACAAAATATTTAGGTTTAAACTTCTGATATGGACGGAAGTATTTGAGTGGTTACTGGCTTTAAATTGCTTACATAATTACTAAATCAAAAAATATCGGTATGGAGAACCATACATGACTTCCATATTCTAAGATTTATATTTAAAATCATTTTCGAAATGAAATATTACCATAGAAACTACTTCTTTCTACTTACTGCTTCAGCCTTAACCACAGTACTGTGGTCACTAACGTATACCACCTCACGTTATCGCACTCGATTTTCACTGATGATGGAAGTCGATGGCATTGCCGAAACGTCTGGTTTTGTAGAAAACATTGGACTACGGCCAAATATCCCGGGAAGGAATTTTAACAAAAACTACTTCTTTGTTGCCGATAACGTTGTACACACATATATATATATATATATATATATATATAAAATATGCATAAAATTAATGGCTTGTATAAGTTAATGATTGATCTCCATTAAGTAGTGCTCAAGTTTCCAAAGTTTTAATATTATGATGCCCGTAATTAAAACATCAGAGCAGGTTTAGTGTGTATGAGGGTACACCGTGGACAAAACTTTTCAACATTCCCTATTGAGCATTGCTCAGAGTAAAGCTGCGAATCTACAGTGTACGTTTCACAGAACAAACACGCGGAAAAGAAGGAGCGCTCGAAGTCACTCATGGACCCTCAGCATCTTGCAGGGGGTTCATTTCCTAAAGACGAAAATTCTGTCTATGAATCGTTCCTCTGTAAACACGTGCAGTTACACTGCCCAGCGGTCCACAGGAAGCAAATCGCTATCCACGCTGGACACTTTTTCGGCTTGCACGCGTTATGTTGGTATGGGTTTCGGCACTTTCCATTTAAAAAGCGTGCAAATGTAAGAAAATAAACATGAATGAGTCCAGAAATAACGCGAATTTTGTGTGTGTGTGTGTGTGTGTGTGTGTGTGTGTGTGTGTGTGTGTGTGTGTGTGTGTGTGTGTGTGTGTGTGTGTGTGTGTGTGTGTGTGTGTGTGTGTGTGTGTGTGTGTGTGTGTGTGTGTGTGTGTGTGTGTGTGTGTGTGTGTGTGTGTGTGTGTGTGTGTGTGTGTGTGTGTGTGTGTGTGTGTGTGTGTGTGTGTGTGTGTGTGTGTCTTCCCTGCCTTTTTATTGCGATAGTCATAATAATAAAATGGAAACGTAAACATTACATAACTGAGATATGCTTGCTTGCCACGAACGATATATTTTCTCTCATACATGATTTACATTAAAATGAAAAAATTATAATTTTATTGCCTGGCAACAAAATTATTTTATTTTTAACAATTACCATTGTTTGAAAAAGTTTAAATGAATTTTCAAGTATTTTACTGTTGTCAAAACGTAAAAGGTTGCAGGTAAACTACCCCTTCCCCTTAACCGATCTTCACCAAAATCAAAAGGCCTTGAGTTCTCTACAATTCAGGGGTGTATGCAAAAAATCATTTGATTCTGTTTGAATATGTGGCATTTATCGTTCGTCATAGAAAAAATTACCCTTGATAAAACATAAAACGTTGCAGGTAAACTACCCCTTTCCCTTAACCGATCTTCACCGAAATCAATAGACCTACAGCTCTTTACAACTCAGGCACATATGTAAAAAATTATTTGATTCTGTTTGAATTTACGGCTGTTATCGTTTGCCAAAAAAAAAATCTACAGACACTCAGATAGACACACACACAGACACTTTTCGAAAAAATCATGTTTTGAGTGTAGTACAATCAGAATCTGCAATAATCTCGAACACGATTTTTTTTGCCATCACCATACTTCCATTTCCTTAAGGAATATGGAAGTAAAAGCTATATCTCATTTTGTGCTAGAGTACCGGTCACATATTGTTATACTTTTTAACAATTTATTGCACCGTCATGTGGCATTGTTCACTCGCTTTTGTAAACGGGTTTCAGGATTTTTGTCTCATTCTCAGTCCGAAAACGAGTTTACAAAAGCGAGTGAACAGACGCTGTAATAAAAGGTTAACAAAAATGATACAGCACAACTTAATAAATTGCACAACGTTGTTATCGTAACGATGGACCTCCCAGAATAATACGATTTTGAGTACGTCACCAAACCTTCCCAATCAGTGCAGGGTGCTCTAATGAAGACGAAGTCCAACCTATACGTAAACCAATGGTGCCCTACAGAAGCATCATCAGAGACAAGGAGTTCTATGTCGTAACACAGTAAGAAGGAACACAGACCTAATAGTCTGTGCTAGGTAAGAAGGGAAATCATGAAGGGAAACCAAGACAAAAACCGATATTGTTCCGTTGACACCGATATCTGAACAAAACGATAAAAGTCAAGAAAACGTGGCTTAGTGAAAAGTGTTTACTGTGTTATAATTAATGTGGAACTCAATTACTTGGCATTATTATTGCGTGTGGACAAATTTGACTTGAATAATTGTACGAGTATAATTTTGTTAAATAACTTGTTGATTCTAAACTGTTATTTGTGATTAATAAAAGCTGGTGATTAGTGACTTGATTGGTGTCTATAATTTGTTTTTGCACTGTACAATACGAAGAAGTCAGACCGTCGTAACATTTTTCTCTTATTCAAAAAAAATGTTATTTTCGTTAACTTTTACATATAACCTGTGAATTTACCAATGAATATCATTCCATTACGTCAACATACATTACAAATACTTACATAAACGACTTAACAGATTTTTTCCACGTGAGAGCCAAAAAAATTGTTTCCTAATAAAGAAAGAAACAGACATAAATTTAAAACCTAATTTATATTACTCATCAATCTGTGCTAACAAGAATAATAATATTCTTGTTATCCAGAGTATTGTCTTGTATTTTTGTGCTTTTACACGTGTTTAAACAACCTTCTTATGTTTATGAAGGAAAATGTATTAATAATAGCTGTCATAATTTATTAAACGTTTAGGATTTTAGGCATCATACACATACGCTTCTAGGAAGTATTAAATTATATCAACACTGGATTCAACAATTTTAGGAGCCGAATAAACAAATGAAAGGTATCAGTAAATAATAATTATTACCTCATACCTGTTGATATTGAATTGTGTTGCTTTCAGAAGTATTTCTAGAACGTAAATACGTTGCTTTCAGAATTGTTAGTAAATTACTCACAGCACCTGGCATTTGAACTCGTTTTATTTCTAATATTTATTGAAATTAAATTTAACTTAACTCTATTATCATACACATTTCTACCAGAAAAGAGATTCATTTACAATTATATTTATTGTTTCTATTTTAATCGTGGACGGTATATAACGTTTTAAGTTATATTACTATAACTTGATTAAATTATTATTTCACTATTATTTATAAAGTTATCTCATCACTATACAAAGTAGGGTCTTGGTATGACTTTGAATATTCAAGATGAAGATGCATGTGAAGAAAGAACATAAAAATAATTCACGTTTATAAAAGAAAGTCAGAATTTTCAGTACATAAGAAGCTATTTTGGAACAAACTTTTGAAGCTTGTTTGGACTTACGGCATTTAACTGTGAGGTTGTAAAAACAAAGCATTATCAGAATTATTAAACCGACTCCATTTGCTCAGACATATATACTGTGCTCTCATAACAAGTTATAATTCGTATTTATTGGGAATGTACTACTAAATCATAATATTTAATATATATTTTATGTACTGCAATGTTATAAAACATTATAATATGCAGAAAGAACACAAATAATCTTTTAAGCTATCCAGATCCAGCATTTCTAATAGATACAGCTCTGAGTAACTTAGGATTGTATTTGATATACAGTATATTAAAAATTGATAAAAACAACACTGTGCAAATATATTCCATTGAAGGGATTAAAGCTCAGATAGCTCATTTCCTAAGAACAGAACTCTACTAAAGGAAGAAATGTAGTAAAAACACTTGAATAAAGGAGTTTCAGGTTTCGATACAGCAAGATGCTTGTCAGACCCACTAATGGACAAGTTGTGTTTGTTGCCATGGCTAGCAGAGACCCATTTACTGTACTTATCACGTTACTTAAGAAAATGTAGTGCGACGTGCTTTGTAGTTCTACTGGATAATATTTAAACCGTTCTGTGACTGTAAAAATTTATGAACAATGAGGCATTAGTGTAGTGTCTGGGTAGTCTGTGGACTGTGGATTACCCAGTATTTCAAGCACTTAACAGTATTTGAATAGCATTTAAAGTGACATTATTTTTTTAATTTCATTAATTTTTTTGTTTCCTGTTAGTAATGAGAAAAATCGCAGCTCGTATATTTTGTTTAGCTGTAATTTTCTATCATTATGCTTAAGAAAAACACAGAATTGTTTGTGCTGTGTATATAATAATAAGATGTTAAGGTATTACTTTGCTAAGCTTAAAGGGTGATAATATTCGCTGTAAAGTCTGCTAACATGCCACTCCTAAAACCGTCTGACTAGTTTTCACTCTCTACCAGAAGTCCATAACTGGTTTTAAAAGTGTTCCTCTTGGTCGCTGAATGTCCATTCACTTGATACTTCTCGGGATGTACTTCTTGAGAAAGACGATGAATACTGATTTCAGTATGTGATAAAGGACCTCTTACCACAAAATCCTCATATATACGTATTATAAAGGCATCTGTGTACACTACTGTCTGAGTGCCTATTGAATACTAAGAGTTCAGTTACTATTTGCCAAGAGAGGATCCCAGAAGCCTACACCCCTTAACTTCTAGCAATAATACTTTTCTTTTCGATGCACAGTGAATCCTCGCCTTCCGTTGTCTCGATTAACTTCGTCTTGCAATTACTTTGTGCATTTACGAGGGAAAATGATAAAGTAAAGGGAAATTTTCCTTTTCTCCCGATTAAGAAGGTAAGTAGTACTGACTGCTTTGTTACAACAATACCTTGCAGTGTCTGTTTTTTGGAAGTATTTTTTTATTATTAGTAGTGTGATATTATGTTTAAAAGCCAATTTCAAATGAGTACTCCATTATTCAATTCCACTAAAGAAGAAATACAAGCAATTATATGTTTCATAACCTCAGATGGTTTGTAATTTCCAGAAATTAATCGTAAAAAGCAGCAGAAATAAGAACAGACGTGTCTGAGTTGATTGCATGGCCATTGACATGGGGTGATTAGTTAAAAATGCCGGAAGAGAAAGGTAAGTCTTTCACTTCAAAAGAGAAACATAATATGTTCTTTTCATACTAATTAAAAACTACTGTGAGTTTCTCTGAGCAAACATCAAGCCCAAAAACCGCGATAAACTTTCAGAAGGGTAATTTTTTAAATTAACGCTCAGACATTTTTCATATTTTCTAGTGTGTTAATTTTAAAATACTTTCAATCTTTTCTGATTCTATTTGGTGAAGCAATAAGGAAATACATCCTAAAAAGATATACGAACTTTTAAAGTCAAAAATAGCCTACATCTGATCTTAATGACTTTTTACTTGGTCCCCTTTAAGTAACAGGACAGTTATTGCAAATTCTTGCGAATAATCAAACACATATGTTTAGTTACTGTTTTCGTAACTATTGCATCTGAATTTACAATACTATGAGAAGGCAGTATTTTAAACCTTTTAGAATGCTTAAGTATGTTTTAAACACTTTTTGTTATCCATGGAAATTTATGCACCGTGTTCACCAGAATTTGTTCACATAACAGATTAATGTTTTACTGTGTTCACATAATAGGTTAATAATGGAAACTGTGTTTGGTCTGTAATGTCATCTATTTTGAATTATTAATAACTTTATTATCATTACTAACAGCGTGCAAAGCAAATCTCTGTTAAACACTGTTCGTACTCATAGATCTTTACCTTTATCTTTACAATATCTAAGCTATAGTCTACACATTCTTAAATAGGTTAACTTATATATCCAGGAGCGAATTAACGGGGGAAGGGGACGAACGGGACCCCCCCCCTATTCCAGAGGGTCGAGAAAGTTGATGAATATTGTAAATCTCTTAATTTTTAAGGCCATTTTATTTTTCCAGCTGTGTACGCTAATGTAATAGTAGCTCGTTTTAAACTATACAAACAGGTTAATTACACAGCATTTGCGCCTACGTTTGAAATATGAAATACAGGAACATCAATTCGCTCAATAAATATCTTCTAAACAGTTTTTAATAACGCATATTTTTATTGTTATTATGGTGTATTTTAATGGTGGTCGTATTCAGGATGTTATCACACGTTTTCTACGACTGTAAAGATAGTAATATTGATTAGACTTAATTTTTTTTTTCTTTTGTATGAAGAGGACTACACTGGACCCCCCCCCCCCCAGTACAGATGCTATATACGTCACTGCTTATATCTACAAATCCTTAACGTTAAAATTTGTTTTACTTATTATTTAAAATGTGTGTTCTTTATTTTAATATTTTTATAGGAATGTGAATTATTCCACATCTACCCATCGCTTCAATTTACGTTTTTTTATACTCTTTACAATTTCCGATGTGCTCGCTAATCATATTGTGTAGAGCAATTTTCCCTCTGAATATACAGTCTACATTTGAGCTGGTTTAGCTCATCGTTCTGCTGGATAAGCATTTCCCTAATTCAGGCCTCGAAACCTATAACAAATTCATCGTTTTTAAACATTTCTAGGTAATGTACAGGTATTATAAGTAATAGCGTACATGATACTTAAGTATTGGATAATCAACAAAATGGCAAAATTTTCTAGAACCTTCGAGACGTTTCCCGATTCATCTGTTATCTTCTCGTCAATATCACGCACCATGTCCTGACCTGCTTATAGAAAATCGTGTGTCTAGGCAATTTAGATAATTAAGTTATACGAATTTTTAGTGTGTGCTCGTAATCATGAGTTTCGCAAACTCTTAAGTCGAATCTGTTTTGCTTTGATAAGACAGCGTATTAGTGAAAGGACTTATTTGTTATTTATTCATTTCTGATGCGAACTAATTAAATTTTGTTAATTTTGGTACTTTTAATATTCACTTCTTGGTTACACTAAGACTATTTGTCATATGACTGTTGTTTGATATAAAATGTAATGTGGTTTTTCTCTACAATAATATCGGTTCTTAACCTTATTAGTAAACAGACGTCTTTCAGCAAAGTCGAATATTACTATTTATTATTCTATTCTTCATTGTAATTGTATGCCCTGCGTTGCTGTTGAAAGTGGAAATTCTTTTTTTATTCTTACGTTTATGTGTAATTTACTTGTACTTTATTAGCTGTTCAGGTATTACTAAGTTTTCATTGGGGGGGGGGGGATTTTAGCTTTGTTTACTTTTATGGTAGTAAGAATTGGGAGATGATCAGAGGAATGTTTACATAAGACAGACAAATGTGCACGCGAGACGTACAAATGCTACGCAAAAGATGGAACCAATTCATACTATAAATACTGAATGAACTCTCACAGGAGTTTAAGGAAATCTAGTTCGACAGGAAATAAGCAGTAGCAGGACGTACATACAGTATATTTTATTCCCAGTAAATTCTACTACTGCTGTGAGTCGAAGAAATATTTCAGCTGTTCCTGTTAGCACAGGAGGATCAATACCGTAGTCATATTGACAGTCATTGACAGTATAGCATCTATACATTTTCTTTAAATTCTAGTTTCAATCCTTGGAGCAGCACTAGTATCTTTCTTTCTCAAGATGACAAGCTTAAATGCCTGCATGCTTCACAGCGCTAACAAGCAAACAAGCGCCCTTGCTTTTGGTATGGAGTACTGCGTTTCATTATTTTATCAGATTGGATGATAGCAGACTGACAAAAAGGCATTTCTCTTCTTTATGCCGGTATTGAAATAGATCCGACGATGGCTGGAAATTTACTAGTTCTTGCATGTGTGGACTAAAACGTTTCATGTATATTGTATTTTTATACGGCATTCACAAGTCACACTTTGCGGTACTTTTATTTTTTTCAAGTCACATCAGAGTTAAACTGTCGTAGTCACAGTTTCACTATAACGACAATCATGAGGAATTCGACTAATTAGTGTCACCATAATGGTTTAAAGTATTATCTAATTTACGTTACGCCCTACACCTAACGTTACGTCTGATTGGTGAGTTAACGTATCTGCGGAATAATGCTGTGTGTGTGTGTGTGTGTGCGTGTGTGCGTGTGTGTTAAGTAACAAACATACTATCAATTTTTAAAGTTGTATTTTTATTTGACAGAAGAGAAAACTTAATTTAATAGGATATGTGTAACTAACCAGACAAGAAGTTAGTTTCATTGATAGTAATGTACACATGCCAAGGGGCATGTTTTTGTTGGGATCATTAATCTTACTTAATATTTGTTATTGCCGACAGCGAAACCATAATACACTGTGGGGTCCCATGATCATCAACAACTAAATACACATCTTGGGGAAAAAATAATACTTTCTGCGGAGAATACAAAGAAATTATCGAAAACACTATTAATAAATGCGGCTTGCATGTTTTTTCAACTCTGCTCTCATATCATAGTGCGTAGACCACTCTGAATAAATGTGCATAATCTACACTAAATATCAATGGTAGCAATTACACTCTAAGTGCGATTAGGAAGTACTATTTTAAGGCAGAAATGTAGTATTATAGTAAAAGTCAGTATATACATAAGCCTATGTATTGCTGGTACTGAGAAAATGCATATATCATTAATATAAATGATTTCTACTCTAGATTTTTTCATGTTTGTGATTTATCTGTTGTGTAGTCAAAGGTCTTGAACAGCCTCCCGAACGAATAATTTATCATTTAACACAAAAATTGTATTTTTCTCGAAGGTAATTTTTATTATTCACATATAAATTTTATTGTAATGTTGGTCTGGATGTAATGTCAACTAAGAAGTGAATTACATTTCCGTTTATTGACTCTGATAATAATCAAAATCCCCACCTCAAATAGACGGTCATCTAAATCTAAATCAAGCAAGCCACTACTATTAGCCTTTCTCTTTTGGTTTAACGTTTCTCTCTGTAGTTTCCGTCTGCTTTATCTTTGTTTCTGTTCTTTACTCTGCTACTAAAGTATCCTTACTAAAATCTTAAGCATTACTAGTTTTTGTAATATCTTAATTTTAATTGAATTCATTTTCTGAATTTTTAATTTATTTGTTTATGAATACCGACGAGTTGTCCGATGCTTCATACCTCCAGCCTGGTAAATCAACACGCAGTTTCTAGCACATGTCCTGTGAAAATATTTTTTTTATTTCTCACCTAGTCATTGTTTGTAGATATCTCGATTGGTGAAGTTATCCTCCGCTATCTGAGGAGGCGTCTCCTAAAAATTCGGGCTCTTTCAAAACCGAGTAAAACATGTTATCTTACACAGCCAACAAAGCTATTCTATTTAATCTGTATAACTGAAAGCCTTTACCCGCAAATTATACATAACAGAATAAAGTTTTTATTATCACATTATCACAACATTTATACAACTCATTAACGCAATAATGTAGGGCTATGATTTTTAATTATATAGATAACATACTGTAAATTTACAGAAAATTGAAGAACCAATCAATACGTTATTAGAGAACCTATAAGTTTACCATAACATTTTTAAATGTTATAGACCCTTCACAGGCATAGTCTAAGTTAGTCTACTTTATAAAAAACAGTTTTTATAAAATAATTAGTATACGTGTTCTCTGAAATACAAAAATATGCAATCGCCTATTCACACGTACACAAAAAATAACAGACAGGTGTAAAACATTTAAAGGCTTAATAAAAAGTGAATTGTCCGGTTGTTTTTGTGTATGCAGAGTAATGTGTATTTAATCCGGAAATCATCAATGCATTACTGAAACGAGTTTGTTCCGACAAAAATTTCAATAACAACGTGAGTATTGGAAAATGTAAATTTTTCTCTTCAAACACAGACACATTCTGCATGAAAACGTAAAAATTGCATGTGAAAGATTTAATTTAGATTAAAAATATTACATGTTGTGGTCTAAGTGTAAATTGCAGTTGACGGTAGACGAAGACATACTGTACGTGAGGACCCCTTGTTCGACACAATAATGTCACTAGTCTAGCCACCTGCGACTTCATTCAGTACCTCTCGTATTCTCGTATTTCTTTGTCTCCCTTAGTTTGTTCTGCGATTAAAACAAAGGATTCTCAATTCTCAGACAACCAGCGGAGTGAATTTGTACAGGTGACAGATTCCTTTGTTCATTATTTTGTGAATTGTTTCCATATGGTCTGTAAAAACACAACTGACCGTTCACGTGGAATTATTTGAGTATCGTTTTGGCTACTTCAGAGAACTGCCTTATCCTTAACACCAAGTGTTATAGGCCTACGTTATAACTGTGTAAGCATCAATGTTGTTGTGTCCAGCGATAAGACTAATATCTAGCGCATTTCTAGCTAATCTCGAACACTAATTCGTCAGCTAGAATATTTACCTTTGAAAAGACGTATCGACGTAGGTCGATGAAAACCATATCTGCGATCTTAGATATTTATTGGAGGCATGCTATCATTTTATTTCTTTAGAGAGTCCCTAAGCATATATTTGTGTTGCATATTTGCAGGGCATGGGTAATGAAGCGTAAGTGGTAGCTTTGAAATCCTATCTTCCCAACAAGTTGTCACGAATCTAACCCCGCTGATATAGCATGAAACGTCGTTTGACGCTAGAGCTTCGTAGTCTTTTATTTCAGTAGAATGATAATGATCCTGACAGAAAATTTCTAGTAGCTCTAGTAGTTTCATGGAGAGTAGTCTGATTTTATGAATATATAACAACATAAAATACGATATATAACAACGTAAAAGTTGTACGCGCGCGCGCACACACACACACACACACACACACATTCATGACAAGACACGTGACGTGTGCAATGGAGAACGACGACAAGACATAAGGAAGAAATATGGCGTGGTACAAATTAATGACAACATATATCTAAATAGAATTCTGTCTTGAATAAATATAAGAATCTCGAATATAAGAGCTAATGACATCATGTGAAATAATTTCGTGTTAATTGACGGTAGATATTGAATAATACATAACGTTCTCCAGTAAACCATGCGAAAATGATATTACAATTTTGAAAGAGTAAGTTTGGTCACTATTCCATTTGTAACTACCAAAAAGAATGGAGGCGGTGTACTCATTTCCAATAGGAAAAGAAAGTTATAGGGAAGAATAAGGAAGACAAGAGGAGAGACACTGTGATTTTATTATTGTTTAAAATCTTTAAAACCTCTTCAGTAGATAATGAATATTAGAAACATTACGTATATGCGGGCTATCCGTGACGGCTCTTGACTGAGCTGATATCTACTGTAGTAGCACGCCCTGCTTTGTAGGTGTAGATTATCTATAAAACAACGTATAGTAGCCGCGGTCAAAACGTAAACATTCGGAATACTTTTATTATACAAATCTAGTCACAGTAGTCAGCGTCGAATCGCCGCTACTTCAATTGATTGTCATCAACTACAAATTATCCCCTTTAATGAAGCCGTCGTCATTCTGTGCCGGTCTAGGCCTTTGTTTAAGTGATACACGGGAACATGTCCGCAACGCAACTACATGGGCTCCGTGCTCAGAGCGGCCGTGTTCTGAGTGCCTATCAACAAACTGACCGCCCACTTATCTGCTTGTAGCGCCCACTTATCTTGTCTTTTAGAGTTACTAAATAATGAAAATTGTTCCCGTAAATCACTACAACATATGTATGCCTGCTGCGTGTAGCCTATTTGGTCATACTTTGCACTAACTTTACACTTTAAACTAACTTTTTTCATTTCCTACAATTTTTATAAAATAATAATATATATTTTTTAATATTGCACTTTTAATGTTGTTTAAATATTAATATTATTGTTACTACTACTATTATTTAATAATAATTATTATTTTTTTTAGTGGAAGGTTTAGAGAGTATTACACAAGATAAGTTTTTAACTATAATTAAGTATAACAAAAACTTCACATTATTTTTATCTTGTTGATTCATCCTCTTCGTTCACTTTTTTAAATATTATTATATTATTATTCACATTATTTGTGTCGACAATATTTGTTTCGGCAATATTTATTGTCATCATTAGGATCTGTGCACTGACAATAGAGAAAATCAAAGGCTTAACCAGATCAATTAAAGTACTGAAGGTGAGTGTGTGTGCGCGCGCGCGTGCGTGTGTTTAGGGGGGTGAGATAGGTTTTCTTTTACATCGGCAAAATAATAACATTTCTTACACCCATTATTTTACTTAAATAGATAGACATAATTATATTACTTCAAAAACCTAATTAATCTAATATTACAATTTAAATTATTGATAATATAATAATCCTTTAATTATGTTTGTAACTAATTATTATGGAGCCAGTACTCATTGAATGTATATTGGAATTGGTACAGATAGCAATACATTTTTAAAAATATGTTATAGCTGAATACAGATTGTAAGATGTTCAATAATGTATATTATTAAAAGTTATTATTACTACTGGTATTGAACACACTTATTCATAAATTTGAAAATTATGTACAAAATAACAGCACTGCAAACGACAAATAACAGCAACGGCAAACTTCAAATTATGGTAAACAAATGAATCATGTGACAATAGTTAGTACTTATTATTTATATTGTAAAATAATATTTACCGACTACATGGTCTATACAGCGTACTAAAGTCTGTTGTAAAATTATGTTGACGTCGACATTCACACTCTTCCCCCTATCACTCGCATGCTCACTCTCTCTCGCTCTCTCTCACTCTCTTTCTCCCTCTCTCTCTCTCTCGCTCTCTCTCTCTCTCTCTCTCTCTCTCTCTCTCTCTCTCTCTCTCTCTCTCTCTATCTCAATCTAAAACACACACACAGAGCAAGATATACAAGCCCGCGCGCACACACAAAGACACCACAATACACACAACGCACACAATTTTCTAATCTCTACATCACTCTCTCTCTCACACTCCGTTTTGCTTCTTACCTGTTTCATTCTCTCTCTCTCTGTCTTTCTCTCTATCTCTCCTCCTCCCTCCCTATCAAAAACGCAAATAATTTCCCCCCATACACTCAAATCACAATTACGTATATCGTAGGTACAAATAAATGCAGGGTTCTTTCCGTTTTAGCAGCCAGGTAGGCCTATACGACTCCCTCTGCTTCACGCATCTACATATACAAAAACCGACTCTATATACACGTCCATACACATACATACGTGTGTATGTGTGCGCGAGTGTGTATGCTAGTGTGGCTGTGTGTGTGTGTGCGCGCGCGCCAGTCAAAGATAAATAAAATAACTTATTTACGCGGAAATATTAAAAGTCGTTGAGTATTTCAGGTCTAGTGCTGTGTAAAGGGAAAGGATGGATATTACATTATACAGTTTTCAGAAGCCTTCAACTTTCAGTATGAAATTTTTTATTATGCATGTAATAGTGCCTTTGCACACGCATCTTTAACAAATAATCATCTTTATTATCTCAGGATTTCTCATTTGGTTGGGACGAACAAAGTTGAGGAGAAATAAGAGAAAGTAATTACATTCCATTCCCTTCTGTATTCCATTTTCTTATTTACAGACGTATTTAATTAATACATCTGTAAATAAGAAAATGGAATACGATTATGAGACGGAGAGCTGAGCTTTACATATGCGTAAACAGAGGATGTGCAATGAAAGCAGGTTGGTAAGAAGGTAAATCTTACCGAGTTTTGATCTAAATGGAGTCATTACTTCTAAGAAAGTAAGTAAGAATGACCCTCTACTTCTTCACGAAGGATATCACTACAAGATGAAACATCCAAATGATTATATTACGTTCTGCGTGTGTACGAGGGAATAACATCAGTCAAGGGTACATCAAAACAAAGAGCTAATTGTAGGTGCGTCAAGGGCCGAAAATAGAATCAAAATTTTAATAAAATTGTAAAAGTTTATTTGGGGGTAAAGTTATAAGGAATTTTAGTGAAAATACAAAATCTGTATCTGTAGTCTCTGTATTTTGTATGTGTAGTAATTTGACCGAATTAATACGTCTCAACGCTCATTGCAAATTTTCGATCGCTTTCAAGAGGTTCGTAAACTATGTTTCAAAAAAATCTGTAGCCTATATTTTGTTATCAGTTATGTACATTTGTGAATAATGTTAGATACGGAGATTGGTGGAAACATACATACACTGAAAAGCTATGACTAATTTATTTGTCATTTAGGTATGGTTACAAATTTAACTGAAAACTAACGCAGTAGTTCGAAACTTGTACGAGTAGTATTTATTTTATGGATTGCCTGCTCTACCATTTTATGTTACTAATAAAATGATAGAGTAGTTGGTTTTTCGTAATTTTTCAGATAATATGAACAATTTTCTGATATTGGGTTTTCGTAATTTTTCAGATAATATAAAATATTTTTTGGTTTTGGAAATTAACTAACTTAATAATAAATGTATTTTCTTCTGGAAGCTTACTGTGCTGTGATAATGGCTTTAGCAATGACTTGTATAAATTTTCATTGGACCGCTAGTAGTATTGTATACGGAGTTGGCGAACAGCGAATAGTCATATATGCAGCCAGGTGTTACGATGTTTAATGATGCATAGATAACGACGCAGAGAACACGGGTTTATCAGTATCGGCGATCAGAGCACGATTTCAGAGCACGGGCGCTCTGAGTACGCTACCACTACATGAGTGGATGAAAAAAATTATGAACGACTTTGCTTTGATAACGTTGCTTTGACTGCCAGCTTTAATGGTTAAAGGAATCAGTAACACGCCTGAATTAGTGACAGTTCACTAATTACATTTATTGCCACAAGTAAATGTTTCCTTTATATCCTTGATTGTAGTAACCACTAAAGAAGAGTAAATCGTTTCTATTATATGGAATTGTTTGTTAGAATTTATATACTAAAGAATGCGTAAAATTAATAACACAGAGTATCTCCGGTTTGTTGTTTCTAATGTCAGCATAAGTTCCCAGGTATTTATGTCACCATTTTGACAAAACTTTTCACATATGCATTCTAAGATTTCTCGTAAAATATATTTTGATAGTATGATGTGCGCTGCTTATAATTATATACTTCAGTTTTTACTTACTTTACATTAATTATTTGAGTGAATAATGGCAAAATTATATTCAACACAGGCTATATAGCCTACGTTTTTCATTAACGTAAATTCCAACTCTACCCACCCTATAAATACGCCGAGTAGTCTTACAAAAACAGTCAACATCGATAGGCCTATACTGATAAGTAGTGGAGAAATCTACCTATACGTTTTTCTGTTACATTTTACTGTTTATATTTTTAAGTAAAATTCGCACTATTTGACTGAATAACGTAGTGAGAAAGGACACATGTACGCTTAAACATCTGTATTGTAAGTACATTTGCTAAGTACAATTTTTCTTATTTTTGCATGTGTTATTTTATATATCATGATTGCTACATCAGTATAAGACTGACAATGAACAACCTATTTATTTTTTAGTTTAGCAATGAAAAATTCCAATTGTATGTATTTAAATTGTATAGTACTATGATTTTTTTAATTTCTTATATTAATAAATATGTTTTGTATGTTTTACATGATCAAAAAATAGATAATAGTAATTGCCACATATTCATTTTTAAATGTTTTAATCTTAAGAAAATAGGGAAAACAATCTCTTTATTCAGATAAAATGGCTTATGGGTTATGACTTTCAACTCAGTAAATATTGCAAGTTTGACAGATCGTTTGAAGCACAAGACTATGGCCCTCTGTACTTTGCATGACAAGTGAGTGCATTCGAAAGTTGACAGTTGTAAACCAGTAATAAATGATGGCGAGTCTAGTGCACCAGCAGATATGCTACTATTCAGAAGTCCCCGGATTCAGGATCCCAGCTATGCCATAATGTCAAGACACATTTATTTTCACAAATTAACTGTGTCCACGATTTCCTGGTATAACACACAGGGATCATAATGTATAAGTGAAACGTTGTGATGACCTCAGTAATTCCCTCGTCTCACATAGGCGGCCTACACACTTTGACTCTCCCACTTGACTACATCTGTGATACAAGAGAATTTAATAGTTGTTATTTAATAACCACCACTGTGCTGTCAACTTGTAGTTAAATTTTTTCAGATGTTAATTTTTGGTTAATTTTTATAAAACAAATCTAAATCCATAATGTCATAGAGACTTTCATTGTCTCCATTAAATAACTTAAAATACTAACTTTATTGCATTATAATATCTACTAAACATTAATATTATACACTGTTATCACACTGTGTACTAGAGAAATACAAAACAGGTACGGTAACTGAATACGTATAATACTAAAACATTCTGGTGTGAAGAGAGTCTCTTTTAAATGAGAGTAAGTTACATGCATGCAATAAACTTGTTCAAAACTCAAAACGTTTTCCGATAAAATATGCTAAACTGGTGAGCACAAAGACACTTGTGACGAGTCTAATACAGACGTTTATATAACCCTGTCGGCCTGTGCGTGGTCATTTATACGCCGTTCTATGTAGACTGCATAATAACACGGCCACACGGTCTTAAACAGGACTTTGTATTTTCATCTGGTCTGTGGCTGTCTCCCTTGCCTAATATCACTAAATATTGGTTAATACAACCTGTCCATTCCTCGATTAACAAAAATATCACCGAACGAAAAACAACAATATTTTTGGATTTTTAAAATGTATTTTGTAGGAATTTCCTTGTTAAATTCTCTTAACAAATTTTTTATGCATTTCACAAAATTATTTGTTAATGTGTTTATAAATAATTCTTTTATTTGGTACTAGCACTATATAGTTTTAAAATGAAACACTCAGGGAACTAATAACAGTTACAGAATTATTTATAGATAACTTTGAATTTGTAGTTGTAATTTACTGTTACATGTGGCAACAACAAACCTAATAAAAGAGATTCTTCTGGATATCGCCTTGTCTTTACTCTCGGCAAGACATAGGCTTATCTTGCGAAAATTTATTAAAACAACAACAGAGTGGCCTATGTTTAGTTCACGATGCGAAATTGAAGATATTCTTAACTGTTATAAGTCTTCATTGATGACGTAGCGTAGCACACAACATAATTTTATGGTCCACTAACAGAGACACTACAGCTTACAGACATACTCTATTTCACAATTAAAAAATATTTTCATAAAAATTATTATTGTAATGATAAATGCTTTTCATTTCTAAAATCTACTTACCGCATTAATCTTTTAGGCGATTAACCAATTGGAATTGTAGCTTCGAAATAGCTCCCCTAGTTTTGGTGCACCTAAATAAATCAATGATCGTGTCAGTTCGAATGTTTACGTAGCGTTTCGGTGACGAGTGTATGTCCACGTTCAATTACAGTAATTGAAAAAGTGTTGTACATAGAAGCTTAGGTAATATATGATTTGTGTAGCTACTACGGTTCACCCCTCCTTGTTACCGATAATATACGAGAACAGTTGCTAAAACGGAATTCATTAAATTATGCGCTAATATACACTTATCGTTCCCCTTGTTGGTATGCACAAATTACATTACACAGCCCGGCCTAAACATGGGAACGTCAGTATATAATTATTTATGGGAAGCTGATTTAATTTATTCGTTGTAACTTTTCCCCATTTTGAGTAAATTCCCTCATTCTGTAACAGCCGATTTATGTTTCTCTTGTAAGTTATAAGAAGTTCTAATGCCTATGGCGTACCATTAACAAAATATAAATTTTGAAATTCTCAAACTCTCTGTCTGTGCCTACATGCTGTCTTCCGCGTATGTCGGAAATCTGCGTATCACATTCAGGGCAAAACTATTATGAAGCTTAAAAGGTTTTGTTTGTAAAAAAATACCAAACGTGCCGTGTTAAAAAACATTTTACAGATTCTGGAGGAAGGTTACTACCGGTATTCGCAATTCGACTTGCAGAATCAAGAAAGCAATAACTCGATCAATGAAAACGGTGTTGATTTTGCTTTGGTCTTCCGTAGTAGTTGTCGAGAATGTAAAACACAGCTATTAGTTGTTAATAATTAATTGTAAAACAATAAAGAGATGTTCGTTTGTCACGAATAATAGTCTGACATCTTTACAAATAATAGTGTATTTAAAGCTTAAGTATAGTAGTGTATAACTTATTTATTTTCAACGGATAATACAAACATTCTGGTTTTTAAATTCTATTAAGAGCACGTTTATTATTATTGTAAGTTTAGGCGCAAATGTAACAAACGTTTCCTTATTTAGCTATTAAATAACAATGAAAATCTAAATTTCTTTTATGCTATTTGTCCTGTTAGAATTATTTAATTCGTATACATTTTATAAACAGAAAAGTTTTTATTCAGTTTCACCGCGATGCATTCCTTACTTAACATTCGGTTGTAGTGTTAACTGCTCGTTCAACATATTCTTCCCCCTTCTCCCTGCTGAAACTAACTTTTATATTCCACAGAAGCAATTAAAGTTTAGCCTTTTCCTCTTTCGTTAGCTATTCATTACATAGTGCCTCTTGAGCAGAAACCCTCTCCGTCATGTAACCCTCTGTATTCGACAGACCATAATCTTAATCTTCAATCTATATCCTTACGTACACCAGTATCTTCAACCGTATTTATTGTTCTTATAGACAAGGATACTTTTTCTTGTGCGTTTCAAGGAACCTTCGAAGCTTATACATAGTCATACATGACAGAATTCATACTGTGGAACTGGAATCCTTTATTAGCGATTCATAATATTAATGAATCATAAACAACTAATTTCACTATTCATTTAGATTTATTTCAAATGCATCCTATTTTACAGAGAAAAACGAATGCATTATACATTCCGCATAATTATGATTCCACAGCCTACGGAAAAACAACTGGATTATTGCATACTTCATTTCTGAGAAAAATCCGAGTTAGCTCATAACAATGTTAGATTACAAATTTTTTCTTTTACTACCCAGGTTAACATAATCACATAATATACAGAAATTTGATTATACTTTAGTCTGATATGTACTGATATGTATGCCGAACATATAACTTAAGAGCGGCTAACTATACTAAACTTTGTGGCAGACTATGTGAATACTTCAGTAAAACTAAAGGAAACACCAGTAAAAAATCTGTAGTATTCATACGAACTTGAGTATACTGAAGAATAAGGGAATAAGGTGAACATGAGGGTTGGATACGGGGCACAATTAACGACACTGAACAATTCGTACAATTAACAATACCAAAATCACCACCGACAGCCCAGTGACACCATCGATGAATAATAACACTGGATTGCCGGCTGCGTGTACTGAATTCGGTCCGCTCAACTCTACGCTCCCCCCACCACATTAAGGCAAAAGCCACTTCGCCTACATACTCGCAGTGTTATCTTAATATTAGTTTAACCGATTTGATCGTCGCATAAACAATATTGTTATGAAAATTGTGTATTTTATATTAATCAGATTAAATGGAACACCTGATACTAATTTAAAAATAATGTAAAGATAAATTTAATTTCTGTTGTTCATAATAGAAGCTCGTACACTTTTTTCGTTGGTACAGATCTATAAACAACAAACAAGTTACCGATAACATTAAAGTTATGCATACATATTTTCGCTAACTATACCGGTTTGTTAGGGCGTAATAATTACCTCTTTTTTGTAGTAGTTTGTTTGTATTTTGTCAATAAAATAAAGGAAACTGACTAAACAAGAATACAAATGAAACGAAATTGTTTATTACATAGCTTTACATTTTTTTACATTGATGAATATGTACAAAAAAAAATCTTAGTTTACAGCCTATCTGCATATAATTACAACGTATCTTACTATTTCTAATCAAAATATATTACATTTGATATAAAACTACATTTGCTATGAATAACATATTGCAATTCTGGGCTAAACATTGCTAAATAGAACTAACTTATTTAATTTTTGACGCACACCAAGTTTCGAAAACATAGCAGATGATGTCTTTTCTTTAGCTATACTAAAACATACAATTTTGTAAAATAAACTACGGTACCTATTAACATTATTAATCTAATTTCGTGAGTGTCTTCACCATAATCATTGTTAGAAGTATGGCCTTTAAATATGTTATTAGTAAACGTTCTACACGATAATATAATCATCTTTTTTGTGTCCAAATTGTTTTTGTCAATGTTTTGTTTATTTTTAAAAAGGGAATACATAAATTTTACTATCCTCATTACATCTGAGGAAGCCCTGACCAAATTTCCTTTTGAAATATAATCAACAGAATGGGTGTAAGGGCTAAGATTGCTATCATCGGCTATCAGCAGTCTTATACAGTACATTCTTCACATTTCAACTTAGAACTAATTTTTCTGACAATAAATCCAGACAAGTAGAAAAGAATATTATCTTTATAATACGAGTTTTTATTTTCCAGCAGACATTTAACGTTTTTAATGGGTTCTTCATAGACGCTGACTGAGTTTAGGTTCACTGTTTCTTCTGCTTCTGCAAAACTCATAACAGAGTTTTGAAATGTCATGTCAAAACTCAAACAGTTGCTTTTGTCAGGTGCTTTAACGCTGTTCCTGAACATAAGTTTCCTCAAGGCCCACTGGAACTGCTTGACATTAGGATTGTTATTATGTCCCCCTCGAGATCTTACACAGGAAAATAACAGTTCCAATTGATCTTGAGAAAACTTATAAGTCAAAATACACTTGAATTGTAAACTATTTAATAATCTGTTTTACAGAATCTTTATTGCGTTTATATTCGTAATAAATCCAAGTGCAAATATTTTCCTAGGATGCCGCAGAACCTGAATATTTTCAATTTTTAACGTCGTTAAATATGCCAAAAAATTATCTAACATTTTATTGTCATTTTCTAAATTCTTCTTCTTTATTGGTTGTTTGAAGTGCTGCCCAAATGGGTCCCTGCTATTAAAATAATCGAATAGCCTGTCTATAACTCTAATGTATTCCACTGTTGGTTTAGCACCAATAAAATCCGGATCTTGTTTATACATCAAAAATTCTATGGCGTCTGCTACGCTGGCACTTAAGGTTTGGGCCGCAATTTTCACGTTCATTTTTCTGTTTCCATAATGTATGTGTATGTCTGAAAGACTATTGGCAAACTTTAATCCCTGTTCTTTTTGTAAAGTTTTAGCCGTTGAATATATTTAAAATCTATCACACCATCTGTAGATAGTAAAGTACCTTTATCTGCTAGTGTGTTGCGAGCCAATTTAATCATATGGCTAGCATCTAGCATTACACAAACTGTTACATTTTCTTTATTTTCACATTGAAAAAAGGCTTTTCTGGCAATTCGCAACGAAGTTTCGTAACACCGTTTATATTTGTACTAGTACCATCAAATGTTACATTATGTACATGGATACCTGATTCGTAGGCTATAATTTAATAATGCACATTTTTATTAGTTTGGACAAAATTTCTGAACTAATCTTATCAATAAAAAAATAACCAACGGCACATTTGAAATTTCCTCGTAGTGCAACTATCTGAAAGACTAGTGCTTCGCTAGCTAATGTTTCGTGTTCATTTACTTTTATATCATTACCCAAAATCACATACCCAAAATTCTTCCCCTCTCGTGGATCGTAGATTACTTGTTTCCTTATGCTCATAGCATCAAAAACCAAGCTAACGTGTTGTAAACACGTTTTCTTGCTTTGAACGTTTTCTTTTAAATACATAAAAATCTCTTCTAAAAAACCGGGTGAGCAATTAAAATTAGAAAGCCACCTCCTTAAAGTTGATGGGTTAGGTAACTGAAAGTTCAGATTTCTCAAATACTTATAAGCTTTGGGACTGTAGAAATAAACGGTTAAAGCAAACTCCTTCATTTTGTCTGAATAAAACCTCTTAAACTTACTTCTATTATTATTGCTAAAGTTATTAATAATAATTTTTAACGGAAAACCAGAAAAATTATCTTCTAAAATTTCTAGTAACCTTTCAGAATTTAATTTTTTCTTTAAAACTAAAATAATATCTTTCATGGATTTAATTTTAGCATCCCTTCTGTGAAAACGCTGTTGCAGTATATTCACCTTCCGGCGGAGACATTTTTCAGTAGGCGATACACACAACTGAAAAATAAAAATCAGGACTTAATTTTATGCTGTTTATTCATTGGCAATAACAACGTTCTTTAATAATGGTCCTTCTTTTTTTTGTCAGAGGATTTGAAAGATGCACGGGGAAGTCAAAGAGCGTTGGCACGGCATCGCTTTTCAACAGTTCGTAATTACAGTTGGGTCTGAACTGATACTGGTCTCTTAGCAAAATGTTTGCTACAAAGTGACGTATGTTTTGAAGGAACAAAATTTTTTCTTTTTGTAGCTAATCCACTTCTTTCGTAGCTCTTGATCTTGTTGAAATCTGGAAGAAATAATGTTATTATAGTACGGTCTTCCTTATTTTTAATACTGTACTTTACGTAAAATAATGAAAAACCACAGTTTTTTCTTAGACATTTGCATTTCTTATATTATGGTATGCTGATAATATAATAATGCTATCAGACAATTCACTGTAATAGACAATTCACAGTTTATATGAAAAAAATACAACGTTAAAAAAATAATAATTTATAATTAATTTAATCAGTAATTAATTTGTAGAGATTTAAAAAAATGAATGTTTTATATTAGTTTAATAAAAGTTATAAAGGAATTAAACGAAATACAGTACTTACCTATAAAATGATATTCCACTGTTCTTCTTGTATCTGTTAGTGCAGTTGTAAGCAGCACAGGAAGTTACCATTATGCAAAACTAATAATCACAATAATAAAAATTACATACAATTAAATAATAAAAATTACATAACAGTTTCGCTAATAAACACGGAAAATTTTCTGAACTGAATTAAGTATGTAATTAACAAAACACGGAAGCATGGCTGCATACAATGTGTAAACTTGTGCTTAGTGACGGCTTCTTGCCTTATTGTGGTGGGGGGCTGCTGCTTACCCGACGGACTGTTGTTTGCGCTTTTACTCCCACCTAGCGCGCTATCCAGTGTTATTATACATCGATGAGTGACACTAAGACTGTTATGGACATCCATTGTACAGCAATTTCATTTTCTGACTCTGCAGGTTGTTTGTATTAATTAATTTTTTACTATCCTCTGTGGATTGACATCTTCTACCAAAAACTCATTACAATGGTTGCTTTCATAATCACTGCTATTATGTATGCCAATTTTATATAGTGAAGCTATTATTAGCTGTATTATTATTGTCTTTCACTAAGAGATGTAGAACAGTAAGGCCAATGCTACCCTTACTTTCTGCCTACGATGATTACCTTACATAATGCTACGTTTTGTCAATTTGGCTTTGGATCCGTCAGACCTTCAATTAAATAATGGTCAACTAACTTATCAAAAACACGTAAAAATGCTGTATTTATAAAACATCACTTTAGCTTTTCTCTATGCTGACTAAAGCAAACTTTATGAATAATGTAAAAGATTCCAGTAATTACAAAAATGTGACCGTTCTCAAAAAAGTCTGCTTTGTCTATCGATTCTCAAGGACGCAGCTTTCAGTAAATCATCCTCTATTCAAGAGGTAATTTCTTCAATACTTTTCAATAGACAGATTTGTAAGGCATTTTTTAGAAGTGCATATGGCCTTTGCAACTTGCAAATTCACGCTACAAAGTTTCACCACTCTGAAGCCATCTTCCTTCAGATGTAGTGCGTTATTCCCTCAAACGGAAGAAGTAAGGCAAGCCTTTGGCAATGGAAACCCAATATTTTTCCTTCCTCAGAAGCCAAGGAAAAACGTTAGTCGCATTCTGCATAGTCGGAAATACTTCTTTATGGTTAGTGTTTGCTCACAACCACGCTTAGGTTACCCATCACAAATTTTATTTTCTAGGTTAATATTAGCATAACAATTATAATAGCCATTTTTTAGGCCATACAAACACAAATTATATTGTGTTATAATGTTCTGTGGAGATCGTAATCTGTGCCCTTATGTAAATATTTTGTCTTGTCTTCATTTTATCCTTTTATTTTTAAAGAAAATATATTTTGTTTGGATAATTGTACCTCAAATAATTGTTTTCATTATAATTTTATACATTTATTGAAAGGCACAAACATTCTATTTCTTGACAACTACGTATTACCCCGTTTGACTGTTTCTTATGTTGTCCCGTTGTTTATGCATGTGTTAATGAGAAAACTTACAGTTGTTCACCAAAAACTTTATAAGAATTTGTTTAACAAAAATTTATGATAAGGACAATTCGGCCTTAGAGTTGTACTACAAAAATTAAAAATGTAGGGTAAATTTGACTGTACATTGCAGAGTAGAGTTACACTGTTGACTTACAGGGTATTTAGCTTTACTGTACAAATAAAATAAGAAAACCAAATTCAAAATTTATTTGTTTACAAATAGAGGAACAAAACAGTAAGGTTTGCAGTATTATTAATATTGCTAACAGTGCTAACAGTATTTTGGCAGTGAGAATATTAATACTTGTTTACGATAATCATAATAAATACTAATTTCCATAATAGTTATTACCATTATTACAACTGCTGTTGTTTTGTTGTTATCGTTTCCTTTGCTATTCTGTATTCTAACATAATAATACATTTTCGGTACTTAAATTCCCTAAAGTACGTGTTGTAAATTCTATTAAAATGAACAAGGTTATCAGGAAACAAGCCTAATAACACTAATGCATTGCACTTAAAAGATTATTTTAAATCAAACTGCCCTTTATTGTTAATTACTTATACTAATGTAATTATTTATTCCAAAATGTCTCTATGTTGTGTGGCTTACAACTGAAACACTTGCACCACATTGGATCATTCACTAAGCAAATCAACTCGTCTCATTATTAAGCGACATTATTACATTAATAGCTGACATACACGTCCGTATGTAGTGAATCCATTTTTTATTTACGCTGTACTGATTTCCAGTTTACTCGTTAAGCAAACACTACAACAATGAAATAAATTTTACGTTTTCAAGCAAAAGAAGTCACCTGCTTCTCATACTTATTACGCACTTGGCAGTAAATAATTCAAAACCTCGTACTATAGATTTTTATAATACTGCCTGAAATTCGAAATTACAACTCAATTAGAATTTAGTTTACTTGTTTATATTTCATTGCTCTTGATTATGCAATATAATGATACAATGCATTGCCATTTCTCTTGATGATGCAATATGATACAATGTAAAAGTTTCCAAAAACCAATAGTAGGTATCATGATATTCTATTGATGGTTTTATTTAATCATCAGTTCATATTCCATATAGTCTGCATGTTCGCGGATACTCCTGTCTAGGATCGAATGATTTTGTAATAAAAATTCCCATATCCTGTTACATGAGACTTACGTCGGTAGAGAGCTTGCACATTAATAGAATGCAGATACATCTTACGGAAATTAAAGTACTCAAGATAAAACTCAGTTGAGCGAGACAAAAATCTTATTAATGACTATATACAATGGTCATGTAACATCCGCTGTCTGTAAGTCGTGCTAAATGTTGCTTTTCTTTTCGCATATAGAAACCATATTTCAATAAATATTGTAAAAATATTATAGTTAAAATTTGTCAAAGTCGACGTCATTAATAAGTACAACTACAACTAACAACAATTTACTGTAATTACGTCAGCAAAACAAAGCTTGGAGTGATGGTGGAAGAAATTTGGGAAAATTTCTTTCTAAAAACCAAAAGATAGAGGTGTGGTGGTATTGCACAGACGCCATCTATTTACCTACAACTAATTTTCGTAAAGAGGGAAAAGAAAAGTCTTCTAACAGGTAAAATCTTTGTAACAAAAATTGAAACTGGTAAGAGAATCGGTGTAAGCAAAAACTGTTTGTCTTGCTGGTGAGCCTGGCCGTCATATAGATATTGAGTATCTCATATAATTTATTGGCAGAGTATTATACTTTAAATTTTATAAAACATTAATAATTTAATAAAATATTTATTACGTTGTTTAGTTAAAGTACTTAAAACCACAGACAGTGAAAATTTTGTACAAAAGTAAAATTTTTTAAATGCAAATAAAAATACTCATAAAGAAATACGAACAAGTGTAGCAACCAGTGGTTAATAAGAAACTAAGTTTGCTTAATATATATGATTTAGAATATAAATTGGATTAAATGTGTTAAAAGTGCATTGAATTCCGTTATGAGCCTTAAAATGCGCACAAACTGAAAATTCAAAAAGTACTGTAAAGAAAATATAATAAAAAGTAACATACAAAATAAATGCGCTCCTATTTTATTCAGTAAAAACGGTGATAAAAAACTGAGGCGCGATGAGGCGTCCCTTTTCCTCTCTCAACACGCGACTTGCGACTGACTTTGCAACAGTAAAATTGCTTGAGAGTAATGTATGTGAGACAAGTAACCCTTCCGTATGTACTGGATAAGGTTTTGCATTATTCATTTGTATTCTCTTCAACTCTTGATTTCAAAGCCTGTATTGACACGATATATGTATACTTTGACTTTTTTATTTTTGTATTCTCAGTTTCCAGGGGTTATTACTGTCATCTCTTATCTGACGTCTTTACATTTTATGTGTGACCGACTGTAACGTATAGGTCACCAGGCGTAAGATGGCATGTTGAAAAATATTCATTATTATCATAGCCTTCTTACTTTACCTTTCTTAAGGTTATTGCGTGGAAGGAATTTTGGTTTTCTTCTATGATGCAGTTTTTATCTTTGTTTCTCATTGCAGCAAAAACAAATCTGATTAGTCATGATTAGAATAATTAGTTATTCATAGGACTGTAACAAAATGTATTTGAGTTCCAATAAAACTCTAAATATTATTGGATTATTTGAATGTTAATTTGAAGTAGACCAAAATATTTAAGTTACTAAAATTGAAACCTATACATAACTTACAATTTGAATTTTTTGTAAAACGTTAAAAAATTTCGGCAAACGTTTTTATTAGCTTGTTTTACAGACAAGAAAAAGTATAGCGTCGTTAATTTATTATGAGACAGTCAAACACTCTAATAAAGCTGTAATGTAAAACATCCAGTCTAAAATAATATTTAAATAGGTAAATGTTTATAATTCTTTATTTAAGTTTGTATGTCTGAAAACTTTTAAGAAATGGTGCAAATTCAACTCAAAATTTAGTCTTATAAATTAATTAAGCAAAAGTGATAAATGCTACAATTTCATTATTATATTTCTCAGAAGACAAACCAAGCAAAATGTTTAATAGTAGTAAGTTTACAATGTCACTGCTTTCCTGCCATAAGCAAGTAATAGTGTCTCATGCGTTTATTTAATATCTTCCAAATCTAGTTTACGTCATTAAAAAATGATTTTCTCTTTTTAAATTTCTTTACCATTTCAGCTGCAAGTTTTTCACTTTTTGTTCTCTAATTATTCTGTTAAAAGTCAAACGCGCGTGCGCGCACGCATACATACACAGATTGTGTTTAACCCGTACGGAGAATGGTTATTCAAAGAATCCTTGGAAGGAGTGGGTGATTCATGATAGGAGATAGAGTCATTAGTATCACCAAACATGCGCATAAACTTGTGATCCTGGTGAAGAACAAACACTCTTCAAGACATGATGATCAGACTAGCGGAAACAGGACGGAAGGAAAAGAAGTATAGAATGGAAATCAACACAGTCAAGTTAAAAGTGGTTAGAATATCGAGAAAGGAAGAATAACTGCGAATCGTGAGAAATCCAGAACTAGAAAGTACAAGAATAGTAAAGTACTTAGGAAGTCTGCAAACAAGGGCGCTTACCGCATAATTTACATGAGATGATGGATTATCATGCCAAAAATACATCCACTAGTACCAATAGTAGTACTACTAAATATTTTGCTTTATCAAAGTTAAGCATGTCGTTGAAAGAAATAACAGAAATGGAACTGAAATTACAAGAAACAAGGGTTGTTTAGATAATAAGATAAAAAATTTATACGAATATTAAAAGATAAGAACTTTTATTTTCCTCAATTTCTACAATATACTTGAGAATGTTTACATGAAAAGAGAACCCCCCCCCCACATTTTGTTTCTTCTGCTTTTATATAGGCTAATCGCCTGTTTTTGTTTACTAGAAGTCGATTCCAAGTCCCCCCGTCCACCTCTCTTTTGACGCCGGGGTTTTCATAATGGTTTAGAATCTTGCATTACTTTTTAAATCTATCGTCGCTTGCCCTGTCAACATACCAGTGTCTCTCCGCCTTCTTTCAAATTTGACTACATCCTCTATTTGTCACTGGCGTCATGAGTCACTATTTCGTATTCTACATGTATCATTTTTCCAACAATTTTTCTGAGTGTACTCATTTCTCTTGTCCTTAACATTCGTTTGTTCTACTAGTGTCACCCAGTGTGTCATCTCCGTAAGTCAGCACTGGTCGTACCATCTTCACGTTACCTTCAAGTCTGAGGTATTTATTTTTCCAGGTTACATCCCTTAGATATTTAGAAATACGACTCCTTCTATTACCTGTCTTCTTGTTTCATTATAGACGTCTTCCCCTATATATTAAAAATCCATTACCTAGTCTATAACTTACTTTCCAATTTCCAGTTTACACCTAATGGGGATCTTTCCAAATCACCATTGTCTATTGAGACTTTCATGTTATATTGTTGCTGTTATTACGAATTCATGTAGAAGTCTGTGCAAATTATCTTCTAAATCCGCTATGAAAACTGCGTCATCTGAATTTCACACGATACATATCTGTCCATAATTCATTTTGTATTCACTTATTGTTTTGGTGGGGTCAATAACCTTATTCATTATTAGATTAAACATAGCTGGGCTGAGTCCCCCTGTCGTATTCCACCTACGCACTTGATTTTAACTGTTAGCTTATTGCCTACATGCACTTCTGTAGTTGAATAAATTTACATCTGTAGTTGTACCTTCTATGGTTTTTACTAATTTTTCCCGCACTTTCTTCTCCACCAGGATGTTTGAAACATCAGATAGTTTTACCAGATCAATTTCATTTTTAAGGTCCACGAAACACATAAAGGCCGACTTGTTATATGCAACCGCTTTTTTGACGTTTTTCGTACTATGAATAAACTATATCCATGGTAGATCGATTTGCACAAAATCCACGTTGCTCTTCGTTTAATTTAAGTAAGTGTTTAGTTTTTGCAATTATATTTTTGTCAACAATTTTTATGTTGTTATTAAACGTGTAATACCTTGATATTATCAGGACCAGTCTTTTGGTTCTTCTTAAAAATTTGTATCGTTATACTGGTTTTCCATTTTTTCGGTATTTTACTGTCGTCAATTATGTGAGTAAAGAATATTTTCAACGGCTTCACAAGAAAATACGTCTATATTTTAACATTTCATTCCCTATTCCATCACAATCAAGAGCTTTTCTATTCATCAATTTTGTTAATGTATCGTCCACATCTTCGGTTGTGATTTCGGTTGTGATCCACTCCTTCTCGCTTCTCGTTTGACACAGATACTGAAAGTAACTTTCCTAATGGTTTATTTTTGTGACATTGATTTTAACGGTCCCACTAACTTAGGCTTTCCTATAGAAATAGAAAACCGTTTGCCATATTTTATTCTAGGATCCAAACGTATCGTGCTCCATTTCCATTGTAAATCTTTCTCAATACGATTATTTGAGTTCCCTGTTTTTCCTACTGCCATGTTCCTCTATTGTCTATAGTCTATAGTTTTCTGTCCTCTGGAGAGTTTGTTGTTTTGCTTTTTAAGTATGCTTTTTTCTTTCTATCCGCTACATTCCTATCTTCTTCTGTAAAGCACGGAGTTTTCTTCCTGCCACCTGATATAACGAATACTGATCTGTTAATACTATTTTGACTATTCACCGGGCTATTAGGCCGTCGTCTAATGCTGCTGCATAAAACAGACGTTTCGGCCAACATTGGAGGCCACCTTCAGTTGAGATAAGCAACTGGTACGTTCTTCACCATTTTCCACAGTACTGTGGCTAAAGAATTTTCTCCTTTACCCAATTGCCTCTTCTGTAGCTCGTAATATGTTGGATTTTATCTTCCTCCACCACTCTTGCACATCTTCAGTGCTTTCTATCGGTTTGGCTTTCATTATTTCTTCAAGCCTTTTCTATATAATTTCCTAATACTCTTGTTACTTAAATACTCTACGTTGGAGAGAAATACTTTAATCTTATTTTGCATAACAATAGTGCGTGATAACTGCCTCAGTCAGTTGAGTTCAAAGTTCACACGTCAAGTATAATTTACGGGTTGAATTTCGTTATTTAAGCCGTAAACGATTAAACTTCAATCGTTGAATTATAATCTCATACGACTGCGTTTCGTTATTACGTAGTATGTCGTTGATTGCTGTCCTTGCAACCCTGTACCCACATTTTGTAATACATGTTCTCTGCTTTATAGTTTACGCTGTTCTATTTCATGTTAATCCTTTAGCTACATCTCACGGTCTCTAGTCGTATTTGCGGTACGTGTACACAAACCAAAACAAGTAACCTTTTGTAAATAATTACCTACCTCGAAGTGCCTTCACAAACCTCGAAGTATCTTAAGATAAACCTATAATATACGTATATTATTAAGAAAACAGTAACATTTATAATTAATTTTGAAAACAGCTTGGAAGTACTTATTAAACTTCATTTGCACTCTTGACTAAACTGACTGAGTAAACATGACAAGACAACTCCTCTCCTTTACTAGTTATATTTGTGAATACGTTTATTCCACCCAAATTTCCTCCATAGAACCGTATGCTATGAGTTAAAGTAGAATGCTGAATCCCTCTCTTTTTATCGGTAGTAAGTAAAACAATAAAACAACTTTTTCTGAATTACAGCAATTTTGTCTGTCAGCGTGCCAGATAAGTTCCAGCATGTAAGTTAATGAATTTACTAAACTTTGTACTTGAAAGTTATAATACCATCGCTCTTCCTAATGTCGGCTTCAGTGTTTAAGCATAACATGTTTGAGTATAATAACAGTGTAACAAAGTGTTTAAGCCTGCTGCCGCAGGCCACTTGTTTTAAGTTGCACGAATGCATTTAACTCTTGCCATAACATCACTCACATTCACGGTAAGATTTGAAAAGAAGATTTGAAACTGAAGGCAACTGCTTTGTAAGGCTTAAGTTACTCTTACGTGAATAAATTGAAAAGAACATTGCTTTCATGAATACTTTAATACTGTATTTAATACGAGATTCGATGACTTTACAACTGTGGTCACTACTATTAATATCAATGAAAATTGTTTTAACGTTTTACATTACAAACATTAGGCCTATATGATGTGTTTCCCAATATTTTAGAAATCAAATTATTATAAACTTGTTGCGTATTTTATTTCATTTTTTTAACTTATTAGATTCGCCCTTAAAAACTATTTCATAAAAAAGTTTAAAACAGAGATAATTTATTATAACTCATGTTTTTGTGCTGACAGACAGACAGACTGTGAGAATAAGCTATCAGATATCTGTCTGTGTCGTTTGTTATACCAATAAGCGTTAGTTGGTTTGTTTGCTGTCATAATTTAGTTACATTTACTTAATAATATTAAACTTTGCACATATTTTAAAATTTGCAAGAGTACGTTAAATATCGTAATATATAATAATTTGGAATCTTCTATGTTATGAAGTAGTTGCTTTTAAAAATGGACTTTCTGTGTTCTGAAATAAATTGTCTCTTTCTAATGTGATTCTGTTTAGCATGGCTTTCTTTATCCTTACGTGTACAGTAATAGATGTGAACATGTATCGTAAACATCCCAAAGGATAAGTCAATTTTTAATTAATAAAGTTGTGTTAGTGGTTACAGTCACAAACATAATTAACAATGTTGCACACCACTATAGACAAATTATTCCGATTAGCGCTTTCAGGCTTCACAGCTCATCATCAGACCGGAAAATCTGTTGATGAGCTGTGAAGCTTGAAAGCGCTAATCGGAATAATTTTTCTATAGTGGTTTGCGACAGTGTTAATTCTGTTTGATAAGTCAATTGTTATGTGTTCCGTTGTAGATACTCGGTTGAACTCTGCTCATGCTATCACTAGAAAACGTGCCGTTGTTACGGTCCAGAGGCGAAGGTCACGAGGGCCGAGGGTCATTCAGCATTCGCGGAAATAATATAGTGAAGAACTAAATATAAACGCAAATGTATTGCTATAGACAATTTACAAGGAGTGTGTTAAGTCTACATACACAAAAATCAAAATAAAAACGTAATTTGTCTCGGAAATCGACAAATATTTTATAGTTAAAACTATGAAAATAAATGCATAATATTCAATTTAAAAAAATTTAATATTTTTTAGTAATAATAAAAAATATGAATTTGCACTGAGTATTAAAAAACTGTACAAATAAAATATAACTTTATATTATCAACTTGCTTGAGCCCACTGTTCGGCGAAAAGCGAACACTGCAGAGGAAGATTCCGAACCTCCGCACAACATCGCTTATGATATTCCATTATTCATATTATTTTCTTAGTTTGCGTTAATGTCTTTTCATGCTAACTTCTCTCTCATTCTCCGTAGTACCCCTCGTCTCTTTAATAAAGTTAGCTCTTATTTTTCTCACACCACAGACAAGAACATTAATTCATTTCGGTCGACAGTAGTCTCTGCTTTTTGCTTTCTGCTACTTGCCGCGTATGGCAGCGGTAACGATTATTGAAAACGATAAAACGATAACTTTTATAATTAAATCCACTAATTGGAATCAATGAAGTCAATTGACACAAGTTGCAAATCGTTTAGTTCTTAAGTGCAGGTAGAGTTCATATTTATATCACAGCTTCTCCTGAATATCGCATGTTATTTCCTTTGTCTACAAACATTATAACCAGTGGTTACATGAGTTAATTATACCTTTTATGTCTGCAATATTAAAATGGTGTATCTAAAATTTTTATTTTCTTTCATACAATGACAGAATTTAATTACATGATTTACCAAATGCTTAGGATCCCACTAAATAACAATGAAAGAAATATCAAACAAATAGCAGTTAAAAATGGATACAAAATAAAGACTATCAATAAATCAGAAAATAAAATGAAACATAAACTCATTAAACAAATTCACAACAACAGTACACCTGAAATTCCACTTACTAATTACTAATTATGGACACATAATTCAAAAACTAAATACAATATTTGAGGATACGAATTTACAAATATTTTATAACACAGACAATACAGTTTTCAATCAAATAAAACCTAAAACTAAATCTAATATTCACAATAAGAATTTAATGTACAAAATAGATTGTCCAGATTGTCAAAAAATTTTACGTAGGTCAGACAAAGAAAAAAACTACTCGATAGATTTGTTTATCACCGCAATGAAGATAAAACTATCAAATATTTCATAGCACAGTAATAAAATTTGGTTACTTTCTTGTTTCAGGCTTACACAGCGCGCGCGCGTGTGTGTGTGAGAGAGAGAGAGATTGTGAATTGTTTGTGTAGTATCATATAAGACGTTGGGGAAGTGTAGGTAAATTTGATTTTTACAAAAATAAAAAGTGCAAAATAATTCAAGTACCGCTGTTATCAGATCGTGTACCGCTTACTCTTGTTATGCAAAGTAAGTAGACTGATCATAACTACTCATGACGACCTCGCCTGTAACTCCAATTTAATACCATTTACGTTGAAGGAATCGGGAAACAAAACGCTAAAACGTACTTAGTACATATACGTTAGTTTTTTTATAATAAAAAATCGGCATGAAGAACCATACATGACTTCCATGTCCTAAGCTTTATATTTAAAATAATGTACTTGAATTCGGTTCGAAAATTTCTAATAATGGCTTGTAAAAGTTAATGTTTGATCTCCATTAAGTAGTGCTCAAGTTTCCAAAGTTTTAATATTATGATGTACGTAATCAAAACATCAGAGCAAGTTTTAGTGTGTATGAGGGTACACTGTGGACAAAAATTTTCAACATTCTCTATGGAGAGTTGCTCAGAGTAAAGCTGCGAATCTACAGTGTACGTTTCACAGAACAAACGCACGGAAAAGAAACCGCGCTCCGAAGTCTGTCATGGACCCTGAGAATCTTGCAGAGGGTTCATTCCCTAAAGACGAAAAGTCTGTCTATGGACCGTTCCTCTGTAAACACGTGCAGTTACACTGGCCAGCGATCTACAGGAAGCAAATCGCTGTCCACGCTGTCCATCTTTTCGGCTTGCACGCGTTGTGTTGGTGTGGGTTTCGGCACTTTCCAATTAAAAAGCGTGCAAACGTAAGAAAATAAACACGAGTGACGCCAGAAATAACGCGAATTTTGTGTGTGTGTGTGTGTGTGTGTGTGTGTGTGTGTGTGTGTGTCCTGCCTGCCTTTTTATTGTGGTAATCACAATAATAAATCTTTGGAAACGTAAACATTACATAATTGAGATATGCTTGCCTGACAGGAACGATATATTTTCACTCATACATGATTTAAATTAAAATGAGAAAATTATAATTTTATTGCCTGGCAACAAAATTATTTTATTTTTAACAATTACCATTGTTTGAAAAAGTTTAAATGAATTTTCAAGTAGTCCCTACTTTACCCTTGATAAAACGTAACAAATTTCAGGTAAACTACCCCTTCCCCTTAACCGATCTTCACCAAAATCAAAAGGTCTTGAGTCCTCTACAACTCAGGCAGGTATGCAAAAAATTATTTGATTCTGTTTGAATTAGCGGCAGTTATCGTTTGCTATAGAAAAAATTCTACACATAGACACGCAGACACTTTTCGAAAAATGACTTTTCTTTATGTTTTGAGGGTAGTACAATCAGAATCAGCCCTAGTCTCGAACACGATTTTTTTTCGCCATCACCATATTTCCATTTCCTTATGAAACATGGAAGTAAAAACTACTTGTAAGACTTAAGCTATAATATGTTAGAAGACTTTGAATTAAAGCTTCAACCTCTTTATAAGTATCAGTATGTTTTTTTACATAAATATTAAAATTCATTCACACACTGATTATATTATAGAATTCTAACTTTAATATAGTGTTACGACAAATACAGAACAGTCTACGTGTTTGTCGACTGTTCCAGAAGAATCTCGCTCTAATGCGTGTGGCGTACGTGATTGTCGGCGTATTTGCTAGACTGTGCCTGAATTCACATTGTACAAACTCTCTTGTACAACATCGCATCAATTGGGACACAACACCGATACGCCAACATTCTCGAAGGCCTCCATTATCTAAGCAAAAGGAAATGCCTCGGTTGGTACAGGACATGTTGACAGAGGGAGTAATCGAGGTTTCGTCAAGTGCTTGGTCATCTCCGGTAGTGCTGGTAGCGAAGAAGGATGGTGGATTCCGTTTCTGCGTAGATTACCGGAGGTTGAATGACGTCACAAAGAAAGATTGCTATCCATTACCTCGCGTTGACGATACACTCGACACGCTGTCTGGAGCACAGTGGTTTTCCACATTTGACGTGAAGAGTAGATATTGGCAAGTCATCAAGAAGACAAAGAAAATACCGTTTTCTCGACTCCAAGTGGCTTATTCCAATTTAACGTCATGCCATTTGGACTCTGTAATGCACCGGCAGCATTTGAAAGATTGATGGACCTGGTACTTCGAGGCCTGACATGGAAAACTTGCCTTGTTTATTTAGAGGATGTCATTGTCATCGGGAAGACATTCAAAGACCATTTGGAAAACTTTAAGGAGGTTCTAACTAGAATTCACGGAGCCCAAATAAAGCTGAGCCCTAAGAAGTGTTCTCTATTCCAGAAGGAAGTACAGTATCTGGGCCATCTGGTTTCGGCAGCGGGTGTTAGCATGGATCCTAATAAAGTAGACACCGTAAGAGACTGGCCAGTGCCGAAGAGTAAACACGAAGTTCGGAGTTTCTTGGGGTCATGCTCATATTACAGACGTTTTGTGAAAGGCTTCGCTAGTATTGCTAAACCACTACATGAGGTAACGGAAAATAAACAAACATTCAGTGGTCGAGAGAGTGTGATCAAGCATTTAGGAATTTGAAGATTGCATTATGTTCGCACCCAATTCTCGCTTTTTCAGCTTCCGAAGGGAAGTACATCGGAGACACAGACCCAAGCAATACTGGTCTAGGAGTAGTTTTGTCTCAAGTGCAGAACGATGAAGAACGAGTAACAGCGTATTACAGCAAGACGCTTTCTAATCCAGAGAGAAATTATTGTGTTACAAGGAGAGAGTTGTTGCCAATTGTCAGAGGTTTGGAGCATTTCCATAAATACCTCTATGGGAGAGAGTTTTCACTACGTACCGACCATGCCGCCCTTGCATGGCTCTTGAGATTTAAAAATCCAGGACTGTTGGCAAGGTGGCTCGAACGTCTGCAAGAGTACAACTTCAAGGTACAATATCGGCAGGGGCGCCTGCATGGTAATGCAGATGGCTTATCACGAAGACCGTGCCCGGAAGACTGCCGACATTGCTACAGAAAGGAGGAACAAAACTGTAGATTTTCTGGCAGACGGCTGGACGACACAAGACTGTCGACAAGAACAGATGACATTGGACCGATCTTGACAGCAAAAGAGGAAGGTCGCCGCCCGGATTGACAAGATATCTGCCATGGTTCCGAAGTGCTGAAGGGCTACTGGGCACAATGGGAATCCCTTACCTTAGAGAACGGATTGCTGAAAATGGCCTGGGAAAGTGCAGATGGACGAGACGTGGTCATGCAGTTGATAGTTCCCCAAAGTAAAGTGTAGTCTGTTTTGAAGAAGATGTATGATGGAACGTCTGGAGGCCATCTTGGCGTTAACAAAACCCTTGAAAAAATACGGAAGCGATTCTATTGTCTTCACCTTCGCCACGACGTACAGGAATGGGTTCGAGCATGTGAAATATGTGCTGCAAGCAAGGGCCCACAAACCATAAGCAGGGGGAAAATGAGACAGTATAACGTTGGACTGCCTTTCGAGAGAATTGCCATAGACATTGCTGGCCCATTCCCGGTTACTGACGATGAAAACCGGTATATCATGGTTGTAGGTGACTACTTTACTAAGTGGGTGGAAGCCTATGCAATTCCAAATCAGGAGGTTACCACTGTGGCAAAGGAGTTAGTTCACAACTTCTGTTGCCGTTATGGAGCCCCTATCGAAAACTATACGGATCAAGGGAGAAATTTCGAATCAGGAGTTTCTAAAGAATTATGCCGTCTACTCGGAATTCGAAAGACCAGGACAACGCCTCTGCATCCTCAGTCGGACGGAATGGTTGAGAGATTCAATAGGACACTTGAACATCCTCTTTCAAAGGTTGTTGACGAGAACCAGACAGACTGGGACCAATGTATACCACTATTCCTCATGGCGTATAGGTCATCAATACACGACACAACTGGCATGACCTCAGCAAATTTGGTGTTTGGGCGGGAGATTCGTCTTCCTGGGGACTTGATGTTCGGATCATCTGAGACAGTCCCAAGAGCCACAGAACTATTCCTCGCAATTATAAAACCAATTAGAAAACCAACTGCGAGAAATCAATCGCTTGATAAGAGGGCGGCTGAAGATTGCCAGTGACAAAATGAAAACTCGGTATGACATTCGCAGCAATAGTGTGGGTTTCCAAGAAGGAGATCAGGTCTGGTTGTTCAACACAAAGCACCGTCGTGGTCGCTCACCTAAGCTTCAGACTAACTGGGAAGGACCCTACACTGTGAAAAAAAGAATAAACAATGTTGTGTATCGGATTCAACAGGAAGGACAGCGAAAGTTCAAAGTCGTCCACCTAGATCGCCTGGCTAAGTATTACTTCAGAGACAGTTTGCCAGTTCGGGACGAACAGGCTTAAGGAGGAGGAAGTGTTACGACATTACAGAACAGTCTACGTGTTTGTCGAATGTTCGAGAAGAATCTCGCTCTAATGTGTGTGGCGTACGTGATTCTCGCTAGACTGTGCCAGAATTCGCGCGGGCGCACGCACTGTGTCAAGGCCGCAATTAATTACGTCGTAGAAGAGATAACGCATAGCTGTGGAATGTTCTGGTCTGTGAACGGGGTATAAATACTAGGCGGCAGCGGCCTTAGTTTCAGTTTATTGTCGGCCGATCACAAGTGATTACTGTGTGTGTTCAAATAGTTATTAGTGAAGTGTTGTGTTTTATAATCGGGCGGTATAATTGTAATACAATTGTGTTTTATATTAGTTGACATTTTATTGCTTGTGAACAATTTTTATTTGTTGTACGAGACAGTGTTTTTAATTACGAACTGTTTAACTGTGAAAATTAAAGCTGGTGATTAGTGATTTAATTGGTGTTTTGTATTTTGTTTTCCACTGTACCTACGACGGTCAAGTAGACCGTCGTAAGAATATATTCCTAATATCATATATTCTGTAGGATACTCCAGGACATTTACAGAATTCGCAATTTAATTATATAATAAAAACCACTTAGCTAATCTAATTTATTTTTTGTGAGTTTGTATATAATGTATAAGATTCTTGCACAATTATTGTTACAACACAAATAAGCCAACCCAATACCAGGGATGAACAAAACAATATTGAATTTAAAATAATACTTCATGTTAAATAAAAATGATTAATTTAAATAAAATATAAAAACTATGACTCGACAAACGACGACATGACCTAACCCAAGTGATTGACCCAACAAAAGGAAACAAAAAAGAAGGGAACCACGAAAAACAAACGAGAATAAAACCAAAGAAGAGAAGAAAGTGATTGATGAAACCAAAGGAAAAAGGGAAAAAAAGCAAAACCCAAACAAAAAAGAAACAAGTTCATGGAATTAAATGACTCAATGTAACACGTTGAAATGTACCCAAAGAAGAAGGTGGAAAAACCAAGGTATTAACCAAATACAATGAAAATGAAGAAGGAGGGAAATGGATAGAAATGAAAACCAATAATGATACACAAACAAGTAATAAAGCATAGGAGAAGGAGAAATAATGCACTCAAAAGTAATATTGGAACCAAGACCAATAATTAACCTATGAGAAAGGAAAAAGTAAATGTCATATCCATTAATGGACAATCGTAATTTAGGGAAGAAACCCTATTAAACAATGTTAAAGATAAAAATGATAAAAAAGCAAACTAAACCCCAATTTAGAATTAGATGTAAGAATAGTATTGTAAGGACATAAAATTGTTAATAGTATTAAGGAAATATTGTAATGAAAGAGAAAAAATGAATAGTGAGATAGTAATTAGAGGGATTACCCATTCAGAAACACTTAAAAAACAAAAACATTTGTGAAGTGCAAAATGAAAGTGTAAAAACCCCAAAGTGTAGTGATAAAGAAGGTACACTAATTAAATTATATTTAACTATAAATAATTTAAGAGTGAAGGTGATGATTGAATGAAAATAGTGTAAAGTATAGAATGGAAATATAGTGAAAAATAGTGAATGATAAAATCATTAACAATTAATAAATCCTAAAGAACACTAAAGGTTTAACAGTGAAAAATAATAGTGAGTTGTGAAAAATAGTATTAAGTATAAACTATAAAGAGGTATTGAACACTAGCAAGTGATAATCACCATAATAAACAAACCAAAAAATATAATTAAGGAGTTTTAAAAGCAAGTAATCATAGTTGAAAGGGAAAATCCCAGGGAAGAGTAAATTGAAAGTGTTAACATGGAGGGAGAGTAAAGATTGTTTAGAAAGTTAAGGAGTTAGATACAAATCAAAAACACCCATGTTATAAGGGATCATTATAAGTTCATAAAAGTGATGTTGTTTGTCACACCAAAAAAATAATATAAAATAAGATCTATCGTGAACAAAGATTAGCAAATAATAAGTTAGTTAAATAATTATTCAATCAAGTTTATAAATTGGATATGGCTGTAAGAATTATACGGACCATAGGCCTACATGTTATATTTAAATAAGATCAAAAAAGTAGTAAATAATAGCCACCTTGTTATTATTGGCAAAGGAAATAAATAAAAATGTTAAGCAATGTATGACTAGAAACATGGAAACCAAAGAGTAAATAATTGTATATAAAATAATAGTGACATAATAAACAGACTCAAAACACAACACAACCAACTATAATAACAAAATAAAGCCCATTAGGCTGAAGTGAAATGTAATTTAAATGAAATAAGTCAAATACCATAATAGCTACTTATGCCTATCAAAGTGCCTAACTGTCAGAATCAAACAACTACAAATTTTAACAAACTAACAAAGAAATTAGCAAATCTGAGGTGAAGGATTCACCAAAATAAATGGTAAATCATTTGTAAAACAAAATATTGCAATAAGCATTTGTATACAAAAAGAAATGTAATTAACAAGTATTAACATAATTGTAAAAACATAAAATCTGAAATTACCCAAACTTGTGGGTTATCAAAATAATCTATGAAAGGAAATAAATACTACAGTGACAATATTTAATAACCAGGAAGGAAGATAGAGGAATAACAGCAGTCAGAAGATATACGAAGAATTCGAATTTTGATAACAATACATCATCTCGAAATCAACCAATCAAAATCATTCAGTTACCATAGAAACGGCAGTTTAAGACAGAATTACCGTTGAATACCGTTACAGAAGTGAAGCGTCAGTCAAAAAATACAGAAGCCAATATTCGGAAGACCGATTTTCTAATAAAATAATGTAAAACAGTAATCAAGGTTTATAACCATGACGGTATAAGAAGCAGACGACCCATTTATAGCAGTCCACTCAAGATCCAGGATAATTAAACTGAAAATTAACCGAAAAGAATGACCAGATACGTTATGAAAAGGACGCCTAACCCATTGAAGCCAAACAATTAATGAAAAATGAACTTATTGCAGCCAAATCCTACCCGATCAAATGAACGAAGACACCAAGTCATGCTGAGGTGTTACGTACAATTAAATTACCTATTTCCAAAAACCTAATCACTCTAAATTTTACTAAAGGTAAATTCATCTCACTATAAACAAATATTTCTCTTCCACAGATTATTTAAGTAAAATAAAACTCACTGAAAATTTGTTAAGATAAAACATAACCTATTATTAAAACACGAACTTTCAAAACACATTTAACGACACTACACAACAGATTGTAACATCACACATTATTATTTATGTACACGTAGAATGAGGTAAAATATTTTTATTGTAACCATAGGAATTCTTTAGCTCATAATCACAAGAATCCCACGATTTTTGAACGAAAATAATTGTAATAACTTCACGTTACACAGCCATACTGATGCTGATCGTTTCCTTAATCGATTCGTCAACCTGGGGAGTAAGAGTCTCATGTACAAAGTCGGTGCAGATTTATTATAAAATAATTGTCAAATTGAATATTTTAATTATCACCCATTAAAAAATAACTAGTACAGGGAGTAACCGTTGTCATTATTTCATAGGGAGTGTATACATTACTTGTGTTTATTTATGAAGAATGGGTTTGATGAGCAGCGAACAAGTAGACATTTGCACAACAGTATATACAATTCAGACGGCCGTGCGAGCGGGAATTATTTGAACGCCCGACCGTCACCGCTGAAAACTCATCATACAACAATTTTAGTTGTTTTAAAAACGACTTGGCGCCACCCGGGATTAACACACCCCTATAAGTAAACAGGTAAGGTTACTGCCGTGTTATACTGGTGATTACCGCAACGCTACGGACATCGTTAGCCGCGAACATTGATGTAACGACCCCGGTGCGAGACGAACGCACTAACACGCAATACACATACAAAATTGGTGTACATTTTACAGATACGACCAGATCATATCGTTACAGAGTTGGCTTCCATCGCGGGGCTTAAACGAAGACGTAGCGACCTCATTACGTAACGTTACATTATGAATTACCTACGATTCCTTAAGATAGCAAGACAGTTCAAAATTATTTAGGGTTCAGATGGTATTATCAGAAATTCGCAACAACTCTTTATTTGTGAGATAATAGGGAAATGAAAACAAGACGTTTCAAATTTTTACAGCATATATCATGTAAGATAGACTTTCACGTTGTACATTTGATGACTTTGTCTTAAAATTAAATAACCTCAATATTCTTGAAACTTGAAATGCGAATAAACAAACGAAATTTTTGGATATTCAAAGGCAGATACTGCAATTATAAACTGAGGCTAATTAATTATTTGCATAAATTAGAAAAAGCCCTTTTATGAATTAATACTTGACGAAATAGTATATAATATTTTTGGGAGAATATTGTTTTTGTGTTAACAGAATTTACAGGCTGCTTAATCAAAAGAATATCAGTACAGTTAGTTTGATAGGGCGTGTTACATTGTTCCCTAACAGACAATTTTTCAATTTAAATTTGTACGACAAAGTCGTGGAAGGTTTTTTAATGCTCATACAGCAGTATAAGTATGTGTTTCGTTGAGTTTCTCTTAGCATAGATTCGCATTGTTAGCACTGTCGTTCCAAAGGCTGATGGTATTACATTCCTTTAATATTTATTATTACATACTTTTCAAAGTATTTAGTAAAAATGACATAAAGGTATATCGAAAATATGTACGGAGAGAAGTTATACAAAGAAACAAATATTTCTTACTTCTTTAGATTGTTATCGAGAAAAATTGAAATGTCCAGCAGAAGGCTTACATAAAACTCCTACCATAGTAAGGATTAATGAATGTTTTTTAAAGAAACCGTTTAAATGATTTATGGGCTCTTGCGGGTGGTGTGAGGGCAACGCCTGTCTAGATAGAAACCACATCCAGCTCCTGTGTAAGCAACTTTATTGTACTCTCACCCCTTGGATAAACATTTTCTTTCTTTTTTCCATCGCCTTTATACGTACCACAATTCCCCCATCAAACCACATTTTTCCGTTGCGGAGCTTGGTGCCTACGTTCGTTTACTTACTTTTCTGTTTTACTGATAATCGATAGGCTTATCTACGTTTTCACGTTGATACATTTTGTAACGGCCACTTGGACCGTTACGTAAAAATTTAATAACTAGACTCTTGGCCTAGATGGAAGAAAAAATGTGCTGAGCCCAGAGTGACAGGACTTGCAATAAAACACTCGTGTATTAAGCATTCTACTGTTACAGCATTTTATTGGTGCTTTCTTATTTCATCATGATACATGATATTATTTCATAGTATTTCCCATCTTTCATTTCATAGACAAATGTATATATATATATATTGTAAAATATATACCAAGATTCCTCTTCAATTAAGCCCTAAGTTGCTGGTGCCAATTTGTAAAAATACCGGATTATGCCCTCTAATTTGTGTGTTTCTTGTAAGGTAAAATATATAATTTAATTTGGTTAATTACCTTATTATTGTTAAAATAAAATAAACAACTTATTTCCTTATATTTTGTTTTGAAATTTAAATAAATTTATTATTCCTCTTTGACATTTTTTAATGGTGTTGACATTCAATGGTAACCATTTAATAAATGGTACCATTGATTGGTAATTCATTTTAATTGTAGAACATGACAACTCTTATAATCTCAGGGTTAAAGTAAAATTCATGTCAAAGTATTGTTCAAGTCATAACATAACATAAAACACATTATTTATAATGAATCTTTTGTAATTGTATGTTGTTAATGTATGTTGAATAGTGGTAGTAGGTCCTTTGAATCATACAAAAAGATAACTAAAACTAAACTCTTAATACTAATAATTAGAGTTTACTAATAAAATTAATTATTAAATTGTTTATATAATTGTTTTATAATTGTTCACTGTAACTCTCTTTTTAAAACGTGATAATAAAATTTGTTAAAATACCTGGCTTAGTCTATCGGAATGATCTCACCAATCTGTAGTTTTCTTGAGAACTTCCCTCTTGATTTTTTACTTCAGTACATCAGATTTTCTTTTGTACTTGAGATTAAACTAGTATTCTTCTAATTTTTTCTAATGGTTTTTATGGATCATTTCATTCTTCATCAGTCATTAATTTTAATATACATTCAGTAGTAAATTCAATGTGTTCTCCTGGTTCTTTTCAATTTTATTCCAACAATTCTCTTTTACCCAAAACTCTAATTTATTAAGTTAAGGCCTTGGATCATATTTTTGGGTCTCAGGTTCGATTTTACATTTTTATAAGTAATATTATTCCCTTGTATTTTATTTTATCTTCGTCACTAGATGATATTGTGAGTTCGTAACGTAAGATTTCTCTCTTTTCAGTTATTTACACTTTGTTTATTCATACCAGACGAACTATATAGTATTCTCATATAAATTATATTTTTCAACGATGTTCATTATAATTTTTTTTTTTCAAACAATACGAAGAATAAAACATGCGAATTGCAAGCAGATAAATATAAAAATGTAAGGGAATTTTTTAAGTATTTAAAAATTAAAGCAAAGGTGAAAAAAACGTTAGGAAAAATTTGGTTCAATAAACAGTGTTTAATTAATAAAATAACTCCAAAATACGCAAAAATTAAAATTAATAACAAAAGCAAAGTAGCAAACCAAGTGAAAAATATGGCGGAAAAAATATGGATAAAACTTGAAATAAAGAACTTACACAGTAAAATAAATAAATATAATAAAGAAATGTATCAATTACATCAAAAATTATATACAAGTTACAATTATGTAGAGATAGAAGAAATGAGAAAAGAGTTTGGTGAAAAATACATAGAAAAGAAAATGAGAAAAATGGAAGAGAAATTAAACAAGAAACTCAAGGAATTAATAGAATGAACAAGAAAGAAAAATAAAGAAAAAGATAAAGAAATAAAGTTTGCTGAAAAAGTATTAAATTTAACAGAAGCAAAGTTTACAGAAAATGAACATAAATTATTAGGGAAAAGTTTAAAATATGCAACAAAAACAAACATAGACATAGAAAATACAATAATAGAATGTGAAGAAATAATCGATAAAATAAAAAATGAAGAAACTAAAAAACAGTTAAGAAGTGAAGTAAAAGAAATAGTAGAAAAAATATGTAAGAAAAACAAAAATGCAAGAAATAAAAACGAAACACAAATAAAAACGAAACACAAATAAAAAGAAATATAAGAGAATTAAAAAAGAAAATCACGGAGAACAATTTGATAGTTACAAAAGCCGATAAAGGTAACACAGCAGTGGTAATGAACAAAAGAGATTATATCGAAAAAGCAGAACAATTTATACAAAAAGGACCATATAAAGAAATAAAATATGATTACACAAGTAAATTTCAAGCACAAACAAAGAAATTGATAAAAAAGACAACATATTTAACAGAATGGCAAAAGAAACAAAAAATAGAACATAATCCTGAAGCTCTAAAATTTAGATGTCAAATTAAGTTACATAAAAAAGAAATGCCATTAAGACCTATAGTATCATTTATAAATTCGCCAACAAAATATCAAAAGAAATAAGTAAAAGAATCAAAATGGTATATGAAAAAGAAGAAATCCACAGCATAGAAAATAGCAAAAAGGTAATAGAAGGATTAAAAGAAATAACCATAACAAATAAGACAAAATTAATGTCATTAGATATAAAAGATATGTACACCAACATACCAATAGCAAAAACAGTAGAAATAATAAAGAAAAATAAATTAAGTAATGTAGAATGGAAAAATGAAATAATAGAAGAATTAGAATTATGCCTACGCCAGAACTACTTCAGATTTAATAACAAATTTTACATACAAGAAAATGGATTACCAATGGGATCACCGCTTTCACCATTAATGACAGAGATATTCATGAATAGCTTTGAAATCAAAATTTTAAAAGATGTAGATAAAGAAAGAAGAATTAAAAAATGGATCAGGTATGTAGATGATATACTAATAGTTTGGGAAGGTGAAATAAATGAATTTAAAAAATTTACGGAAGAATTAAATAACAGAAAAACAATAAAATTTCAAGAAGAAATTGGAGGATTAGAAATTAATTTCCTGGATATCAATATAAAAATTGAAGATAACAAACTCAAATTCGATATATATAGGAAAGAAACATACTCAGATTTAATAATTCCACAAGAATCATATCATCCAGTCAATTATAAAATGGCAGCATTAAATCCATTTTGCTATAGAGCTATAAATTATCTAGAAAATGAAGAACTCAAACAAAAAGAATTAAAGAAAATAGAACAAATAGTAAAAAATAATAATTACAACCCTAAAATAATTAATAGAATATTTAAGAAAATAGAGGAAAATAAAGAAATAGAAAAGAACAAAAAAGAAAAAACAAATGAAAAAAAGAAATATAAAGGAGCAATAATATACATAGGATATCAAACAAAAATGTTACAAAAATGCTTCGAAAAATACGAAATACAGATAGGAATAAAGAAAACGAAAAAATGCTATAAATATAATAAATATATATAAAAAATGCTAAAACAGAAGAAATTCCATTAACAGAAAAAAGCGGCGTATACAAATTAAAATGTGGGGAATGTAATAAGATATATCTGGGCGAAACTGGAAGAAAATTTAAAATTGGAATGAATGAACATGCAAAAGAGAAGGGGTTAGAATAACGAACTCACTATATGCAAGACATTTCAATGAATCAGGCCATAAATTCATAAATCCAAATGAAAATATGGAAATAATCAAAATAGAAAACAATCCGCAAAAAAGAAAACTAATAGAAGAACTAGAAATACTTAAAGTTAAAAAAGAAGATAAGAATAAATTAATGAATATAAAAGAGGATTTTACAAATGAAGAAATATTTTATTATATATTAAACAATAAATAAAAATAAATTAAAATAATAAGAATAGCACACTAAAAATGACGAAATGTAAAAGGTTACAAAAAAATTATAAGTCAAGAAAATAAAGTAGTAACATGAAGAAAATAACGGGAGATTCATAAAATATAAATGACGGACGTTGGTAAAATGCCTAACGGAAAATATAGACGAAGTTCCCGTGAAGAGCGATAGCCGTTAAAACAACGAACTCACTATATGCAAGACCTTAGTAAACTATATGAAAGTGAAATTACAAATGAAGAAATATTTTAAATATAGTAAACAATAAATAAAATTAAAACAATAAGAAGAATATACTAAAATTGACGAAGTGTAATAAAAGATTACGAAACAGGTATAAGTCAGAAAGTAAAATATTACATGAAGAAATTAACGGGAGATGTAAATTTTACGAAATGTAAAAGGTTACAAAAAAAAAAAATTATAAGTCAAGAATGAAGAAATTAACGGGAGATTCTTAAAACAATTTGACGGACGTTAGAAAAATGCCTAACGGAAAAATGTAGACAAAGTTCCCGTGAAGAGCGGTAGCAGCTAGAACCAATAGGAGGGGCGATGACATAAGGGGAGGGGCCTAAAGTATAAAAGCCTACAACGTACAGTTGACAGACGTTGTTTAAGACCTGATGATGTCAGTGATGACGAAAAGCTTTGTCTGAACAATAAAAATTGTAGCAGTTTAGCAACTTTATAAAAGAAATAGTAAGGATGGCTGCTAATTCAAACAATACGAAGATGTTCATTATAATTGGGTTGATACACCTTCCCTAGACACTTTTTTTTTCTTTTTATCGTTTATCACTGTTTTTTCTCACTTTCTATCGCCATTACACAATATAACTTTGGTAATCATAATTTGATATGATTATGTATGTAAAAATTATATCATTCACCGTCTGTGATTCAATACTACAAAATAACTGACTGAGGTACACATACCACCTCATAGTTTTACCCTATTGCTTGTGACCTAACAAATGTCTTTTACTTATTAACTACCTTTAACATTTGAACATTTTAACTCTATTAATTAATTATTATTTACATGTTTGTCTGTCACTTGATCTTCCCTTCTGGATAATATTGTCTTCGTAAGTCATGGTTCGTCATTGTCATATTTAATATTTAGAATACTTTTCTTATATGCTGTCTTATCATTAGTTACACTCAATTATTATTTTTGTTCTCTGTACCTTTGGTCATGTTATAATATATATATATATATATATATATATATATTATCCCTTTTTCTTACCTTTAAATCTGTACTATCTTGTAGTTACCTTGTAGTATTCTATATATATTTTTTTATATCTTCAAGCATTTTCTCGAACAAATCCTGGTTTGCATTTCTTATTCGCCACAAGAACTCACTTAAATAGGAATCTAAGCGTTCCCATCTCGTACCACATTCAATCACGTTTCGGCATTTACAGGACCGCCACATGCTTTCTACGCCTTGTGTATGCGCTCCCGTTTGAGGATCCACAAAGTTATAACTATGGTTTACAGTCAAATGAGTGTACTGTTGTGGCAAATTAACAATTTTATGGTATGAACGCCACTCATCTGACATTAAATTTATATTTAATATTTAGAATACTTTTCTTATATGCTGTCTTATCATTAGTTACACTCAGTTATTATTTTTGTTCTCTGTACCTTTGGTCATGTTATAATATATATATATATATATATATATATATATATATCTGCATTGGTCAGAACTACCCATACTATTAACAATGAGAATTAATCCAACCATATAAAAATTGGATGCTTTTAACACAAATAAATATAAATCACAATATATATACACTCACAGGACTTTCTAACAATTATTTTGTTTTTTAATCATTAAAAATATAGAAATTTGCTTAAATGTGTACTTTCTTTTATGCTTTAAAACATGAATTCTTATATTGTTCATAGCAGTCCGTGTCTTTAGTTTTATCAACGGTTATACGCGTATATGCTTAATATGCAGTCCTGCCCATTACAAAAGTATTAATAATGAAATTTAATTAAACTGTCTAACCACTGGATGCTTCTGTACACAGTCATTAATACAATTCACAAATATGCATCCAGAGAAAATGATCTAATATTTCTTTACTCATTATAAGTTTGAAAAATTGAACAAGTTCATATATGTCCCTTTTTTCTTGAAAACGATGATGTTTTGATGTGGTTGAATTTAAAGTGAAAACTTCCCACATGTATTTGAAGAACGATTGACTGCAAGCAAGCCTGTGATGGTCGGTGATAGTGATGATGCTGGTGAGTGATGAAGTGTGTGCTCATGTCCTTCTGAATAGTTGTCCTTTCTGGCATTCTGGATTTTCTCTGTGGCTGGCGACATTGGGGAGCTGCTTACTGTCTATTTCTGCGGATGTCGATGTCATCATGTCAGTCGCTCCCATCTCTCGACAGGTCAAGGACCCTGTAAGGTTTTTCATTTGTAGTAGTCCATCAGAAAATAAAATTATCCACGACTCTCTCTCGCCTCAGAACACCGACCACACACACACTGTCCAATTCTTTGCAAACTACTATTCTGTGATTAGTCATAAGAAAACTCAAAAATTGATCTCTGCATCTTCATTAACATTTACAGGATCTAACACCCTTACATCAAATCATTTTTACATTTTCTTTGCACATATATTTTTTTTATAAATTTAGTTTTGTTACATTTACATTTATAAAATTTAAAACCCTTGACATCAAATCACTTTAACCTCTCTTTTACTTCTAGGTGCACATTGACTGTAAATTAACTTTCAAGACGTGTAAGTGCAAGATCGCCGCGTGCCGGAAACAACGTACAATTTACTTTACAATAGACATATTACAACTAAAAAAATACTTTACACATTTGGATCACACACACACAAATATAAGACACCTATCCCCATTAACCTAACATGGAAGTATATAACAATCCTTACCTGAGACCTTTAAGAGTTTACGAATTCATCATAAGTAGAAAAGAGTAATTTTTCCAAGTCGCCAGACTACTAGAAATCACGTCGGAGGGCTGAAGGAGAAATGAGGGCCGTCCACGCATTTTTCCAACCCACTACGGTACGGAAATACCTGTAGCAAATTGTAGAACACCATGTCAGTCAGCTGTTACCTAAGCTGATTACCGAATATCGTCGCCGTTCCCCGCGTCGCGCCATCTCAATCAAGTTAGCCGGTGTTGTTCCAAAAGCCACGGCCTTGGCGCGATCTATGAACTGACCGGGAATTTCAAATCCCGGCCCAATTTCTATTGGAACATTTAGTATATTAATTGGCGTTTTCATAAACCGTGGAAATACGGTTGTCACATGATGCGCCTATAGAATTCTCACGTGTAAAATACATGTAAATGGGCACACAAAACCAAAGAAACATGTTAATGCAGATTAGAAGTAAAAGACAGACGCGTGTGGAGACGACGATGTGAGCAATCTATAGACCGTGTTACAGAAGTTTAAGTTACAGATTGAATGACTTGCGAAGTGGATAATAGTGACTAAACCTGTTATAACGTATGACCTTACGTACTAGATTATGGTCTTAGTATCCTTGCACATTTCACGTTTCTTGAGTTCACAAGGACTGAAAACACGCAGTTTTCATCTTTGAGCTGGTAATCATCAACCGGTTGTTTATAGACAACCGCCAAAAGTTAATTTTTCTATTCTAAGGTCGAGAAGGCTTCTTATGTTGTTCAAGCATGCTGATTATATATCAACGTTATTATCACTTCCCGCCGATAATTTTAGACTTCGCAGAATTGGCTGGTTGTTGCTGAATCAATTCCGAGAGAGGTGTGAATGAATCTCGTGATGCATAAAAGCAGATGGTGTCGTCACTGGACCACATATTCTAGTAGCTGACACCAATAATATGTATAATTATTTATGTGATTCATTGTTTGGTCTTAAGTACGACTGTCATGTGCGACACCCATATATCTTCATAAAACAAAGGTTTTTCTTCCTTTTATGGTAAATTCAAATATATGTATTTATTTATACAATAGTCGATATTACATTTTTTCTAGCCTAAAATTGTCTAAGCTAAAATGAGAAAACCTACATGTAAAGTAAAGTGAGAATCTAATACGTGTGCTTATTGCAATAAATTCATAATACTGTCTCATCAGTGGTTGTAGTAATAATCTGTTATTGCCCGATACATTCTCTATAATATAGAGAGAAATTCATACGCTTTACATTAGCAAACCTGATTTCATTTACTTCAAATGCTGTCAGCTTGTTTTTGTCGTATTACATTGTTTGTTGATTAATGTACTAACACCAATCACGGAAACATTCTATGACATCGAAACACCAAAATTAATCACGAACAGAAAATTTAAATTAACTTTTAAAAATTTGTTAATGCACAAATTTAAAAGTGCACAAAAATATTTGCACATTTATGTATGTATATAAGCATTTGTATATTTTATATTAATTTAAAGAGTACATAAAGTCTCTCAGACTCCTAACGAAACAAACAAAATTTCTACTCTGGACATATGCAAGCGTTCTAGTTAGTCTTTGTCTACGTTTATGTGTTACGTACACAACATAAAAGTTTATCTGAGTGTGTTAGTTTACAGCCTCGTTCTTAAGAACATCCCGATCAGGAAAAATAAATTTTCGAAGAATATACTTTATTTACTAGACTGTGATTCTCTACTAAAGGCGGTGAGCGCACAAGCGTGGAGACTACGCCTTCAAAAGAGGGTAGAAGTAACGTTAATTTGAATAACAAGGAGACAGACATAGCGTATTAACGAGAATACGGGAAATTGAACCGACACGACTGTTTAGTATTGTTCAAGTCGTGCAAATGCAGAGAGTACTTTTCCAGAAACATATCATTATGTTGGGGGATGCGTGCAGAGGGAAGAAAATAATTTTCAGTTATGGGCGAGAAAGTATGTTATGTTGCCATTTGTCCTACAGAAATCTATCGCTAAAACAAAGGGCATTTCACATTGTGCGTTCGACATTACTGTTCTGTCACAGCGGCTTTTATAAGCTGACAGAATGAATAATGAGGTGTTAATGAATAATGAGGTGACTTAACATTAATTAACGAACGCTTGAATTTTTCAAACGTAATTTCTTCAAACTAACAGGCCTACATGAATGCTAGTTTACGTTTCGTTGGTACTATTTTACTAACTGTACGTTGGTATAATTGTAGTATACGTAAATCACGAAAATAAATTAGGTTGTTTATAGAAGCAGCCTTAATGTCACACACACAGACACTCATATTGTCATCATACAGGTCATATATAATTATGTAGACCGAAATTGTTATGGAACGTGAAATATTAGAATTTCGAAACTATACTGTTGCTAATACCTTAACCATGACACATAGTTTCTTTCAATCTCTCTGTTTCCGCTTCTGAAGTAAAACAATATATCTTTTTGAAATTGAAAGAAATTATAATCTTTCCTCTTTTTCCATTCATCAAATGAGTACAATTTTTTTTAATCTTGTTTAGTGTCTGTTAACGTATTCAAATATAAAAACTTGTACAGTTTAATGTCCTTAGAATTCCTCGCTTGCTGAATCTGCTGTTTCGCCTAGTGATATGCAAGGGTCATTTACTGAGCGAACAAACTTTTGTGGGTAGGCCATCAGTCACATAGAATACCCTTAACAGTCTATAAATTAAGTTTTTTGTTTTACAAAGGCCAATTAAAGTTTTCTCTAGACTGTGTCCGGTGTTTTTCTATCCAACCGTAGTCGTATCCTATTTTGTTCTGCCATTTCTTTGTACTATTACTTTTTTCATGTTCACATAGTCTTTATCAACTATGTATCCTGCATCACTATGTCCCAATATCACAACATGACGTTCTAGTGGATATGAGTATACTTTTGCAAATGCCGTGCGAATGGCCAGAGCGGAAGAGTCGGTGATTGGGGCGATTCCGAAATAAGAAAACAAATACATGACTTTATCTAAAATTGTGCTCTAAAATAATGTAATATAAAAATTACACTGTTCAAGACGACAAATACTGTCATCTATTTCATACTGTGATGGCACCACGTAAGTTACGATGACCGAAGCACGTATAGGCCTACTCAGACTCAGTGGTCACTTATAGTTTTCTATCTGCCAAGAACTTTATTTTAATTCCTTGTGCTAGTACTGTTTGTGTTGTTTAACATTCTGTATTTAATAAAAATTTTATTTTATGCTACTTATAATATAATTTATTCGGAATTTTTTAATTTTGTAGAGTATATGTGATGATGTCCTTAAAAATTATAATTCAGAAAAAAACACAGGAATTTCTTCGCTCTCGCAGAGTAAATGTAACTCAATCAACACTTTTATTTTAAATATTTAAAATTCACTCCATGAAGCCGTGCAGTTTCAACCATTTATCTTATATAGTTTGTTAAATCGCTACTCCCTAAGACAACTGTAAAGGAATTACTATAATCTTTCGAATTTTGCTATTAGAACGTAATCCCTTATATACTAATACATATTTCTTGCTACATCCGCCAGTTTCGTATGACTCTACTTTCATTACATGTCATTTTACTATAATTCAAGCATTCTCAATCCTCCTGCATCAAGATTCATCAGTTCACTTACCGGTACTGTTAGACATTGCAGCTAGTAACGCATCAAGATTCATCAGTTCACTTACCGGCACTGTTAGAGACATTGCAGCTAGTATTAATTCATTCATTGGACGTGATGCCAGATGGCATTTCAAGCATCCGCATCAATATCGCTGGTGTAATCTCAGTGTCTCTAGAAATTCACAGTCATAATGAATATATAATGTATCATACTGGTACATAATTAATCGAATGAAGTTACTGAGTGTCAAGTTATTTTAAATTTACTTTGCTTCAAGCAAACGAAATTCTCAATTTCTGCGGCTGCTTTACTACCGATTCGTACTTTTATTCTAATGAAACTATTTCGAATACGTTGATCAGAACGTACTGATGTTTATACGTTCGATGAACTTGAAGAAGATTATCTTGAATCCGGTCTTCTAAATGAACCTGTTGAACGTTAGGGACGCTAATACAGGAACGATGTTAGAGGTGTGCTTCAGGTGCGCATACAGTCCCGCTCTCACTCAGTAAGAAGAAAAAGTGAGCTAGAGAGAGAGAAAGTAAGGGAGCAAAAATCTTATCTTTAACTGTTCTTATTTTGTTTTTAAAAATCCTTCCTATTAATATTTTTATCATAGCTACTGAATTTATATTTAATTTATATTTACTTATTTATTTAAATATCGACAGTACATAACATTATTATGACTAGCAAAACTATATACTGAAGTCATATCTTACAACGAGAACTCTTACAAATTACAAGAAATTAAACTATTAAGCAGTGCTAGGAGCGGAAAATGTACGCTTGTAGGACTATTAGAATTTTGAGTGAGCAACCGGCACGCACGTACACGTACTTACGAACTTTCTACAAGGCATATTTATTGATTTCTATAGGCTGGCTGAGATAGGCACTAAGCCCACTATATGCAACCAGCAAAATCCGTAATCTAATTTACGTGCCCTTAACCAGTGAAACGTGAATACACACATCTCTTTGCTTCAGATTTTACCAAGAATATTATAAACCTATATGTATGAATATTTTCAAAGCGGTAAAAACTACTTTTAAAAATCTGCCGTGGCCAAATATTATTTTCAAGTTTAATTTACACAAAACTCAACTGCTTTACAATGCTGATGTGCGCATTTGTAAGAACAGCATAAATTTTATTTGCTTACAATTTCTGTTATAAAAGCAGTATATAATTACTTTCAGGTTTCATAATTTTCAAATAAATTTCATAATCCTTTTCATAGTTTCTCCCCGCGTTAATGAAATCGATAACATTAAAGGAAAGTTTTTTTGGATTGGTATTCTTGCTAGTCAATGAATTATACTTATAATAATACAGATACAGTGTTGCATGGACGCTGTATAATGACATAATAATGATATGTAACACAATAACACAGTCTGTGTAAAATACAGAATGACATATGTTCTATTATGGTAACCAGTTATATCATGAGGAGCAAAATAATCGAAGGTGATGTCACATTACTGTAAAGAACTATTACATTGCGTGAGGTTCTTGGGGATCCGCAGTCAAATTACAGTACGTGCCTTTCTATGATCCTTTTATGTGCGTATATAACCTAATCTCTTTCTTTTTTGAAACTTCCAAACTTTAATTTTTTCAATAATCATATATTTTTTATTACAATTTAGCCTACAGCTTACAAGTTGTCACTTAGTGCTTGTTTCCCTTGATTGTGAAGCTAATGTTAATATAGTCGATGTGTATGAACTGACTACAACTTGCTGAAATTCGTTTCCCCAAATTCAAAGTACGTACAAAAGATTACTTATTAATAAAAATTTAAATCTAATTTTAGTAAAATAATTTTTACTTAATTTTATTACACTTCAATACTTTTTAAATAAGTTTACAATGAAAAATATTTGTACTAAGGTAAACATAATTTTATTTTGGGAACAAGTTATGTCAGGAACATCAAGTCATCAAAAAACTTTATCGTTCCAAACACCTTTCACAGCAATTGTTAAAGTAGTTGTTTTCTATGTTTAGTCTTTGTAAGTCACAGTTTGCTTATTGTTCCTGTAGATTAGCTATAGTACATGAAACAATTGTAATTTAAAGGGAGGTAGTGAAATCCAGATATTTCTGTTATTAGTATTTGCAATACATGTGTAGTTGGGTTGTTGGGAATAGCCGTATTAAAAATACAAGGAATAACCTAGAGCATACCAACGTAGCTGAAAACAACAGTTTACATTAAATCCTATTCTACAGTAAGGAGAAAGAAAGCCATTGTAACAGGTTAATCTTATTTACTAGTGCCAGACAACGTCAGCGTGTATAAAAGAACCGCAGACAAACTACAATGGTTATTTTACCGTAAATAAACATCTCGGTTTCCCAGACACATCAAACATTTTCTCTCTCCTCACCCAGGGGTGCCCTCAGCATAGTGCAATGGTGTGAGTCACACCATTGGAATTTGGAGGGGGGGATTTCTCACTGTATAACTTATATTCAAAAAATAAATTGTTTTTCAAAATTTAGTAGATTTTTTATTTTATTACTAAACCTTCCCTGACATTAATAATCATCTTTTTCCTTTCATAATAGCTTTTTGGAAATAGAAGTTACATGAATTTAAGCCAGTTGCGTAACCAGGAGCTTAATTATGCCCTTATAAGCGTCGTAAATCAAACAAATCATTGACGAAAAAGAATGCAATTACAAAACCAAGTTAGATTATCTTGATATGGTCTAATGTACTACTAATTATGTTAGGCCAGGTTTAACCAGGCTTTTACATGTCCCATAATTTAATTTTTGATTAGGCATACTAGAAAAGCTTTTGGTACTGATAAAAAAATAACATTCGTTTTTTCCTAAAACGGTTTTAATTTTTCAAAAAAATTTGGATAAAGCCCCAAGATCCACCGTTAACTGGCGATTATTTCATACCCCCGTATTGTGATCCCCCCTACCCACGAAATTAATTTTTAGGGGAGAATTTTGGAATATTTGGGGGGAATTACACCATGGCCTTTGGGGCGGATGGGCACCTCTGTCCTCACCCATCAATCCTTCACTTCAGCCACTTTCACTTTCCCTCTCTGAATCTGTGTTGCACTCTGTTTCACTGTTTTTTGTCATAACCACAGAATGTTAGAGAGAGATAGAGAGAGAGAGAGCGAGAGAGAGTGATAGAGAGAGAGAGAGCGAGGGAGAGAGAGCGGGAGAGGGAGAGAGAGAGAGAGAGACAGAGAGACAGAGAGAGAGAGAGAGAGACAGAGAGATATGGGGTCGTGAAGAGAGTACAAGATACCTGTCTACAGTTGTAATTCAACCAGAGCTTTTCTCCGGATGTGTGAAGAGTGAAAACAGCTATTATTAGAAGACAACAATTTCAAACATTGGGACTGTTTCCTTAACATTGGGGACTGTAGCTCTCAGGCCTGTGGTTATATGTTTGGCTCTGTCGGTGACCTATCAAGATGACCGTCGTTCCGAGTCTCAGAACGGTCGTGATTTATCCCAGGCTAGATAGTCGCACGCATGACACATTGACCTAGATAACCAACAGTCGTTTTACTTCCGTTCCTGAAACCGGATACGACTTGCCGTACTGTATAGAAGAAGCAGGATAACGTTCTCTTCTCTCAACTTAATGAGAATATCTCAGAAATCTTGTTAATCTTTAAGGTTCTGGTGTGGATACATTACAGAATTATTACGCTTGGTATACACTCTTATTCTGTTATTAATTACAGTAATCATGAGTATTAATGAATTATACGTATTGTAACGTGAAGACTCTTATTGATATTTTATACCCCGCGTTGGAGCGTCGTTCTGTAACGTGAAGATTCTTATTGATGTTTGATGGAATAGTTATTGTAAACAATTTTATTCTCAATCTTGAGTCAAGTTGGTTAAGCCCCGCGTTGGAGCACCATTCGGTAACGTGAAGACTACTTTCCTTCTTTCTTTATCAAAAGATAGTGTTAAAGTATTTATAAAAAAAATATTTTATTTAAAAATTAAAATTTTTTTGTTCTAAGTATTTTAATTATTCATTTATTAATTTTTCGTATTTTACTTTAATTCTGTTTTATCTTCGTCGTCCGAATTAATTAATTCTTGATTAAACTGTTAAAAATTATTATTCAAAGCTTATTTGGTTTCCATCAGTTCAGTAAAATTTTATTTTAACGAAATGTTTTGAGGAAGTTTGGTTCGATTGTGGAATCAACTCGTAGAATATAGGTTATCCTTTTGTTCACTCTTTCTCGAAGGCGTTCCAATCATCAATGTGTGTTCTTCCTTTCTTTGATACCTAAAATCCTTTTAACTAAATTTATTTACCAAATGAAACTCAATTCAGTTGTAATTAATTCTTTTTATTTTATTATAAGACTCTTGAGTCGAAAGTGTCGCTCCCGGATCGACTCTTTACCTCGGGTCGATTTTCACAAAGTTTATTTTTTACTAATTTTTATTATATTAATTTTCAGGTTCTTTTTTAACTGCTACCAAAAGTCAGAAATGCATTTTAGAAGTACAATACTTACAAAGAATTATGAATCTTACTTACTAATACACAAATAGTTGATTTTGTTTGAAAATTTAAATTAATAGTTATTTAATTCGTTTAACCAGAGTTCATAAACATGGCGTCGTTTAGCCTAGTTTGAAATGATGCCGAACAGTTTTAAAGATGGCCGACTGCGTTCTACCTCGATTAATATGAATGTTTTTCCTTTACTTTTTCATTTAAATAAATAAATTTGTTCTAAGTGTTCACTGTAATAATAGTTATTTATTCTTTTTCTTTCACTGTGATGTTGTTTAAAAGTGTCTGTGAAGTTATTTTTGGTGTTATTTAGACGTTAATAGTGTCTTTAGAATAAGGTTATTCTTACCATATTTAGTTGAAACAATTTCATTTTATTTTTATTTTATACTTTACTTATTACTTGTTCTTTTCTTATTTTATGCTGGTTGATTTATATCATCTTAATTCTTTAATAACGTCTTGGTTTATATAATTATTTCTTCTTTTTTGACACACTCGGAATTGATACTTGGTTGAACTTTTTGTTCTTCGCTCCACAGAGTTGACCTGCTCGCATTTAAGTCTAACAATCAATTAATTCGTTTTCTTACTCTTTCAAACGGTCTTGACCAAATTTTGCTAATTCCTCATTGGTCAGTTCAGCTGAACTCTGGGTCACGTGACTAGTATTATTTCAAATAAATGGTTTTTTCACCTTCCAGTACAAATTACTCCCTAACTATTACCTAATTTTACTTATTTTAATTTACATGATGGTTTTCCTTATTTTATTACAAACAATTTGATACCTGATATAACCTATATGTGTGACCTAATAAGTATTTTTTGTGATTTACAAAATCATGTTTTATAGGCCATTTAGTCAACTTGACTTTCAAAAAGTCATGTTATAATTCCTTAAACTAATTACTACATTATGATTACTATAAAAAATAAAATCTATTTAACAATTCTGGCTTACTTTCACTAATTCACAGTGGTTTGACCTTTCCTTTTGTTAACTAATTTTGATACTACTTTTAATGTTTAACATCTGCCTAGGCCCTGTTTTTTCTTTAATTACTTGTTTTGTTCTTTTACAATCATTATTTGTCCTGTTAATTTAAAGTCTTATGATTAATTAAAAATTTTTTCTGGCAATTCTACTACATTGTATTAAAATTTATTAGACCCTTATTGTATTTCTTCATTAACAAACTTGTTTATAAATGTTTATAAAACATTTAAATTCATGCCATGTTTCCATGACTGGTATTCTAACAAATTTTCAACATTTAAATTAACTTTCAACAACTATAAATATTTTTTAACATACTATAACATTTTCTTATTTCTGCAGTTTACCATAATTAGTTATACGACCAATCCTAAAACACTAGTATTGGCCTATTGCTTGGTATACTGCTTTAACTTTACCAACTGTATTGTTTTTTATTAATTTGTTACCTTCTGGTGAATTATTTAAGCTATATTCTTCATTACATTCCTATAAGCTTATTTTAACAAATAAAAGATATATTCTTATTTTAACAAACAAAAAAGATATATTATTATAGTAACTTACTATCTTGTGGCTATGATCCTAATGAACATTTGCATAACTAAACTATGTTTTCCAATTAATCTATATAATGGTTCAACACATAGTAACCATGTCTCCTTTCAGCCCATTTTGCTGTGTTTAATTTATTGATAATTCTTTTTTTATGATAATTAACGGTTGCCCTTTCACTTAAATATAGTCCTGTTTCTATAGTAGTAAGGAATTGGGAACATAAACAATTATTATTAACTTTCTTATTCATACACATAATATTATCACTTGATTTGTGATCGTTGTTTGTAAAACACTTAGTTTGCTATTAGCTTTCACCAACTTTCTTATTCATACATATAATATTACCACTTGATTTGTGATCGTTGTTTGTAAAACACTTAGTTTGCTATTAGCTTTCACCATGTATTTGTGGTGATTTTATGGTGATGATTTATCAACTCACCTAAGCACTGACACTAATTTTCTCAATCCTGTTTGATTGATTATTACTCATTATTTTTCACTGGTTTATGCTTGTTATCACTGCACTCTTATCATTTAATCTTATATACATTTTTTTGTTTATATATTATGGTACATTACTCCATTTACTAAATGCATTGTACTTCATTGTCATTTATTATTGTTTTAGTTTCGATTTATTTTTTTATAGGTCTTTTTTTATTTTTGAGTTTTTACATTTATTTAGTCTTCCTATTTTGTTACATTGCAGTATTTACACGTATTTAAGTCGTCTGTTTGAAAATTTAAATGTTATAAATGAAACATGCCGTTTCCGGTTAATGTTTAAGAGGTGGTTGATATGAACTCGCTTCGATAATACTATATAGTACTTATAGAGTTTAAAGCTTTGTCTTTGGTCCTGTATTTATGTAATTTGTATATTAATTTATATTAGTTGCACTGTAAGAATCTAATCAATCATGATTTATTTTTATTTTATGTAGTAATTTAATTGTTACTGGTAATGCGTAAACAAATAATAAAGTTTCATTAGAGTGATATTAAAGAAACAACAGTTGTGTGTTTTTTCTGGGCCAAAATGTTTCGTTATAAGCAAACACAAAGCTGTGTTAGTAGACAGTGGAAAGGTGAAAATTAAAGAAGGGTAAAGCAGAAGCAGTTTTCCCTTGTTTACTTTTTGTCCCGTTTTCAGTTACTGTACCAGTGTAAAGGGTCAGACAGATTTGTGTATACAGTACGCCCTTTCGTGCTAAACGAACAATACGTGATGAAGCAACAAAAGCGAGGAGACAGAGTAGACTAATACAGTTTCCAAATTTTGTGTTTGTTATACTGAGACACGATAAATATAAAAACGTTAGATTTAGTTACTCTTAACTAAGTATATGGTCAGATATCGTTCAGTTTCATCACTGATGTTCTTGTCTTGAGATATATCAATGGTTATATTTATCAATGGTTAAGAGTCTCCATTCTCTCTTGTCACTTGCCCGATTAACGTTAGTTACCCAGACTTGATGTTACGGATTCTATTGTCTACATTAAACCAGTGATCAGATTCTTTTCCTTCTTATACCTACTTACACGAGCATTTCAAAAACCGTAGTATTTGCATATTTCCTTATCTAACGTCACCTGTAGCCAAATTTCGTGTTTTGTATCGTACAGCCTAAGCGGCCTTTGTCTCGGTGCCTCAGAACTTATACGTCAGCCACCTTACTGATCTATCTTACTTTCTCCCGTCTCCTCTTCACCTACATTTTAAATGGCACTAGCCATCCTACCTTCGTCTTTTTTACTGCTTGTTTCTTGGGCAGTTGGCTTTATAGGACTACTTTAAACACGACGGAAACACTTTTTTTGCTTTCATTACATATGTAGCTTATGAAACAATTTTAGTTCTTATTTATACATATATTTTTACTTTTCCAACATTCGTGTATATGATATTTATAATATTGTTTTCTTCAAGATGGCCTATGACCTCGGACATTGCTCTCCATTTCTCACATATTTCATTGCTCGAGTGTTTCAGTTTATTATAACTGGTTTCGATTGTTATCTCTTGCCACCAACGTTCAGGCGATTATGATTGGTGGCCTTTATTTTTTTACCAATAATTCTACAATACTTCTAGTGCTTAGTATGACTTTCAATTTTCATGACCGCTTTTTTAATTTGATCTTAGTCTCCTGACGCATTGATTTTTATTTCATGTCTTACTGAATTCCGTTAAAAACACGCCATGTTTTTGTACTTAGAACACGGAAAATCAAACAAACTGTTTTCTCTAGTTCGTTCGTGCCTTCCTTTAATTATTATAGTTATTTGGCTGGTGCTCGTTTTGTTTCTTTCAGAAAAGTTCAAGTTTAGGAAAATCTTATTACTTAACCCTAACGTTTATACTTATTAATATTTCAGTTCACTCTCTAAAATGTCTCTCCCGAAAGTCGTTACTACCCAACAGTTATTTGGATGATTTTGGAGTGTTAACCCCTACTATTCACTGTACAAGGAGTTATTTTTAGAAAATAAATTATATTGTCTACCGGAAGAGACGCTATACCATTGTCTGTCTTCCCCTCAGTAGTCCAATTACCGGTGGAGTACCAGCTCTGAATATTCCAACTGCTTACGTGAATTGACTTTAAATTCCGTTTCCAGTGTGCAGTTTGAATGTATATGCGTACATTATTCCAAAGTACATTAGTACAAGTTCCGCAAAGAGCCGTAATGTGCTGTGTTGTGTGTGTGTGTGTGTGTGTGTGTGTGTGTGTGTGTGTGTGTGTGTGTGTGTGTGTGTGTGTGTGTGTGTGTGTGTGTGTGTGTGTGTGTGTGTGTGTGTGTGGTAGAGAAGTGAGTCAAAAACTGCCACTGGTTATAGTATTATCTATCTATATCAAAACCTAATAACAGGTTTATCCATAAAACTTTTCTGAGTATTCTTTCAAAAAATAATTAATTAAACTAAGTATTTAAATATTCATAAAATATTAGTGTAATGTATTGTTCACAATTATATAAGATTTATTCTGCATGTAATATTGTTTTAATATAAGTTTATGTTAAAATATTATATTATCACTGCAAGGTGCACATTCAACTCACTCTTTTCCTGATACCGCCTTCCAGTTAGGTCCAGTTTCCTTCTATATTTTAGGCATGGTTATCAGGATTTGTAGGACTGATATATTGTAATTATAATATACGAGGTGTGATAAAAAAGTATCAGGATTGATACTGGCAATCCCAAGCAGCTGACTTGGCTCCATAAAAGCGACACATACGTTTACTTTACAGAATACTAATTACTCGGTATAAGTTTTATAATAACAGTTGATCTGGTTTGTTTACAAACGCCCATTGTTGTTTGTGTGTTAATCTCATTTGGCGCATTTACCATGTTACAAAATAATTGATCAGAGAATTTGTATCAGATTTTTTCAAAAAGTTGATGAAACATGTAAAGATACATTTGAAAAGTTACAAAACGTCTATGAAGAAGATTGTATGAGTCGTACACAGGTTTATGAGTGGATTAAGCGTTTTAAATATTGGCTTGAAAGTGTTGAGAGTGAGGAGCGTTCAGGAAGGCCTTTAACCAGCAAGACTGACCACAAAGTTGAGCTTGTGCGTGCTGCTGTGCGAGAAAACCACCGAATCACCATCCGCGAGCTACCAAATGATTTAATTATTGGTTTCGGATCAGTTCAGTCCATTCTTACTGATGAGTTGGGAACGAGACGTGTTTCTGCAAAGTTTGTACCAAAAGTGCTTACAGCTGATCAAAAAGATGCCCGGGTGTCAGTCGCTCAAGACCTGCTTGAATGTGCTAAAAACGATGAGAACGTCATTAAATCGATCGTAACAGGTGATGAATCATGGGTTTATGGATACGATCCAGAAACTAAGGCCCAGTCTTCAGTGTGGAAGACGCCAAATTCTCCAAGACCAAAAAAGGCAAAACAGAGCCGAAGCAAAGTCAAGATGCTCACAGTTTTCTTTGATTACAAAGGGATTGTTCATCACGAATTTGCTCCACCAGGCCAAACAGTAAACCAGGATTACTTCATTTCTGTTTTGAGGCGATTGAGGGATGAAATTCGACAAAAAAGGTCACAGTTTCATCAAAGTGGTGAATGGTTGCTTCAATACGACAATGCAACCGTCCACACGTCACATGCTGTTCAGCATTTTCTTGCTAAACACAATATTCCACAGCTTCAGCATCTTCCATATTCGCCAGATATGGTCCCTGTGACATTTTCCTCTTTCCGAAGATAAAAAATCAATTTCAAGGGAGATAATTTCAAGACATAGAAGAGATAAAAGAAAATGCAACGAGAGTAGGGGTAAACTGACAGTTCTACCCCGGATGTGACGTCATATGGCGGGAAATTCAAAAATCTATGTGGTGGGGGTAAAAATCTGGTAGTCGGCTTTCGGTCATGTTGTGGGCGGTGAGTATAAAGTGGGGTTATGTGTGCGTTGATTGGTGTATACGTCGTCGACGTTGCCGCTTCGTGCATGTGTTATAGTGTACGGGTTTGTATATGCAAGGAGTTTTTCCGGTCGGCCATGTTGTAAAATCGTCGTGGTCGGCGTTGCCGACTCGTGCTGGTTAATCGGCGTAGTCGACTCTTGCGTGTGTTATAGTGTACGGGTTTTGTATATGAACGTCGCTGCGGGCGATGGTCGATGGCGATGGCAACGGCGTGTCTGTGTGTCGTGGCGAACTGTATCGCGAGCCCGTGTAGTGATCCGGTTCGCCGTTCGCCGTTCGCCGGCCGCCGTCGGGTCGATCTGCTGTCGGACGCCGTCCGCCGCCGACGGCGAATGGCGAACGGCGAACGGCGAACGGGTTCGTGAGGCTGCGTCGTGATCCGGTCGGTGCGTTCGCCGTTCGCCGGCCGCCGTCGGCGGCCGGCGAGCGTCGAACGGGTCACGCGGTGATCCGGTTCGTCGTCGAGGATTGGTCTGTGTGTCGGTGTGAGTAAAAAACAAAGTGTTCGGCATCGTTGTAAAGATACGAATGATGACCTTTAGTTGTATAAATTGTAGAATGCATACTATGCATGAGAAAGTATTTAAAAAAATTATTATCATTTATATTAATGTGTTGGGTATGTATTAAGTGTATGTTCAGTGGTGAAAATTATTTCGTACAAAATAAAACAATTCACTCATCATGAACGGAAAAAGGATAATTGTAAATAAACACAATTGAAAACTTAAATTTAAAAATAAAAAAAAATTATTATCATTTGTATTATTGTGACGGGGTATGTAATAAGTGTCTGTTCGGAGTTGACAATTATTTTGTATAAAAAAGTAATAAGTGTCTGTTCGGAGTTGACAATTATTTTGTATAAAAAAAGAATTTAAATATATGTTGTGGTAGTAAGGACGTCTGGGCGTTAGCTGATATTCGGTAGTGGTCGACCTTGTTCACGGGCGTGGTTAGGCAAACAAGTCTCTGAACATCTGCCTTCCTGAGTCGTTAACTTTTTTATTGTTCATGACTGCATATCTTCATTTCCTTAAGCGGGGTTCAGCGATGTATAAAAAGCCGACAGATTTGATCTGTTGAAGTACATACCATCGTTGGATTCTGCTTTGACATCATCGGTGAAAGACAGAATATCTCGTACAGGGTAAGTTGCTTTAAAATTATTCTTTAGTTTCTGTAATATATTACCATTATGCAATTATTTTAATATAAATTTGATTTTTTATTAATTGAATGTATCTAATAACGGTCGGTGCGCAACGACCGTTCAAGCTTGTAGATTGAGTGTTATACTGTTATTTAAAATATGATTAAATGTACTGTTAGTTCAAAGGATTTTTTTGAAATTAAATACAATGAAATGTTAAGATAATATCGTTTAATTTTATCAATAAGCACAATATATTACAAGTTAAAATATTTAAACACGCACACACACACACACACACACACACACACACACACACACACACACACACACACACACACGCACTACAAGTTAAAATACATAATATGTAAACACGTGTACATTTTCAATTGTGTATAATTAAGAAATACATGTATGCATACTAATTACAAGTTAAAATACATAATATGTAAACACCTGTACATTGTCAATTTTGTACAATTAAGAAATATATGCAATCACACTATATTACAAGTTTATGATTGCATTCAAGTTAACATACATATTATGCACACACACACAATATATTATAAGTTAAAATATTTAAACACACACACACACACACACAAGGAATTGAATTGACAATTGCATATAATTAAAATAAAAGAAATACGTGTATGCACACTACTTACAAGTTAAAATACATAATATGTAAACACGTGTACATTTTCAATTGTGTATAATTAAGAAATATATGTATGCATACTAATTACAAGTTAAAATACATAATATGTAAACACCTGTACATTGTCAATTTTGTACAATTAAAAAATATATGTAATAACACTATATTACAAGTTTATGATTGCATTCAAGTTAAAATACATATTATGCACACACATACACACACACACACACATTGAATTGTAATTAAAACAAATGAATTACATGTAAGCGCTATATATATTACAAATTTAATAATGTGTACATTATGACATACAAATGTACTTGTTACTTCATAAGATGTCCATCCAGTATTACATTAAAATGTCCACCACGTAGGCCCTGTTTTTTTCTCCACGGTAAACGAGATATAGTGAGTTCGGTGCTAAATGTTTTAACTCATCGTCTTCCCAAACGCCTGCGTATCTCCTTGGAAGATAAACACGATATTTCAATTTATCGTCCGTATAGTCCTGGATAGTAGCGAGTACAGCATTTCCGTATTTACTGTCTACGTTTTGAAGTTGCACTATGGGATATTTTACACCCATTACTAGTTCTTTAATTTTCCTATATTGTATAGCACTAATGTCCGCGAACTTAGCAACGAATGAAGCCATTTCTAATGAAGAAGAATCACTATTCGCTTCCGTCTCTGTCAAGGTCTGAATTAAATAACGCTCGTTTGCGTCGTTATAAGTAGGGAGGCTGTTGAGGAGGGGGAAACCAGACAGCGTGAGGGAGGGGGAACCAGACAACGAGCAGTAAACTGTTATTATTAACCCTGTGAAACAGGATGAAGCCGCTTTCACACGTCATGTTCGGTGGGTGGGAGGAGGCAACCAGTCGGCAATTATTTTTTTATCTGTCTAGACAAGGTGTTGTAATCGACTCCTGCTGAGAGCGGAAGGGCAGTAGGCGACCAGACGACGGCACTAATTTTTTATGCGTCTAGACAGGGTTATGTAATCTTATTCTGACATGAAGGCAGTAATTTTTATGCATGCGAAAGATGCCGCTATTTTTTTATACGTCTAGACAGAGTGATGTCATTGATTCCTGTTGAGCGCGGAAGGGGAAAGACGACCAGACGGCGGCACTAGTTTTTTATGCGTCTAGACAGGGTGTGAAGGCAGTAATTTTTATGCAAGCGACATGATGCTAAATAAAAACAAAAATGTTAATAATTTACCAGAAACCTACTGATAAGTCTAAAATCCGATATAACCCACTCGCGTAAAGCGTGCACTCTATTATTTGTACATATTTCTGGAAATAAACGGTGCGCGAAACATGCTGTTCCGTGCATCGGACGTAATTGTTCGAGTTTAGGACAACCGAAATCTTCTAAATTTATAATATTGTAATGCACGATACGCTTTTCCAGAAATCTTTTTTTCTGTAAACCTTTTACGAACACATAGTTAAAAGGAAACGTGTATTTTACTAATATCGGCACAAGATGTTCGTACGATGTCTCCCCGTCCCTCCACTCTAGTCCGTGATAATGCTCCGTTAACCATCGGTTCGTCCTCATGTGTTTGTGATTCGAAACGTTCGTGTCCACTGGTGGTGCAAATATCCAATGTCTGCTGGTAAAAGCGGTGACATCCATAACGGCCAGTTCCTTGACGAGTTCGTTTCCGTTATCGTCCACGAAACAGTGAAAGTCAAGTATGACTGCTAGCTCGTCGACTGCCATCTTTTTTCGTTACAAACAATGTGTTCGGTGCTACTAGGAACGCTGCCGATCCGTCCGTCTCACGAAACAGACACGTTGTATGTTGTGAAACGTCCGTAAAGAATTTTTTCGGAACGTTTACTTTGTACCTTGTCTCCACGTCACGAATCAGTGCAACAAATTCTTGCGTCAAAACGTTGTATACAAAAAGATCTACAGGGTACAGTACTGCGTTCGTTAAGTCACTGCATCGTCTGTACTCGTACGAAGTCAACAGCTCCATGCGTTCGTTCTCGACACGTCCTTCCGAAACACTGAGGAAAGTGAGATATCGTTTATTTATAAGCACTTCCGTCACAGCAGCAGCATTGTTTTTTAAACTATTTTTACTGGTTTATTTCATGCATTAGACGAAACGTTCTTGCTTTTGTATTAACAGTCGGTAAGCGCGAGTATGAATTTGCTGTTCGTTTTCTGACTGCACGTTGTTTAGACGTTCTCAGTGCATGAAAACGAACTAGAAATACGCTCTCATATAAGCGGTGTATGTGGCTCTACATACGGGACACTGATTTAGAGTGATGGCGCAATTCACACATATGACAAAATGACGACAGGGAATAAGTACGACTTCAACAATGTGTGCGTAACAAACTTTGCACATCGTATCCCGATCCGGACCCCCTTCTTCTTCTTTTTTATTCTCTTTGATCGAGTCGGTGCTTTGTCCGTTCTCTGCTGCCACTGCTGCTGCTGCATCCGGTTCTTTTTTGTTATTCTCTTTGATCGAGTCGGTGCTTTGTCCGTTCTCTGCTGCCACTGCTGTTGCTGCTGCTCCTGCTGCTGCTTCCGGTTCGGTAATGATACCCAATGCCTTTAGGATGAATTTTTTATCTTTCACTAACATTACGTAAGAGCACACGGGGAAATGACGTGCGTGTTCCGTCCAAGCGTTTTCTCCTCGCTCCCATTTGTTTAAACCGCCTCCACAGCAAAAACATATCACTCTATCGTTGCATCCGTTGTAAAAGAAACCCGCTTCGGCTAGTTCTTTAGGCGTTATCGTCAACGATATCGGCCAATCTTTAAAACTCCTTAAACGGTCTTCAATGTTTCTGTAACGTGGATAAGGAGATATGATTTTTTTAATCAGTGCGATCTGCACTTCTTTGTCGTCCGGAGATACGGACTTGATCGTCATCGCTTCACCGCACTGTCTGAAATAGCGGTTTTCGTTGCGATCGTTATCGTCATCCTTGTGATCGTACGAAAGCATCGTGCACGTCCTCTCACGACTCGCGCTGATGAAACACTGAGCGAAGAATAGGAGGGGAGACGTTTCCCTCTCCCACCGTTCGGAAAGAGGGAGGTTACAGGTATTAAGAAAATAAAATACATGAAAATTGATTACATCTTTTAATATAAAAAAAACACATACATGAAATACACACACACATAATATTGTAAAAAGCAACATAATATTTACAGCAAAAAAACAATTATAGAGTGAGTTTAATTGTGTCTGCGCACCGTGTTGGACAGCGGAGTGTAGACGTTAAGCGAATCGTGCAGTATCAAGCAGTAGGCCGCGGTCTGAGGGGGGAAATTGGTCGATGACTCGAATTCTAATCTGACGTCGACCGGTGACGACTTGAGCGACTCGTCCTGTCTGCTACAATCGAAGACGAATAGCGGTGCTTTCGTTATGAACTCGGTCGGTGCTAGAAGTACGTTGGGTTGAGTTCTATGATAGTACGATTTTTGAAATCTTGTATACATGTCGTACAGCAGAGCGTAACGTCCATTATCGATATCCAGGTTCAGGTTATCGTACGGGTAGTATTTGTCGTTCAGAAAGAGTCTTGCGTTGGTCACCTTGCAATGATCGAATTCGTCCGCGTGTTTCTTCAGATCGTTCTTTCTAGCGGTCTGGAACGTGAGTATCACGTACCGCGGTTTCTCCAGTTGTGTCGTTGTTTTTACCGTCCAAGTCTGTCTGTCAGTTGAAGGTAAAGCCGGGTACTCGTGGAGTTCCCAACTGCGAAACGGTAAGAAAAGCGGTAAATCCTTGCGTACGATGTCCAACAGCCGTATCCGTACTTCGTTGTTCACGTACACGAACGGAATCATCCAAGAGATTTTGGTCAGTTCTATATCGGCATTAGCTGACGTATCCCTGGACGAGAACAGTGCGTTAACGTCAGTGGAAGTGCGCAACAGTATCAGTTCCTGTTTCATGTTTAATATGACGTGCGTGAAATCCTCAGCAAATCCCATCAGCATCCTCAATGGTATGTAAAAGTTGAATTCACCGTTTTTACCGGAAGGTGTTAGCTCGTTAGCCGTGGGGGCAACCCAACCGGCGTTTTTCATCGAAACCACGTCATGCATACCAACGGATAGGATGGTTTTAATAGTGGATGCGATGCCAACGCTCTTGGTACGATCCACTTCCACACCGGCCAGTTCGTATCGGATTTCTTCGAAGAGAAATGCGATCGCGTTGTTGACCATTTTCACGTTCACAGTATCGGTGCTGTCGGTCTTCTTGCTCAACTTGCCTTCAACGTACAGGAAACTTTCCATCGGTAAAGTGAAGACTTCCTGTTGCAGGATAGGTATACGTATCTCATCGTTATTTCCGTATCGCGACGTCGACGCGTATGGTGCATGAGGATGATATTCGTAATGTGTTATGTTGTCTTCAAAAAACGGTCGTCGTTCGACCGATAAGACGATACCACTGTCCGCCATATTACTTGTTTTTCTTGAGTTTGAATCCTTGTGAAATCAGGTAGCGTCGGTTAGCCGTTGTTAATCGTGTCAACGACGTACGTCTACTGATACTCTGTCCAAAAGTGTCGTCCACTTTTATCTTGTGTGTACCACCGCTCTTCGTCACCGATGCTGTAGGTAAAGCGGTATCGTTGAAATAAAATCCCATGATTACTACGCGCGTTTCAAATGTATACGTGCGGTGATAACTTCGTCACGAAAATTCACAATATCACCGTCCTGATCGTGTACGGACACTGTAACGTTACACAAGTGTAGTATGTTAAGCGGAAGATAAATGACGTTGGCAGGCGTTTCGACTATCTTGAATCCAGGCTCGACAGTCGGGTAGAACGAGTGCAGTATATGGTCGTTTCGTCCCGCCTTGTATGAACCTTGTACGACGTTACACCTTATCTCCAAAACGTTCACTTTGTTAATGTTTACTGGTGTGTCCGACGTGTGTAATATATACGCTTCTAACTTGCGGTTCTTGGAAAAACCCAACATGGTACCGATTCCGTGTTCTGTACGCTCGAAATCGATCTCGTATGAGCAATAAAGTTCACATTTTAACGTGTTGTTGTTAGGGCGTAGAGTAAATTTCGGGTCTGATAGCTCTTTCTTCAGGTACGTTTCGATATCACTGATTTCGTACGCACCGGTCGGTATTTTGATGAGTTCTAGCGTTTTACGTGGACCCTTTAGTACAGGAAAGACGTTGTTTCTTCCGCTTTCCACGTTCGGTATAGAGTTGTACGTGGTAAAGTCCAGCAGTCCTGCATACCATTCACCGTCCGTCAGTTCGAGCGGTAGAAAAAAGTCACAAACCAGTGCGCTTGGATCCGTACCCGTGACGGTGACCGTAAGTGAAGACATCTCGTCGTTTACTGATCGTTTGATGTCAAAAAATCCAAACATAAATGTCCGCAGATGACCGTGTCCGGCGGTTGTTTACGCACGTAATTGTAACGAACGTCGTTCACGTACGATCCAAAGTACCGTATTAGCTCGACGGGAGGGCGTAGATTGCCGAATCCATCAAAGTACGTGACTCCGTCACCACGCTTCTTGTAGCATACCCAGTGCGTGCCCGGTCCGGTAGCGTCGTCCAGATTCACGATCGCGCTTTCGTTCTCCCACGGTGAGCGAGGAAGTGCGTCGCGCATGTACACGCCTCTGAAATGAGGTACGCGCAATCGTTTCGCGTACTCGTACAGATCTCCATCGGACAACGGGCGCACGGGTATTTCGATTAGTTTTTTCGGTACGGACGAAGGTATAGTCCCGAAGCCCTTTTACCACCACCACCGGTCCGTCTTCGTCGTCCCGTCCCTGTCGTCCTCCTCCTTCTCTTGATTATCGTGCGCCGAATCGACTTGCGTCGACCGGTGCGACGACGCCTTTTACGCACACCACCACAGCATAGTCCGCTACCTAACGCCGATTTCGCTTTCATCGCTGCCGCTACGGCCGCCGCGTACGCTCTTTCACTGATGCCTGAATTCAAAGCTTTCACACGTTCCCACGCCTTGCCGGCTAGCACACGATCCGCTACGCGTCTTCGTTCGTTGTCCTTATACTTGGAGTAGGCGATATCGTGTTCGCGACAGGCTTCGTCCAACTCGTTGATTCCTCGATCACCACGAGCCAATCTCTCCTCTAGTTTCGTTCCGGGTCCGCAGAATCTGTAGCCGGGCAGATGTAGTTCCACAGGTAATACGTCCACCGCTCGATTGATCAGTGTAGGTACTGACTTTGTGACGAATGGTACCGCGCTTTTAACTATTTTTCCTATGAGACCACGCCCCTTTTTTTTATCAACACGACTACGAAGTTCGTACATGTCTACTGTTTCGCCTGCTGTCGATAAAGAGATCTCCAATCGTTCTCGTCCTTTTTGTCGAAGGACTTGTCAAGATCGCTAATCAATTTGCTCGTCTCCGCCTTGCTCGTGAGTAGTAACTCTGCCTCTTCGGCGCCGAGTGAAGTACGCGCTGCGTGCGTATGCAATTTATAGATATACGATACCACTTTCTCCCAACGGTGTTGGAACACTTTTGCGAGTTTGTACGTTTCGCTCTTCGCGTACCGCTTCGTGTCCTCCAATTGACGCACGTTCACAGCGTCTGTGGGCCGTGTGCCACCGTCACCGACGTTCAGAATAGTCTTTCCTTGTGCGTTTAAATAAGAGTCGTTTACCGTTGTGATTGTATGCTGGTTCAAAAATTCCAAGTTTACAGCGTCTTTGTTGTTGACAGGCGACGCTAACTGTGTTATCCGCACGTTGCCGACCATTAGGTTAGAGTTCGTATCCTTCGGTATGATCTTTGCGTCCACATATACTTTGGTCGCAGCGTCTCTCGCACGAATCGGGTCTCTCAGAGACTGTATGCGGTGGTCCCGCGCATCGATGACGGTACCGTTCTTCTTGTTCGGTACCGTCGTGAAACGCAAACACGTGTAGTCTACATACTGCTTGTTGACAGCATCCGTGAGATCGATGGGAGCGCCGACGTTGATGAGCTTACTACCTTTCACGTCTATTCTCGAGGAACCTTGCATTGACGGATCGACGACCAGACAGTGGTCTTGCACGAACCGCAGTGGAACGGCATCGTTACCATCATGCGGTTCGCCCAAGTTGTGTATTTTTTTCCCCGCTACATCGAAGTGTCCGTCCTCTGTCATCGCGATTCCGATATCCTCCCGCAGACTGCGTCGCGTCTCCCTTTGGACTCTGACGGCGCTCTGGTGTCTGCCGAACTTGTCAACGCTCATCTCGTTAATGATGCGCGTCGACCATCGTACGCAGAATTTATACGTATTCACGTAATAAATCGATTAGTTTTGATACGATCGTACTGTCTATACATTTTATTCCGACGACGGAGAGTCCGTCGGTATGTTTTCCTTTCACGATCGTGTTTAGAAATTCATCGTACACGTATACACGTGCGTCTTTGAAGAAATAAATCTTTCCGTCGGTATATCGAAACGCGCTATCAACGGCTTCAGGTAAGCCGACAAAGCGATCTTTAACGTATCCGTGTTTCTTGATCATGAACGAGCACTCGTCTATCTCACCGTAATACATATCGTTATACAGCAGAAATGTACGTCCTGTGTAGGTGTGTATCGCAGCGTTTATTTTTGTCAGCGTGCGAACACCGAGAGTCGTGATCGCTTTTGGATACCCGTTCACCGGCTGTAGACTGTGTATATCGAACATGTACACGTATCCGTCTATGAAGAGCACCACTTCTTCGGAGCGCGGTCTCTGGTACATCGCCGAAACTTTGGTGAACGTTAACGGTAAGAACGTCAACCAATCTGTCAACAGAAGCGGACTCCCACCACCACCCAGACGCTTCGACTCGAGGTCCATTGTCCACAAAAAGTTATCGTGCACTATATATACGTGTCTGTTGATTATTAAAAATTGATTAACATTCTTTAGTCGACATAAATCCGTCGTCGTCCGGACGGTGTCGTTCGTCATCGACCTCGCCGTCGTCGTCATAGCGATCGACGGCTTCCCGTACAAGTGCTGAATGCCTCTTATATCGTCGTCTCTCAGGTCGAACGGTCCATCCGAGCGCGGTACGTAGAAAGGGTACATGATCGATTCCTTCTCGAGGGAATGAGCCAGTCCTAACGCGTGTCCGATCTCGTGCGTTAGCACCTGTAGAAAACTGGTCTGATCGTCCGGTATTTCGGTTGCGTTCGTATAATTCCACGATTCGTAGTAGTCCATATGTATTTCGGAAGTGTTGTAAGGTAGATCGGGCGGGTAGTAAGCGTGTGCGAGTATACCTCCCCGTCCGTCCAAATCGTACCCACAGATCGTACACTTGGAGGTCAGACACCTGTGTTTAAAATATCTCATAGCGATGGCTATGTCCACATTTATGTCGTTGGGTCGATATTCGAATTCCAAATTTGAATGTTTCCGCCATATAGCGAACGCTTGTCGTGTCGCTTTTATAGCGTCAGCGGTACCGTGAACGAATCGCCACGACAGTCGTCTCTTGGTCCAATGCGTTCGTAAGGTGTACGACGCAAAATCTTTGTTACCACATCTCCGCGCCTACATCAGATTCATCGTTTCGTTGTTCAATTCTCCGTTTACGGTTAAATTGTAATTCTCTTGAAACGTCCGCAGGTAGGACGTAATAACGCCGCCGTCGACGGTGGCGTTGTCTGTGTCTTGTAAACTATCGTCGGGCACATATCCGTAACGCGTCAAGTAATCGATAGCGAAGTCTATATCGTTCGCGTTATTACTCTCGAAGGACGATGCGACGACTCTCGTGGACGCGATAATAAACACTAGCGTGGTATACATGTGTGAATCGTGTCTCGATGCTGTTGCTAATGACTGTAGTCGTCGTATACCCGTCTAATTTATACGATGATGTCAGCTTCACGTAGTTCTTCTACTATTGAAACGATTTCGTTCGTGTGCCCACCGTTTCCAGCGCGCTGTGACGCTATCAACACTCGCAATCTGTCCACCAGTTCATTCGGATCGTCCCAGTGCACGTAATCGATTTTGTCTTTTTTTTTCGACGCTACCATATACGTTCTGTCGGTATTATACCCGTGTCCTGTACGTTTCGGTGGGAACAGCTTTGATATTATCCGTTTATATTTTACACCTCTGTTCGCCTTTACCTGAGCGTTCGCTAAATAATAATGCTTGTGCGCGTTGGTGGCGCGTAGTATATCTTTGTACGCCTTCATATCCGTCTCGTTGTAAATGTTTTCGTTAGGGTCCTTCATGAACACGAGTTCGTATAGACCCGGTGTGCCTTTATATCGTTTACCGTTGATGAGGATCCTATCGTCCGTTTCGATTTCAAACGGTGAATCACCGATCATCCATTTTCCATTTGTGTTTCTTACACCGTATGTATAGTCCATCAGACGATCACGTTCGGCCGACACGATCATGCGCATGTACTTGTTCGCTAACGATGCGCTGTCGTATTTGGACAGAAAATATCTACGCGCTTCACGCCTTCCTTCTGGTGTGTCTAACATTTTTTCGATGTTGAGACTAGGATCGTCCTCGTCGTCGTCGTCCTCATCCGATGTTTCGGCTATCACGGGTGTTTTCAGGAAACGTGGTGTCGATCGGTGACGGAGCGGTGTTCCTATATCGATCTTACTACTCGCGCCCATCAGATCCTCCTCTTCCACCGCCTCCTCCTCCTCCTCCTCCTCCTCCTCACGCTTCATCTTTTTCGTCGACTTTTCGTTTGTTGTTTTACGTTTTTTTTCAACCAACGCTTGCGAAATAGTTTGTAACGGTTCCAGTATCGGTTTGTAACTTTTGGATAAAGTTGCTTCCTCTTCACGGATACCGTGTTTTAACGCACGGTATTTCTTCCGTATGTCATCGCTGATCGTGTCGATATCGTGGGCTAATCGTTTCTTCTTTTCGTCCATCTCGATAAACGTCGGTACGTCGACTAACGTTGCTGACAGCGGGACACTTGTATTTACCCGTACGCTCGACAATTTTTTTGGTGAACAGCTGTTAATCGTTAGACGTGACTACTATGAAACGATCGAAACCAGCTCTGTACCTACCGATGTCGATAGAAGAATCCTTGTCCACGACGAGAAACCCGTAACGATCTTTCCACGCTTCAGCGCACACGTTCTTAAACGTGTCGTATTTCATGTCCATGTTGACGTGATCGTTGTACACGTGCTTCAAGTTGAGATCGTCCTGTTTGAACAACACTATTAGATTGGCGTTGTCGCGTACCAACTGTTTCGGCACTTGGCTGTACGTCTGACACAGGTAAAACGTGTCCACTCCACTGTGTCGTCCCATAGCGAAATACTTGCGTATGTTGTGTTGTCTTTCACAAGACACATCGTCGAACACAATAATAGAATTGGGATCGACCTCGTCAGGAGGGGGTACCTCATCGTTATCGTTGTACGCGTGATAACCCATTCCTTCGTTGGAAAGTCGTGTCATCAGGGTTTCCAGCATCTGATATTTGGGTTGAAACAATGATTTAGAAAACACGTACAGGTTCGCGAATCTCAACCCGTTCACATCGAACAATAGGTTGAACATGACGTTAGTCTTTCCACACGCGGAAGGTCCGCAGATGATCGAACGTACGGTATCGGGGAGAAGACGTCCGTGCTTACGTTTTTTTCTGCCACAACCACCGCCACCACCATCGCCACACAATTTCGAATAGTCCACGTCCTTTATTTTTAGTCTGTGCGCTTGTTGTAATATTTTCATTTTGTTCCGTCCAAAGTCTAGTTAATATTCGCACTATGTTCGTACAATCGACAGATATGTAACTGCACACACAAGTGTCAGGACCCGTTTCACAGTTCGGATCCGACCAAACACATTCTTTGTAGTGATCGAATCCGGTGCCTCTATGTACTATTTCGCTGAGTCGGAATCTCGTCACACGATTAGTAACCCGTTGCCAATACTCGTGTACTGTTAATATCCTGCGCATGCGCTCGATCTCGTTCTCGGGCGTGTACACGACGTACACATCGTAGCCAGGATGCAACACAACGTCTTTCACACCGTACACAGCGCGCATGTTGTCATCGTAACGCACCGTCGCATACTGGTTCTATTCCGCAAGCCAATTCCTTGTTATAGCAAGTTCTTCTTGGGTATCCACGAATCGTGTTTACCATCGAATCCTAACCACCTAACTTTCACACGATCACCTTTACGTTGTACGATCTTTTCTACCAAGTACACGTCACCAACGTTCGATTTACTGATTTCGTGTTCGTAAAAACCGCCTTTCAACACTTCTCCCGTATGATCCTTTAACGAATAAGTGACGGGTACGCTGGCGGTACGTACCGTGTGAACATGGAATATCTCGTTCGTCCAGTTAGGCATATATCCTTTGGCGAACGTCATTTTGTATTTGCTTATACGCACTCGATCGCCTACTTTGAACTTTGGTTGTTTATAGTCGATGCTTCTCGCTGTGTTCTTGTGAATCCGTCGTAGCACCGTGCGTTCGTTGGATTCGTTCACCTGACATGGTTTCATTCCGATCGTTCTGTGCACGCTGTCGTTGTACACTCTGACCAGTTCCGGTAACATATCCAACCAACGGTAATGACCTTGTTCGCTGAACGCACGATACATATGAGTTTTCAACGTACGGTTGAAGCGTTCCACGATGGACGCCTTTTTCTCACTATACGTAGAATACAGTGTGACACCATATCTCCTCAGCAACGTTTGTACGACGCTGTTATAGTACTCTTTCCCGTTGTCCGTCTGAAGATATTTCATTTTATTAGCGCGCAGAATCGGTTCCAGAGCTCGTGCGACCTCTACACCCGTCTTTGTTTTTAACGGAACTGCGTACGCGTACTTGCTAAACGCGTTAATCATCGTCATGAGGTACTTGAATCCCTTGTTCACCTTCGCGTGCGGTATCATCTCTACCAGGTCCGCTTGGTACAAGTCGTGAAGTCCCTTCAACTCGACCGCTCGTCTCGGAAAATTCCGTCTTACTGGTCTGTGCAACTCCGACGCAATAGTCTTGCGAACGGTCTGCTGTACGTTCTTCGCTCGTTGTTTCATTCTCATGTCGTCGCGTTGCAAACCGTGATTCACAATACGCTGGCACGTCGTAAACCGTCCGCTCTGTGCTGAACGTAACTCTCGTTGGTACCGTTCTGGTACGACTGCCTTCCATCACATGACTGTCGCGACGCCGCCACACCACACCCAATTATATCATCTCGACTGAACGGAAGAACAGCGCGTTCTTCTTGTGATTGCGCAAGTACGTTAAAACGTGAGCTAAACTGATATTCATACACCCATTACGCACGAGACCCATTCCGCTGTAATATCTCATGAGCGTATGTTGTTTCGTGTCCAACGCTCGTACGGTCTTGACGGAATTCATGTCTTTGAATACCACGCTACGTATAACGTTCTCGCGATACTCGTGCATTTCCGCGACTATGACGTTATCGTTCTCGGGTAGACGCTCGCACATGTGTTTAGCTTTGAGTTCAGCGATCGGGCGCTGACTTCGTGACTCCAAGTGCAGGCGTATCAGGTACGAGTTCAACAACCAAAATTCGTCAGCCATAGCACCGGTGCACCGCTGCCACTGTTTGTACAAACGTCGGTCTTTCACCATGTACCCTTGTTCGTGCGAATACTGCAGACCGAAGTATTCACAGTACTCGCGAAGCGTAGGCAACGCCTCCTTCAGAAAGGGTACCGAAAACAATCCTTGCGCCTTGTTGTTCACTATCGCGAACTGTTTCCCTCTCGCTAGTGTCGGTAACGAGGACGGTGGGCAGCGCACGTCAAAACTTACGTTGTAGCTAGGATCTAGTGCGCACTTTGGCGCTATCGCTGTCGCGCTTCTGTATATTTCAATAGGTGTACGTATCGGAATAGTGCGCTCCGTAATGACAATGCAACACGAAGCGTGAGGGATCGAACTTCCATATGCGAGCATGTCCGTGTAAACCGTTGCGTAGTTCATCCGTCCATGCGAATCGTGTAAACCGTGCACGCGTTGAACGGCACGATACAGTTCGGGAATCGGGCGGAAACGTGAAAGAAAATTCCATCCATGACGTACGGTACACTTGAACATACTCTTTTCGTAAACTACGAGTTCTATCGGTACGTTGTTTCGTTCGCACTCTTCGATAAATTCAAGCCAACGTGATTTGTTGTGTATACGATCGGAGACTATCATCAACAGCACTATAGGTGGCAGATCACTGGTACGTTTTTTAATGTGATGCCAACAACGTCCGTGATATCTGTCAACACCGAACTTGTAACGTGTACAGTAGTTGCCGCAAAATCGTCTTTTCTTCACAAAATACACAGAACATAAGTTGGACCGTATCGCGCTTCGTGAAGCTTTTGTTATTGTGAAATGTTTCCCATCATCGTATCGATAGACGTCCATCGTGTCGATGATCTGCGATGTGAGTGATACGCTATTAGTCATGATCGTGATATTTATAGTGTATACGCATATTGTTTGAGGAATTTTTTTATTTATAATTTTTTTTTATTATGGGTGTCTTCACTCACACTTTTGGAGTGACTACTGTCGTTCGGTAGTAGTAGTAGTACTAACACCTAGTACTACCCAAACGGGTATGTTTGTACATGAGTTTATGTCGGCTCTGAAAAGAGCCGTTTTTGCGTGTGTCGATTTCTACAAGTGTTCACGAACGAAATCGCATGCGGGCATTGACGCCTTATGGACTTGGGCAGGATCGTCACCCACTGCCCAATCCATAATTCGTATTTTACACTTGCAGCATCTTACAACATCACCATCGTCTTCGTAAATAAACCCGGCTTTGGCTAGGTCAAAAATTTTTACGTTCGCATTCGGAAATTTATGAACGTAAAATTTAATGTTACCACGACGACTGATGTTATAAAAGCTTTTTAATCGGCTTGCAAAAGAATATGTGTACACATCCATATCTGAAGCAAGAATGTTAGTTTGTCGCGTTGCATTTCACCTCCTCAGCGATAGCTGCGCGCGCATCCGTAGTGGGGATGGCTGTCGTCGATTGGTCGGTATGAAATAAAGCACAGTAGTGGGAGCAGATAGCTGCGCACGCAGTTGGTAGTGGGGGATCGTTGACGGTAATAGTTCGGTATCATGGTGGTGGGAGCGGATAGCTGCGCGCGCAGCCTGAAGTGTAAGCGGAGAGGGGATCGCTGTTCACGTTCACTTTGTAGTTAACCTGCAAGTCTCGTGCAGACTAAGTTTCACGTGGTGCATATAAAGTGGTGATTAATTTCTAACTTCATATCAGTATTACATTGTTCCTCAAGCGAGCAAGTAATTGTTTTGCTTTTATCGTTTCAAGTTTGTTGTTGTTGTTGTAGTTAATTGTACCAAGAATGCAGTCGTTTGCTGTTGCTCGTAAACATTCGTTGCGTGGCGCGTTGATATCGTACGTTTACACGGCTGTTACGGAGAACGAAGAATGTGTCAACGATGTCATAACCTTTTTCGATGAAATGCACGATACGTTACGTACGGACATTCTAAACGAACTGACACGATTGCGTAGTATAAAGTGGCATATAACGGTTAAAGCGAGATTTGTCAAGTACATAGTAAACGCTGACACAGACGAGGACGAAGAAGTGACGACTGAAGCCTATTTTCATGGACGATGCCATACGACGCTGATCGGTGACCAAGACATATTGCCGGATCGTTTAGAAGCTTCGTACGAAAAAATCATTGAATCAATTTATAAATTCACGCGCGAGGGTAGCGGTTGGGTGTTGGACCACATCGTCTCTTTAGAACTCGTTCTCTCACGGTACCAACCGCTGGCCGCCTCCAGTTTCATCCGTACACCCCCCGAATTGTCTCGTACTAAATCCATCATCAACGTGAACAATACGGGCGATCAAATGTGTTTCGTATGGTCAGTATTGGCCGCACTGTTTCCTCAACACTCGCACAACGATCGTGTATCGAAATACAAATCACATTTCCACAGTATCACCACTTCCGGTATAACTTATCCCACCCGTCTATGCGACATTGTGAAATTCGAACGAGACAATTCTGACATTTCTATAAATGTTTTCGGATACGAAGACAATGAAATTTACCCGTTAAGAATAACTCCCTCCATTGGTAGACGACATCACGTTAATCTATTACTTCTTACCACTAACGACCGAAAACATTACTGTTTAGTAAAAAATATGAGTCGCTTATTGTCTTCACTAACCAAACACGACGGGCGTTCTTTCTATTGCGATTACTGTCTGCACAGGTTCTACGAAGAACGGCTCCTTACCGAACACGTCCCCCACTGTTCACCGTACGGTGAACAGAGAATTCGTTTACCTGTGAAGGAGGAGGAAAAAGTGATGTGTTTCAAAAATTACACCTACTGTCACAAGGTCCCTTTCGCGATATACGCAGACTTTGAATATTTTATCGTCCCTTGCCATCGCTGCGACGCTCCTCCTCACACATCGTCCACCACAACGGAGTCGTTACACCTTCCTTCAGGTTTCTCCTACCTCATAGTCGACCACGAGCGTAAAATTTTCAAACCTCAGGTCGTTTATCACGGTGAGAACGTGGTAGAGACCTTTCTCGATAGACTGGTCGTCGAAGAGCGTGAACTCTTCAGAATCATACATTCCATCGTGCCTATGACTATGAGTGAGCATGACGTGTTATCTTTCGCAAATACCGTCGTATGCCATCTCTGTGGAAAACCTCTGACTGACGACGACAAGGTGCGCAACCACTGTCATCTGACCGGTCAATACCTGGGCGCAGCGCACAACGTTTGTAACCTCAACTTCAAGACTCCCCGACACATACCCGTCTTTTTTCATAACTTACGAGGTTACGATGCGCATCACTTGGTACAAGGGTTGGGCAAATACGACAATCTCGCTTGTATCGCTACCACTAGTGAACGCTTCGTATCGGTCTCGTTGGGTGCCCTGCGTCTCGTAGACACGCCTCAATTTTTGAACACGTCCTTGGACATGCTGGTTGGAAACTTGCGCGCGAGCGGTGCAGATTTCGCTTTGACAAAGCAATGTTTCGAAGAACACTTCGAGCTACTCTTACGTAAGGGCGTCTACCCTTACGATTATATGACAGGTAGCAAGAAGTTCGACGAAACACGTCTGCCTGCACGTGAACACTTTTTCAACAGGCTGAGTGAATCACCTGTGTCGGACGAAGATTACGCTCACGCGCAGAACGTGTGGCGGACTTTCGGAATCCGTACGCTGGGTGAATATCACGATCTGTATCTGAAAACAGATGTACTGCTGCTGGCCGACGTCTTCGAGGCGTTCCGTGAGATGGCCATGCGGTACTACCAGATCGACCCGGCTCATCTTTACTCGCTTCCTGGCGTCGCTTGGCACGCGATGTTGAAGATGAGCGGTGTGCAACTGGAGCTGTTGACGGATATAGATCAGCATCTCTTTATCGAATCGTCTGTTCGCGGTGGCGTTAGCATGGTACCCAACCGCCATGCCAAGGCCAACAACCCGCTAATCATCGATCAGTACGATGCTTCAAAGCCGACCTCTTTCATACTGTACACTGACTGCAACAACCTTTACGGTGCAGCCATGTCACAACCGCTCCCTTACGCCGACTTCAGATGGCTTGATCGTAACGAGATCGACTCACTGGACGTGCGTACTCTGAGCGATGACAGTGACACAGGCTACATACTCGAAGTCGACCTACACTATCCACGTGAACTTCACGACCTCCACTCCGATTATCCACTGGCGCCCGTCCGTTCCTGCGTCAATCCCGACAAGCTTTCACCATACTCTCACCGACTCCACACACGTCTGCACTATACAAAAGGGTTTAGCGGATCGGAAACGCCTTCGTCGTCCGTTCGCAAGTTGCTGACGACTTTGGACGACAAACAAAAATACGTTCTCCATTTTCGAAATTTAAAGTTGTATCTGAGTCTTGGACTAAAATTGAAAGCGATCCATAGGGTGTTGAGTTTTAAACAGAGAGCGTGGATGAAACCGTTTATCGATTTCAACACGCAAAAGAGAGCGGCAGCCACAAACAGTTTTGAAAAGGATTTTTTCAAACTGATGGTCAACGCCGTCTATGGTAAATCGCTGGAGAACGTGAGGAAACGAATAGACTTCCAACTAGTCTCTAACGAACAACGGCTGCAGAAACTGGTTTCCAATCCACGACTAAAGCGTATGATCCGCTATACCGATGACTTGGTCGGACTGGCTTTACGAAACAGGACGATATTCCTTTCCCGTCCGGTGTACGTCGGCTTCACAGTACTCGACGTCAGCAAACTAATAATGTACGACTTTCATTATCGGTACGCTGTCGCCAAGTACGGACAACGATTGACATTACTGATGACTGATACAGACAGTTTACTTTACAGTATACGGACTGACGACGTGTACGCTGATATAAAAGAGGATCTCCACCTTTTCGACACGTCGGACTATCCCGTGGATCATCCTTGTCATAGCGACGACAACAAAAAGGTCGTGGGGAAGTTCAAGGATGAAACCCACGGGAAACCCATCAGGGAATTTGTCGGACTCAGAGCGAAATGTTACTCGCTTCTATTGTCCGACCGCACCGACAAAAAGGTGGCGAAAGGTGTGCCAAGGACGGCAATAAAAAATAGGTTACGTCATCAATTGTACAGCGAGTGTCTTTTCGATAGTCGTACTGTTTTCACTTCTGCCGAGTGTATACGAAGCGATCGTCATAAGCTGTACACGCAACGTATAACGAAACTTTCCCTGTCACCTTATGACGATAAGAGGTATGTACTGGACGACGGCGTAACTACGCTCGCGTACGGACACTACAGAACGCTTAAACGCACGATATCCGACGACAATGCTGGTCCTAACAATGAAGTGAAGAGGCGGAGGTATACGGATCAGTAACTCATGGTAAGAATAAACTCGTATTTCATGTATAAAAATTATTTAATACAATTCACACAGTGCAAGTGTGGGGAGGTAGGCGACTAGATGACGTCAGTTTAACCTTGTGAAACCGGACGCGAGCCGCTGGTGATGTAATCGACTCCCGCCGAGACAGAGGGGGAATATGCGTTTAATTTTAAACAACAAGATGTTGTCTGACCTTGTGAACGTTATGATAGGGGGGAGCATGTCTGTAGCAGACTCCCACCGAGCAAATGCATATATATATATAAGATTTTTGTCGCTACGATTATCATATTCAGTTTGTTTTACATCTTGCATGTAAGTACTTACTGTATTTTCTGTTTAATTTCAGCAATACACACACACACACACACACACACTTTATTATGTTCTTTTACTAATTAATATACATAATTCATTACATTTTACAGAATGCATAATAACGGACGAGGACGAGTATGCAAACACCATATTCAAGAGGAGCAGCGGCGTGTAAGATAGTAAGTACACCTTTTTTTATGTATTAATGAGCATAAACAATATATTCCATTCGGCTGACTTATTGTTTTTTTTTGTAGTTAACAACGGATACAACGTGCGTTGCTGGCAACCACGAGTCCTACATCTCTTCAACCCAGGACGAGTGGGTAAGTGAGTTTTCATTGTCAATCTTTTATACTATTACGATTACAGTAGACGTTCAATTCATATATATATTTTTTATTTTCAGTGATGCTGATGGTCCACCCGCTGCTGTCAGCACGAGCCCAGCGTCTCCTCAACCCGACACGAGTCGGTAAGTCCGTTTTCATTAACAAACTATTGCACTATTACGTTTGCATTGGGTGTTAAATTTATACTTTTTTTTTCAGTGATGTTGTCGCTCCAACTACTGCTGCCAGCAGAACTCCTGCATCTCCTGAACCCGGCACGAGTCGGTACGACCGTTTTCATTAACATTCCGTTGTACTGTTGTGTTTACGTTCGATATTAAATTTGTACTTCTTTTTTTTTCCAGTAATGATGAATCTAGCGGATATAGTGGTGACACTGTCAGCGGTGTCTTCATGCACATGGACGATGTGGAATTTGATGAGAGGATGGTCAATCTTTGTGATGATGGTGATGATGATGATGATGATAATGACAGTCACGAAGATTTTCTTGATGATGAAATATTTAACAACTCATCATCATCAACGATTTCCATAATCGACGTCAGTATGTAAGTCATCTTCTTATGCGTACATATTTTTTTTTCCATGACTGTACACGTTTTCATCTTTTTATTTATATTCTGCCACACAGTGACATTCAACCGCACCCACAACCGCAGCATCGTCCAATAAGACCTCAGACACCGCAGCCTCTACTGCAGCACGAGCCGCAACCGTTGTCGTATCATCAACCGCAGTGGATAAGCACTCGCCCAAACTGCGATGTGTAAGTCATCTTCTTATGCGTACATATATTTTTTTTCCATGACTGTACACGTTTTTATCTTTTTATTTATATTCTGCCACACAGTGACATTCAACCGCGTCCACAACCGCAGCATCAACCACTACGACCTTGGACACCACAGTATGAGCCGCAACCGTTGTCACAGCATCAACCGCAGCGGATAAGCACCACTCGCCCAAATTGCATACACCATCCGCTGCATTGTAGACATCACCCACAGCCTCAGCCTCAGCCGCAGCCACAACAACGGGAACCACAACAAAGATTACCGTTGTTTGAAATCATTGACGTTATGACACCAAGGGTGCACAACAACTACAACCCCACGTTGATGATGATATTATTTAGAAGGTCATTACCAACGTGGTGTTGGACCCGTGGAGAGGACTGCCCCATCCAGGGTATGCTACCACACGCCACATGTGGTGCGTGTCTAGCTCCATACACGGATGGGGAGAGGCTCCTCGGGTTGCCGTGCACCCACACATTCCATTCTAGGTGCATCGTCAACTGGTTTCGAACCATGGCGTCGGAGGGGGAGGAACCGAGATGTCCGCAATGTCGATTCTACGCGTTCGGGAAGCCGAAACGCGAATTCTACAGACGTATGCATTTTTGAGGTATGTTACAGTACTGATAAACGTTATTCTAAACCATCCTACTCGCATCAACTGTGCGTCACTAATACTCTTTCTTTCTTTTCTTACAGATGAACGTGAACGTGCACAACAGTTTTTTATGTATATATATATATTTAAAAATGTAATTATTTTTTAATTTCTGTTTTTGTAAATATTTAAAAATGTATTTATTTTTTAATTTCTGTTTTTGTAAATATTTAAAAATGTATTTATTTTTTAATTTATGTTTTTGTAAATATTTTGTAAATAATATGTGTCTATAATATATGAGTGTGCACAATAGTTTTTTTGTATATATGTACTTTTTAATTTATGTTTTTGTAAATATTTTGTAAATAAGATGTGTCCATGTAAATAAATACATGAGTGTATCTGTAATTGCTTAAGTGTTTATTTTCAACTTTCCTTTTCCATGCATGATGCGTGTGTGTGTGTGTGTGTGTGTGTGCGTTCCACAATAAATCTCAGCGGAAGCCAACTGCCACTTGTCCCTATTATTCATGTGTGTTTCTTACAACAACAAACGTAGGGCCCGCTATAGCGAGCGTTAGACCAACAGGTTGGTGCGAACGTATTTTTACAATCTGTATATATTTACTTACCTATAGAAAATTACATATCAATCAGAATATCCGACACACAGACCAATCCTCGACGACGAACCGGATCACCGCGTGACCCGTTCGACGGCGGCCGGCGAACGGCGAACGGCACCGACCGGATCACGACGCAGCCTCACGAACCCGTTCGCCGTTCGCCGTTCGCCATTCGCCGTCGGCGGCGGACGGCGTCCGACAGCAGATCGACCCGACGGCGGCCGGCGAACGGCGAACGGCGAACCGGATCACTACACGGGCTCGCGATACAGTTCGCCACGACACACAGACACGCCGTTGCCATCGCCATCGACCATCGCCCGCAGCGACGTTCATATACAAAACCCGTACACTATAACACACGCAAGAGTCGACTACGCCGATTAACCAGCACGAGTCGGCAACGCCGACCACGACGATTTTACAACATGGCCGACCGGAAAACTCCTTGCATATACAAACCCGTACACTATAACACATGCACGAAGCGGCAACGTCGACGACGTATACACCAATCAACGCACACATAACCCCACTTTATACTCACCTCCCACAACATGACCGAAAGCCGACTACCAGATTTTTACCCCCACCACATAGATTTTTGAATTTCCCGCCATATGACGTCACATCCGGGGTAGAACTGTCAGTTTACCCCTACTAACAAGAGAACTTAAGGCTCTTACAGAAGATGACTTTAAAACAAACAGTAAGATGCTTCAAACAGTAAGGAAAGCGCTGGAAGAATTGTGTGGTTGCGGAAGGGGACAAGTTTACAGATCTGTAACTCTTGTACATTTATGTAAATAAAATCAATCCTGACACTTTTTGATCACACCTCGTATTGTCTTATGAAAGACGCTGCCTTAATCTCATATACTCATCTCACTGTAAGCTTTCCAACTGTCTTTCCTTTTCGTAGGTCCAGGTCTTACATATTCATACGTAACCTTACGGACATTAATTTTGATCTCGTCTTATAGAATTTTTACGAAATTTTATTATTTTGTATTCTGTTTCTAGCCTCAATGTTCTCTCTTATTAAGCTGTTAGAAAATTTTAATTTAAATCAGCCTAAATTAACTCAAACGTTTTGCTGTAGTTAAGCTTTTTACAAAATGTCGTGGTGAAAAACCGGTGATGAAATGAGTGTTCTTTAAACCAAGGAGAGAGAGTCAAAGTAGGAGTGTGAAAAGGTACACTATTTTTAAATTCACAAGTTACCTTTGAACATCAATACTCGGACATGGAAGCAGAGGAACAAGCTGGTTTTCGGGCGGGGAGAACAACCATAGATCACTTATTTTGCTTGACGCAAATCATAGAAAAGAAAACTGCTGTAAACCAATAAGTGCACTGCCTATATGTTGACCTTAAGAAAGCGTATGACAGTATTCTGCACACCAAACTTTGGCTGGCACTTCAATGAACAAACATCGCCTCCACTTTAATCGAAGCGGTTAAGACTTTATACAACGGATTGAAAGCGCACGTAAAAATTGAAAGTAAAGTCTCAAAAGGATTTAATGTTAGTAAGAGCCTAAAGCAGGGATGTTGTCTCTTACCGACGCTTTTTAAAATATACCTGGAACAAGCCCTTAAAACCTGGAAAGGGAAAAGAAATGCCACAAAATGGGGATACCTCTAATTGACAACACAGTGTACACACTGTGTTTCGCTGACGACCAAGTCGTGGTAGCGCAGGACTATCACGACATGGAATACATGACACGAAAACTTATAGAGGAATATAAGTTATGGGGCCTTGAAGTAAACACAAAGAAAACGGAGTAGGCCCTATATGTGCATTGGTGGGGAACAGAAGAATTTAATTTTAGAAGACGAACAAGAAATAATAAATTGCAGTAGCTATAACTATCTAGGAACAACAGTTACACAAGATGGTAGTCTAGATACAGCGATAAGAGAAAGAAATAATCTGGGAAGAAAATCAATAGCATTGCTGAAAAACATACGAGGGTGGTCTGAAAAGTTCTCGGCCTCGATCATAGACATCAATTCTATAAGCAAGATTTTTGTTTCTAAGGTTGGTATGCCTGTCACAACAATTTCGTGTGAAATTGCGAGTCAATCTATCACGTAGTTTTTTGTATACAGCTATTTGAAGTAGCGTAATTGTGTATATTTTGTACAATGGATAAAATTGAATATCGTGCAGTGATAAATTTTTTGTTAAAGAAGGTTCGATGCCGAATGAAATTCATTCAAAGTTCACAAAAGTTTATGGGGAATCTTCTCCTTTATTTTCGACAATTAAGAAATGGGCTGCCGAGTTTAAACGTGGCCGTACCAGCCTTGAAGATGATCCACGTGAGGGACGCCCAAAAAGTGCAACAACATCAGAAATCATCGAACAAATACACGATTTAGTATTGGATGACCGACGGATTAAAGTGCCTGAAATTGCTGAGGCTGTGGGTATTTCGAAAGAACGTGTAGGTTATGTTTTGCATGAAGAATTGCATATGAAAAAGCTTTGCGCAAGATGGGTGCCGCGCATGCTCACAGCAAATCAAAAACGCATTCGCATGAAAATCTGTAAACAGATTGTGAACGCTTGGAGCGTTTTTACAAAATAAAACTGATTTTGTGTGTCGGTTTATTACTGTGGATGAAACGTGGATTCACCACTACACACCAGAATTTAAACAGCAGTCAAAACAGTGGACAGAAGCTGGGTGTTCAGCGACAAAGAAAGCAAAGTCGGTCCCATTAGCTGAAAAGGTCATGGCATCGGTGTTTTAGGATGCTAAAGGCATTTTGTTAATCAATTACCTCGAAAAGGGTAGAAGAATAACAGGAGAATGTTATTCTAATCTTCTAAATTAAACTAGACAAACAAATTCATGAGAAAATACGCGGTTTGGAGAAGAAAAAAATCATCTTTCATCACGACAATGCACTTGCCCACAAAAGTGTTTTGGCAATGGGAAAATTGAGAGATCTGCACTATGAATTGCTGGAGCATCCACCCTATTCTCTACATCTGGCTCCCTCTGACTTTTGTTTCTTTCCGAAACTCAAGCACTTCCTCGCAGGAGAGCGATTTTCTTCAAATGAAGAGGTGGTTGCAGCTGTACAGGGTATTTGCGGACCTTCCAGAGAATCACTACAGAAATGGGATAATGGCATTAGAGCATCGCTGGAACAAGTGTATTAGTCTTAAGGGAGATTATGTTGAAAAATAAAAACTATTTTGAAATTATAAATTTGTTTTTTCATTGTTAGGCCGAGAACTTTTCAGACCACCCTCGTATTGTGGGACCAACAAATATCAAAACAAAATAAACATCGTGTATACAATACAATAGTGAAACCAATTACGTCATACGGGTGTGAAATATGCCCAATAATACAAAGAACAGAAAAGTTGTTGGAAGCTACTGAAATGGATTGTTGGCGAAGAGCGGCAGGGAGGTCAAAACTGGAAAAAGTAAGAAACGTCAAAATCCGGGAGATAATGGAGGTTCAATAATCTATTGTCGACGACATAAAAACGAAACAGCTAAGATGGTTTGGGCATGTACAAAGAATGCCCGATAATCGACTCCCCAAGCAAATTTTGAGATGGACACCATACGGTCGTAGGCGAAGAGGAAGACCTAGGTTGAGTTGGAGAGAAGTCATCAACCGGGCAATGAGAGACCGGGAATTGGAAGAAGAATCTTGGTTAGATCGAGACCAATGGAGACTAGGGATCGGAAGACGTAGGATAACGTTATGAACCGATTTATATATATAAGTTTACTTTTGACCGAACTGACAAACAGATTTTATAATCCTTCCACTGTTAATAATTTGGCCTTCAGTACATTGGCATTAACCGCAAAGGAAATTGCATCCATTAATTATTAATTTCTTTATCAGTAATGTGTTGTTCAAGTACAGTGCAGCTTACGTGTCCACACAAAGTGACTAATATAATTATAGACGCATACGTTCTACTTGTAATAAACGAACATAGTACACATTTTGTCTTAATATTAAATCAGTCCTATCTGATTTTACGCTATATTGATTGTAAGGCAAGGACGATTGTAGAAATCGTGTATTGTGCGACCCTCATGTTGGAACTGTTTTATTACAGAATTATCAGCATTTGATGGGGAAGTTGTGAGGATATTGGACTGAATTCTCAAAGGGGCAATGTTAATTCCCTTATCATTTTTAAGAACAGTATAGTTTTTAGTACCGAATGAGTCAAAACGTTTTATCATTATTGCTTCTCTTTCTGTAATGTTGAATATATGACTTATTTTGTTTAATTATTGGGGGCATTTCCCCTCCCTCCCAATAATCCACTCCTGGGGCGCACAGTAAAATATTTTATCCTTTGTATATTTATTTTGTGTGACCTAAATAAAACTTATTTACACATGTAGGTAATTATTTATTCATTTATATTTTAATATCATTATATATAGAAACGGTTTAATTGTACACAAACGTAAAACAGTATTGAATAATAAATACAAGTAACGATGACACAGCGACAAATGTAATCTGAGGTGAATAAGATGTGTTGTAACGTAAGTGAAGCTCAGTAAACATATCTAAGAATGTGAGTCTCAACAGTATTTGCTTTGAAAATTATCTGTAGCAAAGGATTCAATAAATTTAAATCTAAGGAAGTATGTTCAATATTACTAAATTCATTCAAGCTCCAAACAAGAATGTTTCATATGTTTTAAAGCAATGTAAAGAGATGCGGATAAGTAGAATTTTACACGCCTTTTTTCAATCTGTTTAGAAGTAGTGTTAGGCCTACTGAGCAAATCGTTATATTTTAGCAAAGTATAGGCCTATCTGTCAAATATTTTCACTAAAATAACACTTTGATAATTTATGTAGTAATTATATATGTTTTGTTAATATATATTAGACGAGAAGATATATAGATTCGCTTATTTAGATGAGATTTACGAGGTCGTAAAGTGGTTCAGTGGACTTCTCTCCAGTGACAGCAGCTATCGCTATAACACCTCCATTCAGACGGTTCAGACCTCGGGTAAAAAATCTTTACACTTTCACCAGTGACTGATTACCGTAGAATATGTAAATTGGAGGAAGGCAAAAATTTTGTGATGAGCGAGAAAGCGAATTAACCAATAGTCTGATTACAATGCGTCTACTAAATGAAAACGATGGTACAACGTTTTTCTGTTACAGCTAAAGACTTAACGTAATTACACTGAAGACTGAAGACCAGATGGCATGAGACAATTTGAACACTTGAACACCACATCACACATACACACAGTGAAAAGTAAAACTACACACACACACACACATAAAATTGCAACTATTCTTGTTCATTAATGAATATTAATAATAAATAATACTTTGCATAAAAGAATATATTTTTATATTTATTTGGATTTTACGTTACAGTATTTCGACAGTTTTTCTACTCTCATCATCAACATCATCATTACCAACTGAAGATTATAATACAGAAATACAAACACTGTAATATAATATCTAAATGAATATAAAAATACATTCCTTTATGAAAAGTACTAGCAAAATACCCGTGCTTCGCTACGGAGTTTCACGTTGTACGTAATTGTACAATTATTGCTCGCTTAATAGTATAGCATTAGATAGATTGTACAAATTCTCAACTCTTAGTTTGTTTATTTACATTCATAGCAACAGCTATTTATTATTTATTTCGATAAAATCGTTAGAGCCGTTTCCGAGAAAAAAAAGGACATACATTTATTAATTAATTGAACTTCGAAATTTTCTCGACTGTAAGAACCTGCAAACAACGAAGTTTTTCAATTTAAAACAATGATTAAAAACTCAGAACTAAATGTATTCGGGGTTTCCAATAAACTGAGATGTCAACCACTTCATTTACAAAGTATGCAATTCCCGCGATAAATTTCATTATTTGGTTTTTTGCCCCTTAGGAGTGAAAGTTTTTAAAACCGTTTCTTAGTGAGCACCTAAGACCTATGATGAAGCTACGTTCAAAGTTTCATTGATATCCATTCAGTGGTTTCAGAGATATCGTGATCAGTGAGTCAGTCAGTGGTATTTGGCTTATATAGATATCTATATCTAGCCGATTTACCCAGTGTTGCTCGGGTTCATAATTTATTCATAGGCTCATAGGCACCTATTCTTGTTCTAACGTTATATTAATTATATATTGTATAATCTTCCTTATATTGTTACGTTCGCATTCTCACTGGAGGAATACTCTGTAGCGCACCTGTTTAAGAACATGTCATAAACTGTATTCTTATATCTGGAGAAGAATTCTGTTGCGCGTGATGCTCCTGCTCGATTTCTAACTCTGGCAGAGGGCGAACAGCTAAATTAGTTTTCAATAAAATGTCTACAGTACTTGCACGCGCTGCGTATTTACTGTCTTTTATAATTCATTGTGTTAATGTTGAAATAAGGCATTTGTTAAATTAGTGTCTCCTAAACTTATTCTAACAATACAATACCTCTATAGATTTCAGCTTATCAATTTTTAAATTCAAACTGAAGTAAGTGCATTTATATTGTCTGAACACTATGATCTGAATACATTTGCTATCAAAACTTTGTTTTTTATACTCGCTTATAACTTACTTCGATCTTAACTTATCCACTTTTAAATACAAACTGAAACAACTCTGAATTCACACACTATTAAGAAGTTTCTTAAGATGCATACACCACCTTTGATATCATAACCTATATCTTTATTTATAAGAACCGTGGACTCTGGCCCCGCCGTCTTTCGCGGGATCCGACCTAAGACTCCCCGGGTTCCGTGGATGAACTCCGGGGAAGGCCCGTCGGACGACTCCCGCGCTATTTCCTACGCGGGAGACTTCCACCGATGCTATGGTAACCAGAATCTATTCTATTGGGTTGCCATAGTAACCAGATCTAATAGTTTTTAAGACCCAAAGGACCCCCCAAAGGATCGTATCGAAAAAACACTTGTCCTATGTTGGTTCTCCCGTTGCGTAAAATATTTGTGCCAAGTTCGGTTGAAATCGGTCCAGTGGTTTAGGAGGAGATGTGGAAGACCCCAAAGGACCCCCCGAAGGATCGTATCGAAAAAACACTTACCCTATGTTGGTTCTCCCGTTGAGTAAAATATTTGTGCCAAGTTTGGTTGAAATCGGTCCAGTGGTTTAGGAGGAGATGTGGAAGACCCCAAAGAACCCCTCAAAGGACCCCATCGAAAAAAACACCTATTCTATGTTGGTTCTCCCGTCGCGTAAAATATTTGTGCCAAGTTTGGTTGAAATCGGCCCAGTCGTTTAGGAGGAGATGTGGAAGACCCCAGAGAACCCCCAAAAGGACCCCATCGAAAAAACACCTATCCTATGTTGGTTCTCCCGTTGCGTAAAATATTTGTGCCAAGTTTGGTCGAAATCGGTCCAGTGGTTTAGGAGGAGATGTGGAAGACCCCAAAGAACCCCCCAAAGGACCCCATCGAAAAAAGCATTTCGCCTATGTTGGTTCCCCGTCGCGTAAAATATTTGTACCAAGTTTGGTTGAAATCGGTCCAGTGGTTTAGGAGGAGATGTGGACCATACATACACAGATACATACATAAAATAGGGGGGGGGTTGCCCCTTAGGAGTGAAAGTTTTTAAAACCGTTTCTTAGTGAGCACCTAAGACCTATGGTGAAGCTATGTTCAAAGTTTCATTGACATCCATTCAGTAGTTTTTGCTCTACGTTGATTCTATGTCAGTTAATCAGGCAAACTTCCCCCCCCTTTTTCCCCCTTTAAAGGTCGAATTTCCAAAAATCCCTTCTTAGCGGATACCTACATCACATAAGGAACCTACATGCCAAATTTCAAGTTTCTAGGTGTTATAGTTTCGGAGATTTCGTGATGAGTCAGTGAGTGAGTCAGTGGTATTTCTCTTTTATATATATAGATTATTTATTTTTAATATACGAGGATTATTCAGAAAGTAAATTCTGTTTTTAAATATTGTCGCGGTATCGATGCCGTCACGATGTTGCGCATGCGCGGAAAGTATGTTGATTTGTTGGCAAGCCAACAACACTTTCTCAACAACTGTGCACTGAGTAAGCTTCGCTGGACGTGCTTATAATGTCGAAGAAAATTCGAGACGCCCGCCACGTGTGAAAGTAGGTATGTGATTCGGTTCTTGAATGCGAAAGGCATTAAAACAATTGATATTCACCGTCAGATTTTCGATATTTATGGAGAAGAAGCAGTGTGCGATTCAATGGTACTAAGGTGAATACGGTTTTTTGCTTAATCCTATCCAGACTAAGGGATGTAGGATGCTTACCCGGGACATTGTGATGAATCATGCCACTACACACACACACACACACACACACACACACACACACACTACCGCTGCAACGCAACATCTTCTGGCAACAATTTGATCACTGGCGGTACAACACAGATCTTACACCAAGCGAATATCACCTTTTCAAGTAAGAGAAATCCTTCCTTGGTGGCCAACGATGTCAAACAAGCTGTTAATAAATGGTTCAAATCACAGGCGCGAAATTTCTACGACGAAGGTATATAACGTCTGGTGCCTCGCTATGAAAACTGTTTAAAAATTTACGAAAACTATATAGAAACGTAGTTGAAGGTGTGTACTTCAAATTGCAGTAAAAATGTTTTGTAAATATATTCTTAGATTCCTTTAATACCCTATCGGAACTTACTTTCTGAATACCCAACGTATATATAGTATATATATATTTATTTATTTATTTATTCGTCATATATTTATGGTATTTGTAAAAACTGTATTTATCGGCTTTAACTTGTAACGAGTTTTTCCTTTCATCCGATATTCTCAAGCAAAGTTGACTCATATTGCACCATATTGCATGGGAACTCTTAATCGTTAATTTTTAATTTTATACTTAAAATAAACCTCAACACTACTATTTCTCTTAAGAAAATACCTGCGCCGTAAAACTACGCTGTAATCGTCTGGAAAATGTAAGGCGATTATTAACTTACAGATTTTTTATTTTAAGTACCCTAACCTACATTTTATTTTTATTTTATGTGTTTAATGTTATGTGTACAGTGTAGTACCAATTTCATATTTTATGCTTATTCTAAACAAGGCGGAATTATATGAGTACCCTCGTTCACAATTTAATAGACCAGAAACAACCTTAAGAGAAATAAGCCAGTGGATTCTCAGTAAAATTTTTTAAATGAGTAAATCACTGATTATCATTCACTGATAATTATAACATCTTGATCAGAGTTAGGGATCCGTTCGTGATTTTAAATTGTCATGTAGTTTAAATTACTCGCTACAAAATGGGAAAGGAATACGGTGAAGTGAAGAGCTATTTAATACAAAATAATACTACAGCCTATAATACGATTAACATATTTTTAATTAAAGGTACCGCAGTAATAATACTGCTTAGTTAACAGTCGTTTGTCTCCTGTAAGCCTGATACTAGGCTAAGATGTATTACAGTCAGCCACATAGTGACAGTGTAAAGCGCAATAGTTAGTAGCATAATCGATGTTTTTGTAGAAAGAAAGATTGCCACTATAAGAATCGCAATCCCACTACTTACACGACATATTGCTTTCCAATAATCCAATAATTACGTCCCCTTTGGTTTCCCGGCATAGTTGTCTCTGACGCAAACAAACATTTTTTACTCTTCTGATTCCCCAAAGTAAATTACAACAGATTAAAATGCTATTGCGAATTGTACCCAAGCGAGCATTCATTACAGAGCTTTTACCGTTTTTAATCTTCAGCGAATAAAATATTCTTAAAAAATGGGCCTAACTTTGGCCTAAATCTTATATGATCATCATCATCTTCACAACACCGCATAGGCAAGGTGCTGCTTGTTCCCCCTTCAAATATCCTCTAGCCATCTCTTCCTGGGTCTACCCACACACCTGTGTCGTATAGGATTGTATTTCCGTACTTGTTTGGCCAGTCTGGAATTTGACATTCTTTCTATGTGTTCTGGCCACCGTTGTTTGTAATCTTTTAATTTTTCATTCAAGTTAAAAACTTGAATAAATCTTATGTAAATTTCGAATTAATTGCGATTCACAAGCTAATGAATTAACTGAAAGAGAAGTAACTGTCTTCTAGATTGGAAGGTTAGGTCACTGCCAACATGTCTTACACTAGTTATTCCCATATTTGAAGACCTCTGTTCATTCGTCAGAGAGTATTTCTAAACATGTGTTTTGCATTTTGTTTATTGCTAAATTTAATATCTGTTAAATTTTCGTCATGACTTGCGTCAAAGAAAGATACAGATCTGTCTCATTCAGGCTGATCAAACACGCGTCAAACTTTGTTTATTAAGATTAGTTTATTTTGCTTTTTTATTAGTTCTTATTTAGTTTATTGTTTCTAGAACAAGCATTAGTATTTTTAGACAAGGATTCTAGAACAAGCATTTTTTATTGATTAACAAGCATTATTTATAAATGTAAAAACCAAATGTGTTATTAGGAAATTAGCAAGTCATACAGTTTCGGTTATACAAAACCAGCACTAACAAGAAACGTGATGCCGTTAAATAATAATGCTCAACACGAGGTATCATTATACACGTTTCTTACATTCAGGTAATATATTGTTTTCCAATAACCCAGTAACTACATTCTCGTTCTAAATTGGGCAGTAAGTAGTAAGGGCTTACTACTAGCTTGTGCTACGTTTAAACGGAATAATTTCGTTGTACATCTATTTTACGTTAACTTAAATTAAAAAAATTTCGATAAATAAAAGTCAATTTTCAACAAAACTATTTCAGTTTGTAACTTCTGTTGCCTATAAGCACAAGTCATTCAACGTGTTACTCAAATTGCAATCACAAACGTTACTTGCATCTACTCTTAGTTCAAGTTATCATGTAAAAATGACTAAACCCTCTCGCAGCTAAAGAAAAGTAATTAAATATACTATAAACTACTAAGAAGCGAAAATTATAATGTTTTATATGAACCGAGCGTGTGCATTGCTACATAAGAAACAATCTTTCTTAAAACATACATGTTGCTATAAATGTTCCGTTACGCTGCATGTACCATGTATGCAGAAACGAATTCCGTTACGCGTTGAGAAAAGAATTATCAGTTTTTGTCAGTTTTCCTATACACAAAATATATAAATTGCATATTTACTTACATGAACTTGTAGATTACAAAAATATGCAATGACCAGTTTTAATTCATTTATGTATGCTTATTTTTTGTTAAAAATTGTAATATTCCGCTAAACAATATTATAAATATCGTAATTAAAACAAATAAGTAAAATAAACAAGTAATTATAGCAAACAACAGAGAGTTTTAGAGTGTCCGAACTTAATAATTTTCTTGCATGTCTATTCAGTGTTGTGTTAGCAATTTAAGCGTTTACATCAACATAGAATAAACAAATTTACAGGCATTGCACAAATGCAATGCACAGAGAAGAGCATTGAAAATGCTTCAATAAATCTAAAAAATATATATATTTATTTTTCCCTTTATATATTTATTTATTTACTTTCTTTTTCGACGTTCTGCTTCCAACTGTAGCTTTTCCGCCAAATTAGTTACTTTTACACTCGAATCGGTGGAAGTCTGAGCCGTACTTCCACTCGCTTCCTCCTGATCCATCGCTCTGTAATAAATTCTTGTCTGATGTACTACCTTACGATAAACTTAAGGGGATATGGCATTTAAACTCACAAAAAATTTCAAAATTTTCTACGTTATTGACAACAAAGAAGTAGTTTCTATGGAAACTCACCGGTTCCCATTTTCGATAACGCACCAGCGATCAGCCGCAAATGTGCGAAACGTCCTTATAAACATTTTCAATGTTAAAAATCTTTTGCGTTGTGAAGCTACAATAGACATTGCATCGTTCCGTGTAACTAAGACGTGTACAATACCATGTGTTGTTTATTTTATAATCCGTATTGTGAGTTACTGTAGTGTTTAGCCATAAAACTGCAATTTAGTCATTGTAGCACTCTGTTACACAATTAGGCAAGCCATAGAGTGAATTTATACCAAACGTCGAGTAGGGTCGTATTAACAGAGTAAATTTAGTAAGCCAAGCCGTCCTCTGAATCACATTTGACAATAAACATGAAATTCCTTAACAGACTGTTCTGAAAAGAAGCTAAGCTCTCTGGGCATGGATTGGGAGGAAATGTGGATTTCAAACACAATGGCCAAGCCACAACCACATATTATGTTATTTTAATTTTTTCTAGATTTTGATGAACTTCAAAACTTTCTAGAGTTACAGATGGTATTTGACTTACACATAACATTTGGCGTCACCCTTACAAATGAGATTCTTATGCCCTTGCGTATCCGAACATCGACCAGCTGCACAATTATTATTTTCGTTCGTAACTATCTACATTTTTTTCTAACACTTTCATAATTGACGAAGATATATCTGTTAAGATAAAAGAATTGCAGAAAATACATTCTGACGTAAACAGAATTTGTAACAAAAATTATTTTGATAGGACACAGTGTTTACTTAACCTATTATTACATTCTGTCTTTATTCGTGGCATCCTCTATTATCTATGAATGACGTTGTATATTCTCTGTTAGTCAGTGATAATGTGATGTTGAGAACAATCAAAAATACCGTGTCAAACTGACTGGAAACTAAGTTCGAAGGTTTTAATATTACTAGAACTTTACTTTGTTACAGTCTACAAAACTATAAAATGAATGTTACAAAGAAGACTTAACTATTGTTTGCTGAATTGTGAATGTTTCACGTCGTTTTCATTCGCACTTTCCTCTCTGTTATTTTACTAAAAGAATAAATGACGTTATTTTACATAAAACAAATATTTTCCTAAACCTAGCTGTTAGGAAAGAATAAAGAGCTCTCATATGTTTCTGAACTTCTTTATGATAATCCCAAAATCTAGTTTTAGTGTAAACAATACAAAGGAACCCAGATACACTTTGTCTAGCATAGAAATTTTATTATTCCAACATTTTATTATGTTTCCATTTTTGTTTTGCTTGTATACGTCGTATTAGGGATGCTGTCTATGTTTATTAACGTCATTTTAATATAACTAACACTAATGTATGGGTGGCAAGAAACTAAAGTCTATAGGCTGTAGCATATAATGTGCGCTGCCCAGAAAAACGACTTCATATTGTAACGTGTCGTTTCACTAAACATAAAACATAACATACTCATTAACATGTAAATAATAATTAATTAATAGAATTATAAGGTACAAATGTTAAACTTAGAAAATAAGTAAAAAGACATTTGTTAGTTCCTAAGCATTAGATTAAAACTATGAGGAGGTCTGCGTGCCTCAGACAGTTGTTTTGTATCATTGAACTACAAACAGTGAATGTTATAGATTTTACAAATATAATAAATCAAACTATAATTATGTAAGTTAGGTTGTGTGATAGTGCTAGAAAGTGAAAATAACAGTGATAGACTTTAAAAAGGAAAAAATCAGATATAAGGAAAGTGATTAAATATTATAATATGAGCATTGAATGAAACATATAATCTATATGATGCAGTTATGTAGCCCATATAGTGAGATTAAACCAAGTGTAAATAATTTAAAAGATAGAAACTCTTACGTTAAAAAACTTATAATAATATAGTTACGAAGGAAAAATGAAGTAAAGGTCAACAGAATATTACTAATTAGAAATGGTAAACCTAACCTGTGACCCATAAAAAATGTAGCCATGGCCTTTAACTAATGAAATTAATGTTTTGAGTAAAGATGATTGTTGTTAAAAAAATTGTGAATTGCAAGAGAACGTTTAAGGTGTGACTCCTGAATTGGATACAAATTGAAGACCAATAAAAGATGAGAGGACCAGGAAAAAATGCAAAACCTAGAAGAATGCTGTTTTAATCAAGAGACCAAAAAACCAGATGTCCAGGAATAAAGAATCAACCAATAAATCCGTTAAGAAAACTGCTAGATTGGTGAGATCACTCCATGACTAAATCAAATATTCGACCAAACATTATGACAGTAAAGATTGAATTACAACAAAAACAATAACTAAAAATCAATATAAAAACATTATAATTGTGAATTATTTTTGTACACTAGTATACAATAGTCATTAATAATAAGAGTTTTTGTTATAGTTAATAGTAGTTTAAAAGGACCCACAAACATTCAACAGACATTAACAACACTGTAATACCGAGTCTCATGCATCAAAGTTGTATTGTTTGTTCTATATGTAAATTGTATGTTGACCCTGAGGTTCAGATGAATAATCCTCTATTTAAAAAATAAAACAGGTAAGAGATACTAATAAATAAATTAGTAAGAGATACTAATTTGTTTTGATATTACTTATTGACGCTCAGAAGTGGGGCCTTCCACATTCACTGGATACAAAAGGAGGATTATATATAGTAACTGAACGTTACAAATTGACGCTCAGAAGTGGGGCCTTCCACATTCACTGGATACATAAGGAGGATAATATATATTAAACTGAACGTTACAAAATGGCGCCCAACCGGTAGAGCTGAAATTAGGCAAAACCAACTAACCGAAACACAATTAGTGAAATAACGATTGACCTAATTTTAGCTAGCAACTGCTAGAAGACGAAAAAATGCGACGACGAGAAGCTTCTCAGAAGAGAGGACAAAAGCCAGAGACAGAAGAAGATAGGCGGGAACAAGAAACAGAAACAGTACCGGACACCGAAATGGAACAGCAGGCGGGTGATAAAGAAGAAGCCAGAGGAGGACCGGATTGGGATAAATTCATGGAAATGATGAGCAGTATAAATGAAAAATTAGATAAGAATAAAGAAGAAACTAATGAAAACTTTAGGAGACAGGAGGAAAAAATAACCGAAAGATTGGATAGGAATAAAGAAGAAACTAATGAAAACTTTAGGAGACAGGAGGAAAAAATAACCGAAAAATTAGATAGGAATAAAGATGAAACTAATGAGAGTTTAAGACAAATGAATGAAGAAAATAATGAGAACTTTAGAAAACAAAACGAAAAGTTTGAACGAAATGAAGAAAGTTTAAGACAGATGAATGAAAAGCTGGACAGCATTAAAGAGGGTACTAAGGAAGATTTTAGGCAAATTAATAAGAAAATTGAGAACGCTAACAAGGAGTTAAGGGAAACTCTCAATGGAAAAATAGAACACATTGATAAAATACTTAACCACAAAAGTGACCAGCGCAATGAAGCTGTAACACAGCCAACTGCAGAGACAATTGAATGCATTGATGGGACTTTAAAAAGGGCCAATGAACATTTAGAAAATAAAATGGATGTTTTAAGAGAGCAAAATGACAGTAGTGTAAGCCAGAAAATAGAAGGTAGTAAAGAAATAGAAAATAAAGAAGAGACAATTGAATGAATTATTACCTGAAAATAAACATAACAGGAACAAGGAGCCACTCGAAAAGAAGATAAAGAAAATAAGAAGAATACATCCAAAGAAACCAATAAATACAAGAGAAAATTTGGAGATGATAAACAGTGGACTAGTAAATGTACTTAATCTCCCTATTACTGACCATAGAGAGATAATGAATTTTAAAAATGGTAGGAGAAGCTTAACAGAAATTATAGAAAGGACTCACAATAAAACAGTGAGTAAGGACTTCAGAAAATTGATATTCAAGGTAAATATACTTGAAATAAAAATACATGATAAGATATCAGTGATACCACCAATAGTTGATATACCATCGACATATTTGTTTAGGAAAACAGATGATAGAGTGATTAATATAGGACTGGATACTAGTGAAAAGGTGGTATTAGAAGAATTGGTGTATGAGGTAGCAGAGATCTATACCACAAGGAAGGAAATAGTTCTGCACACCAGAAGAACCCGGATCGTGGCAGATACCGAAAACGGATAAACCAAGTAGGAACAATATTGTAAAAAGGGACTGATTTTCTGACTACCGACAAGGCAAACCAGTTAAGGAAGGAAGAAGAAAATAATGATAATTAAAACAAAAATAAAATAAATAATCACTCTAGACTTAAAGAAAATAATGATAATTAAAACAAAAATAAAATAAATAATCACTCTAGACTTAAGAAAAAATAATGATAATTAAGAAAACATAACCAAAACTGAAGAAAAAGCGGGTAAGGAACAAAAGGGGAATATAAACAGAAAAATAAGAAGGAAAAAAGTATTAAACTAACAATTAATTAAGACAAAATATTATTTAGAAAAATATAACAAGGGATTCATTAGAAAGAAAACAGGGTAAAGCGAAAACAAACTGAGACATAGAGTACATCAAAGTAAACACTACAAGGGGTGCTGACAACAGTCTTGATTAAAACATGAGCGAACACTTCAGGAATGAAACGAAACGCAGAAGAATAAAACGGAGAGAATACGCACGCTGTCCATAAACCAGATACAATTATAGGAGCCACAGGTAAATAATCTAAAACCCAAAAGCAGCACATAAACCTGAATGTTATGAGAAGGAATAGGAATTCCTATGGTGTTATTAGTAACCCAAGGGTTACTCTTTAAGGTATAAACAGAGTGTTGTATGCTACGGCGCCACTCTGCAATTATGAATGATCCGTTGAGATAATAGGAAGCACAAGTGCCCCTCAGGACGGGAATTCATACTAAGTTAGGGAAAATGTTAGGGTACCCATAGGAAACAAATAAACCGTAACAGACCAGAATCATGGCAGGAAAGACTGCAGGAAATCAGGGCATTCCAAGGAAAAGGATATACAGAGATCATGAGTGTGGCACAAAAGAAGAGGTTAGTGAACTATTACAATAATTACTGCATCGTATTCTCCAGCTCACCGAATAAAGAGAAGAATTTAAATAATATCCGGTTAAACAGTTGTTCAAGAAAGCTGTAAGAAAGTAAATCCAGCTCATGATAAAAGAAGATATTATAGGAAAGAGTAGTTTGTCAATTACCAACCCCATTGTAGCAATACCCCAAGGAATATATAACCAAACCGAGATAAAGAGGTTTTATGAAAAGTGAAGACAGTTTTTGTAGATTTTTGCCATTTATTTCAGTAACTCCTAAAACCACCATTACTGAAATAACTTGTCTTAAACGGGGGGCTTTATGTAACGTGTCGTTTCACTAAACATAAAACATAACATACTCATTAACATGTAAATAATAATTAATTAATAGAATTATAAGGTACAAATGTTAAACTTAGAAAATAAGTAAAAAGACATTTGTTAGTTCCTAAGCATTAGATTAAAACTATGAGGAGGTCTGCGTGCCTCAGACAGTTGTTTTGTATCATTGAACTACAAACAGTGAATGTTATAGATTTTACAAATATAATAAATCAAACTATAATTATGTAAGTTAGGTTGTGTGATAGTGCTAGAAAGTGAAAATAACAGTGATAGACTTTAAAAAGGAAAAAATCAGATATAAGGAAAGTGATTAAATATTATAATATGAGCATTGAATGAAACATATAATCTATATGATGCAGTTATGTAGCCCATATAGTGAGATTAAACCAAGTGTAAATAATTTAAAAGATAGAAACTCTTACGTTAAAAAACTTATAATAATATAGTTACGAAGGAAAAATAAAGTAAAGGTCAACAGAATATTACTAATTAGAAATGGTAAACCGAACCTGTGACCCATAAAAAATATAGCCATGGCCTTTAACTAATGAAATTAATGTTTTGAGTAAAGATGATTGTTGTTAAAAAAATTGTGAATTGCAAGAGAACGTTTAAGGTGTGACTCCTGAATTGGATACAAATTGAAGACCAATAAAAGATGAGAGGACCAGGAAAAAATGCAAAACCTAGAAGAATGCTGTTTTAATCAAGAGACCAAAAAACCAGATGTCCAGGAATAAAGAATCAACCAATAAATCCGTTAAGAAAACTGCTAGATTGGTGAGATCACTCCATGACTAAATCAAATATTCGACCAAACATTATGACAGTAAAGATTGAATTACAACAAAAACAATAACTAAAAATCAATATAAAAACATTATAATTGTGAATTATTTTTGTACACTAGTATACAATAGTCATTAATAATAAGAGTTTTTGTTATAGTTAATAGTAGTTTAAAAGGACCCACAAACATTCAACAGACATTAACAACACTGTAATACCGAGTCTCATGCATCAAAGTTGTATTGTTTGTTCTATATGTAAATTGTATGTTGACCCTGAGGTTCAGATGAATAATCCTCTATTTAAAAAATAAAACAGGTTATACTTTATTAGTAAGAGATACTAATTTGTTTTGATATTACTTATTGACGCTCAGAAGTGGGGCCTTCCACATTCACTGGATACAAAAGGAGGATTATATATAGTAACTGAACGTTACAAATTGACGCTCAGAAGTGGGGCCTTCCACATTCACTGGATACATAAGGAGGATTATATATATTAAACTGAACGTTACAATATTTACAGCACTAAACCGGAACCTTCGTCGTGCTACCTGTGTTGCAAATTTGGAAACATTATAGACTCTGAATGAATAGAATATTAGATGCGAAAGCCTTCCGTTTTATAAACTTCTCTTCGGCCGATTGGACATTAACAAACATTACGCTCCTTATTATCGCCATTAACGATGCAGAAAAGAAAAGAAGTAACAGATAATAATTTAGATAAGCCTAACTGTTTCTACCCAAGTAATGTGGAAAGTAATGTAGATTACGTAACGGATGCGTGATGAGCAACAGGTGATTCTATGGCGATTAATGAGCTGTAAATAGTATAGTATAAGTAGCGCAGTATAAATAGTATAGATAATTCTCATCGAGATTACGTCATGTAGTAGCCTATTGGTAGTCTCGACTACGACTAACTGTGTTAAGTAGTTTTAAACAACAACAAATGCAGTCACTTTGTTTTAAAAACAATTAAAACAATACAGTTTTTGACTGTACAGTTCTACCGATGTGATATGAAGTGCTCTTTGTTTTTAATTGCGTTGTACAAAAATTTATGACTTTAATTAATATCATCCTTCCTCGGGAATAGTGCTTAAGCAAATACTGTATTTCAGAAAGAACCAGTTGCATAAACGCTTAAGAAAGAATAAAGATGGAAAACGTTAAAAATAACTTTCTTATTTATCACAGGTTTTCACATGTTCTTCTCATAACGTGTTGAAGGGTTAACATATCTCCTGTACACGACAATAGGTTACTCATATTCAATGGGAAAGTCTATTTAACGACAAAGTAAGAACAGTTACTGATAATGAGGCATAAAATGGAAAAAACATGTCACAACCAATGACGATATATAAAGAAATAGAGACCACTTTGTAGTTCCATAAAACTGAGAATGGATACACGATTCTTGCATACACATTTTTCCAATAAATAATGCACTTCTAGTGGACTATGTTCCCCTGATATCATACGTCACACAGCAGATGGGGTCAAACATTGACTATTAGTTTAAATTTTAAAGAACTAGTTGACTGCATTGTTACCATTGTACAATCGTAGTAATTAATTGTCTTGTTCTGCGCTAATTCATTAACAATTGCAAACAAATGAAACCAGGTCACTGGGAATAGTGTTGTTACTGCAGCCATTGCCAGTCGCACCACTGTGACTGCCACTGTCACGCAACATCGCACGTCCTTTCTGTTTATTAATTAATTATATTGTATTAAAATGGCTTTAATATTCGGGACTAGATCGGGTCTTGATCTTTCATACCACCTTTCTCATGCCGAATGATTTTCTTGTTGATAAAATATGTTATATGTTTACCATGTATTTATTCATTAAATTTGAAACCTCATGTTAAATTTCTTAAACGTTTAAAAAAAACTACATTATCATATTTTTATCAGCGATACAAGTAGTATAATTAGGCAGTGACATAAAAATAACTTAATTACAATTAACACGATAGGGGAAAACCTTAGACACCAGAATACAAGTTCATCTTATGCACGTATAGCATTCATAAACACAGTAAGATATATTATTCTTGTTCTTGTTAATACATAATATTATTATATTATATATTTAATTTTTCTTATTAATATTATATAATAATTTTTCTTGTTAATATTTATTATTATTAATGTAATATAATAAGATATATTATATTATTAAAAAATAATAGGCCGAAAGTGTAGGTACATTTCATGTCAAAAATGTCTTTAATAAAAAATTATTAATTTAAAATAGCCTAAATGTAGTTTTTATTTTTTTAATACTTTTGTATACATTAACTGTAATGTTTAATTTACTAAATTGGCCAAAAGTGGGCGTTAATTTTGTCGTATATGATCCCGAAGATGATCCCGATTTTGTCGTATAGCTAAAATGGTGATTGTAAATTAATTAAATTGTAGACAACAGGCGTTGTTAAAGTTTTAAATTAGACAGCTCTGGGTATGACACAATGTCGGTCAAGTAACTAGTCACTAAGACAAAGATGTTTTTGACCCGCTATTCTAGACGTAGAACCTAAAACTAATAACGCAAGTGTAAAACTGAAAGACGCCATTCAATGTCAGTGTCTGCTCAAGTTCATAAGGCGGGTTTTCAAAAAGTCACGTAACGAACTTAGTAAGTGGTACGCATCAAGGACTCAGATGTCAGGAGTATGCTGTCAGATAGTTTTAATGGAACATCTCACACAGTTATGTGTGCCAAACTGCCAATGCAGACATCTGCGGGGTGTGTGGACTTGACGTAAACTTCAGATGACTGTGCTGACTGTACGTAGTAGCGATCCATATTTTGTAAGTTGTGCGAGGATACTGATTTGCGTGTCTGAACGTTGCAAAAGGCAAATCCTTACAGTTCCAGGCTAGGTAGTTAATGAATAGACTGGTAAATTACGTTAGGCTGGATCAGTTCGTTTAGTCTTAACGATGACAACAGATCATGCTTAGCGCGTATTCTCGACCAGTATATGAACGCGAACCAATGTTTGTTACAAAACTAACATTTCGACGAATAGTAGATCAGAGCATGCCTTTTATCATTCTCTATATTCGACAGTATCTCTAAGGCAATCGTTTCACCATACGTAACTACGTTACTGTAAATTCAAAGATTTTTGGACAAATAAAAAAATTATTAAGACATAGGCCTAATACTAGCACAAATTAAAATATTATTTTCGTTGTGTCATTTCCCGATGTGCATTCGAAACACCATAAAGTATGTTTGGAAGGTAGTGACTGTTATCTGTACACGAACAGCTAAAACAGCCAAGGTAACTCTACTCAGTGGCAGAGACTGTTATATTTCTGAAACTACATAGCATTTATTGTAATTGATGTTTATAAGCTATACGACGTCATTATGTGCTCCTTTACCGTATGGAAACGTTTATTCGAAAGAAAAGGATACTTGAAATCTTGAAAAGGATACTAAGAGATTCACTCTTAAATGTTAATTTTTTTATACAGTTAAATTTATATACGAGGTTATATTTTTTGGATTAAGAATGTTATTTGCAGTTTATCTTATTTTCTCTTTTGTTCATAAATACTGTTAGTACCATATATTCCCTGTTAATAAGCATTTCAATATTCAATATTTTAATTCATATAAGCCGATTGTTACTTGCACTATGTGATATTTTCAGTGAAACTAAAACGCCAGAAGAACAATAAAATTACTTCAAGATTTGATAACAGCTTTCATCCAAATTATATTTCATTCTTCGGAAATACTGTAATTCATTAAGCACTTTTCCAATAAAGTATGACAGCGAGATGTGTAACACCAGAGAAGCGCTTGTGTTCACCAGATAGCCTCTGAACTATTTATGTAGCGGGCCGCATCGTATCTCCTCACTTCCTTCTTTTATCTATCATAAAAGAATATTTATGTAACTTGTTTAACCTTCATGGTCTGATAGGTATTTGTTTGTCTAGGAAAAACTAATTTATTACGCAACAAACAGAGTTAAAAAATACTCTATGCGTAGCCTGTATATTGGCTTATAGATACTATACTTATTATGTGCCACACGTCTAATAAAATAAATTCCAAAAACAAATAATTAAAACACATGTAACAATATTGTACACATTTGCCTTTAATTATATTTTTGCTGTTAAATATGCTTTTATAAACTAAAAAAATTTTAAATAAGTACAATATTTGTTGCACGTCAAAAAGGGATCTATTGAGAAGCAATGATAACTTCTATGTTTTTAACGACCTGTTCTTTTCGATATAATCTATACTACCTGTATATGATAATGGATCGTTGCTACATAAGATCAATACTCATCCACTGCATTTTAACAAGCAAACCGATTTCCTTTTTGAAATTTACTATTGTTGTCGTGTATTGAATGGATAGAATACCCCATCACGTTACTTACTTGTACATTTCTTAACTTCGTACAGTAGTCAGCAGATTAGCTTATTCTGATTGCTTAGAAATAAATAAATAATTTTGAAACATGTATAGAATGTATAAGTAGGGAAACAGCCAAATGTTAAGTTCAAACTTCTAACTCTAACATAGTTAAAAATTAGCACTTAAGTTTTTAACAATCGCTTTCATTAATTTAAGATGTTCAAAGAAATAGTTTTCCCTTAATCTTTGACGCATAAAAGCAACACATCACTGCAAAATTTTGAGTGCCAGCGTTACAGATACATTAAGTTCTCGAAATTTCGATAAGATTTTAGAAAAATACGCATTATTAATTTACTGATTGTATACGATTTCCTAAAAAAAGTCTTGAAGCATGTTCACTGTGTACACGTTCATAAACTACATAATATTAATAGTGTGAAATTTCGATAAAATTCGGAGTTAAGTTTCATTGTCTATTAAACTCAGGGCTTAGCGCAATAAATTTCTATTTGGTATTAGAATAGTTCATGCAGTATAGTGTAATACGACATTTATTTTTTCAGTAAATAGTAGCATCTATTTACGCGTATGAGTAAGTACTATTACCTATTCAGGAGTACTGATCTGTCAGATCGACTCTTGACAAACACTGTACATTGTAATTTCTAAACTAATTTCTAAAATGATTTAATTTCTACGGTAGTATCGATTTGCTTTCAAGTAATTATAATCTTTTTACTGAATGAGAACACTCACCCATAGAATCACTGATTTACTGTACAGTAATTGCAATTAATTCACACGAAAAATTGCCAAAAGCACAGTTACACGTGTGTATAGGATGAACTCAGGAAGACTGAATGCGGATGTCCAAAAATACGCTGTTAGAAGTAGGAAAAATACAAATTACCTAATTAAGTCTTATTTTTACTTATTGCAGTTTAAGTAGACCACAAATACTTCAAGTAGAAAAAGTACTTTTTACCTTGATTAGTCAAGATACTTCACTTTTGTTCACTTTGACTAGACAACACAAATTTCTTTATGAATTTTGTAAACAATAACGTATTTGCTGCAAGAAGTTAAAGAAGTAGTATCCACCTGGTAAAAGGCAATTAAAAATATATCATTTCAATGCAACACCGGCTAATAGATAATATGAAATTCAAAAAAAACGTGAAAGTGAAATGTATAACTCAAGCAAGAACATTCAACTGAACTATATGTCTGCGTGGCGTGATGGAAGTCTGACAGCTGTGACAGCTCAAAGATTTATGTCTATCTCTGTCTCGCTGAAAACGTCGAAATGTCAACGCGTTTTGCAAACTCTTTTTTCTGTAATAAGAAAGTAAGTTTTCTCAGAAATTTGTTATAAGTTCCACCGCAAATTTTCTAGTCATTGACATAAGGGATAATTTCAGATTGTAATTACAAGTTCACAACTTCAATATTAGCTTCTGGTAGCTCAGACTGACAGACTACTTCATCTTCAACGCTTACAAAATAAACAAAAGTTTATGTGAACAATTTAGATTTTCTTATGCTTCGTACGTGTAGGTATCCTTACTTCGCCTACAAAAACCTGTGAATAAAAATATTAGAGATTATAAATACAATATCGATGGAAGAAATTAACAAAAAAATAATTTGTGAAAGTTGATATACAAAGATAAAGATTTACTTCATTGAGGGGAACATTTTAAGTGGGTTGGTTGTATTTGGTGCATTGTATAAGAGGTACCACGCTATTTCTTGTTTGTTTTTATAATCGTATTTACTCCGGTGGCATTTGTAATGTAATTCGACGTACATAGACATTACTAACAAATTTATCCAACTTCTAAGAGGCCACATATTTTTATGAATATTACATAACAACTTGTACTCTAACATAAGTGACATGTTCCCGTTTATGATAGTGCAATATTTGGAAAGTTGCGTTTAGTTCATAGTGAATAAATCATTCAGAATTATGTCTTAAATCAAAGTATATAAACTGACTGTGCATGTGTGTGTGTGTGCGTGTGTGTGTGTTTCTAACCTTTGAAGATACTGATTCTATAAATGAAACGTACGTCAGGATAATTAAAATAATATTAATAACTTGCGCAGAATAAATGTACTTTGATAATATTAGTAGGCCCTATGAGAGTATATATACCATATATGTACCATATTATATATTATATGAAATATATATATACATGTACCGTATAGCAACATTTTAACATCCAAATTAAATTTTTGTAAAATAAGTAGTCAACCGCTTTCTTTTTTGCTAAAGTATATTTTAGAGATTTTAGAGACTTCTTAAAATAGGTCCGCTATTCATATACGCATTGGATGTTCTAATGTCAGTTAACATTCAAGGTATAGAAAAATAGAAAATTTGATTTATATATAGAGTCCCTTTTAGAAGAACATCAAAGTAAGGTAATATTGGACGTGATGCCTATGATACTGCGTAACATTACGTAATTATAAATGGCCTCCCGCATTGCCACGAGTAGCTTTCTGTTCGGCATTTTCAGTTGATTTCACACAGTAATGGAGACATAAAAGCATATCCAGTTACAAACTGAAGCCGAGTTCGTCATGTAAAAGGACTCAAATGGTCCCTTCTTGTATCTCTACCTACCGTGCTGAAAGCAGTCTTCCAGTTCCTGAACCCATCACTGGCTTTGTGAGTCCGCCTGACTTAAAAAGTATTCGGTACCATTTGCGTTTGATCTCTTCATGCCTTTTCGTTCTCTTCACCTCTCACTGACACACATACACACGCGCGCGCACTCTCTCTCTCTCTCTCTCTCTCTCTCTCTCTCTCTCTCTCTCTCTCTCTCTAAACTAATACACAGAGTTTACAAGTTTCTCAACATAATTTACACATTTAAAACGTACTAAATAAATAGACCTATCCAAGTTCGATGCAGTCGCAAACAGTTGTGACAATTGAAAGAAAGTATTTATTTTCAAGTGTACATCTCCACTGACACTGCTTTAACATGATGTTGTAACATAGTATTTTTTAATACTTAGTTTCGGCGGTTAAAACGATACTGACGCTTTACCTCAAGTATGATTAATGAAGTTATGTATAATTTAAACACTTAGAGATCTTTCGTGCTATACAGTATTCCCAAATACAAATAAGACGTGTAATACATAAACAAAAAAAACTTAATAAGCGATACAATACAAAAAATGTAATTACTGTACATGTAAACTGTATTAAAAAATGTAAATTAATTACTTAAGCCTATTTAAATTTATTTCTATTATTGTTGTTATTGTTGTTGTTGTCGTTGTTGTTCTTGTTCTTCTTATTTTACACACACACACACACACACACACACACACAATTTCCACCCCTGGAGCTACTGGATACAGTTTCAACCGTCTACGACAAAACATGTTCCAGAGCCATGTCTTCAGAAAATTAATCTTTGCTTGATGAATTCCATTACACATAATGGACTAATGTCTGTCTCCCAAACAGGAACAATAAATCAAATCTAAATTTTATGTTGAATGGAATGACTAAGGGTTTAACATTTTATCAGATATTTTAGACAACAAGTAGAAACACCCATGTTGTGACAGCCATAGTCTATACATAATTTGTTGTGACTATTACATTCCAAGAAGGATCAACAGTCAGAACAATGTTAGGAGATTTGCACTGAATCCCACTTCTCTGCGACATTGAAAACGTAGAAATGAGATTGTATTTTGTCCTAGACAATATGGCGTTGGCAAAATTTTACTTTATATCCGTATGAAATATTATTTTATCAACGCAATAGAACTCTACTATTAATATTATAAATTTAACTGGGGACGAATACCTGGATTTGCAGGTTTTTAATAGATATTATTAAGAAATAACCAGCGTAAATAATGTTAATATTAAAAACCACTATAACATAATATTGGCTTTCCTAAATCTTTTTAACAACACCTACACGATTTGTAGATGGATATTTATAACATAGCACCTGAAGAGGTCTTTGTGTGTAATAATATAGTGCGAAGAATTCATAGTATTCTGAGGACGTGCCACGATTGTCAAACAGCGAAATCTCCTAATATGCAAACCTACATATAGCAACAAGGAATTGTCACTAAGGGAAATGGTGATTTACTATGTTGTGTTGACTTCATGAACCCATTTCCACGAGGTCTTCGCAGATTAAGGCACCTGACTGTCTGCACAGATGCCTTCACCAAAATAGTCAGACTATACCCTCTAACCCGACCTACAGCCAAAGCGGTGTTAAATGTCATTCTCAAGAAATGCATCCCATGGTACCGTTAAGACGAAGGATACGTAGTGAACTAGGGAAACAATTTAAGAATGCACTATGGTCCACTGCCCTCGAGAATAATGGTATCCAACCGAGTCTTACTTCTGTTAGCCGATCGCAGGGAAACCTTGCCGAGGGAGTCAACAACGGCCTGGGAAGACTGTTTCGAAATTACTGTCATGACAGACAAAATATCTGGCCTAATTACATACAGTTTTTCGAACAATCACTAAATGAGAATTATAACACCACTACGGGTTTTACACCTATGGAACTCCAGTCGGGTAAGTAATCCAACAGATTTTGGGTGACGTATACAGAAAGCTGGAGACACAGAACCTATCGCTATCGTTACACATGAAACAAAACATCGCTCGCTAAAACACGGATAGCGCAGACAGCTGATCAACGGGCAGGAGTTTTCAACGAAACGTATAAAGCTCAGTCGTTCCAAATAGGAGAAATTGTCTTTCTTAGAGGGAATCCTGTAGGAAGATATGAAAACACTAGTTCAGCTAAATTCTGCAGATTATTTGATGGGCCACATAAGTTAAGGAAACAGGTTGGTAGGAACACTTTTATAGTTGTGGATGAGAGTAGAAACAAGGTGATTGGGAAATATCATAGTGTATCGTTAAAAAATATTACACTCGATAACTACTGAATAAGTAAAATTTAATCCTGTGAGAAATAATAATAATATAATTGTAATACTCATAAAAACAATAATAAGTGAATACAGAAATTAATAGTTATAGCTTTGGGATATGTGACTTGCACATGGTAAACACCAATGTATGATTGTCTGGACATTATATTGGCTTAGTAGAAAATATGATAAACTCTGTAAATACCGTAAAAGTCTCATTGCGTAGATTCAGAGTAATTGTAAGCGGAGAAGAAATCATTTAGTTTTTTTAGCCTATAATTAATTTACGTATTTGTATTGAATACCATTAATTACTTTTGTGTTTATAAATAATTTATGTATTGAATTTTTTAAAAATTTTACTTTTAGAGAAAATTAAAATGTCTTTTCTTCAACCACGAGGCTTATGCAATGAGACAAACATTCACAATATGTGTGAATATATGGAGACATATTTACAATAAGCCTTAATTGGTGTCGTGTGTAAAGGGGTGAGAGTGGTATAAGACAATATTGTTATTAGGATAAGTACTGCATGTTAACGTAGTTAAGACGATAATAAACAATAAAAAACAGCAGTTCAGTGTAGAATGAAAGTGAATAAGTGTTGCGCGTGTAACGAATTGTGCGAAGGTTATTAACAGTAAGTCAATTAACAGGCACACTATAAGTCAGTTATATTAGTGTGCAAATTAGAATAACTATTAATAACTGATTATTTCATTATTAAATAAATTTCAATAGTATTTATTAAACTGACAAAGTAATTAGTCATGAAATCGCATACATTTGAAAACACGTGGTACGGAATCTAGAAACCGGAAGTCCATGTCCACCAACACGTGGTCAATTTTCTAGTAAAATCTGAAACGTTTTAACACGTAAAAATGACATCATCTGCGAAGATTTATAACACACGGGTTCGCCGTGTGATGTAGCAGTCTTTCGCAGTCTGTGAGAAGTCGGAGTTAATCGCCGAGGGAGTGGCTGGATTTAGATCCACGAAGTAAGGCACAGCGTTCGAGATCTTCAACGACCGACAGCTGTCAACGAGGCCTAAATCAGGAACAACTTGGACGGACATAACGCGTAAGAGGAAACCCTGAGATCGGCATCCCAGCTTAAGAGGACAACGGCCAGTGTGAATGCAGGAGCAGGCCCGCGAGATCTTCCGGACCAATGCAACTTAACCCCAGCAAATCCAGGGAACTGAAATTATAAAAACTCTTTATAAAATATAAAACAATTAAAGACTCTTTTTAATTTGCTAACTGTCAAATATTTCAAAATTTATATATTTTCGAATTCATAATTTTCACATATAAAATGTGTATATTTTATATAAAAAAGGAGAAACCAATAAATGCATTAAATCACCCAATCAAAATTTATTTCTGTAAGTGCAGTCAGCTTCCAATCTGTTACCTAGCTATGTATATAACAATTTTACACATCACAAAGTCAAACAGAACTTAACGACATATAAGCACTGTAGCGGTTTAACTATAGGCCTACTGGAGAGTTGTATACAGAAAATGTGTATGAATAACTTCTTGAAACAGTGAATTAACTACAAGCTTTTATTTTCATTGTACAAAATATGATAAATAATCTAAAAACGTTTTTGGATATCCACTTTTAACAGTATGTTGACAAAATTTATCAATTCTGAAGGACAGCTGCAACGTATACTTATAAGATAGCATTTACCTTCTGACTAACTTTAAAGTAAGGAACCACAAGAAATCACCGCAATAGGTAACCGACACATACAGGGTTACGTAAGCAACTGTGAACGATGTGTTACAAATATACTGTGAACACGTTTTAAAAAATATTTTATTTATATTTGAAATAAACTTTTGAGTGAGTAGTAGATACCTCAGTCTTCACACCGATAGTTTAGGCGTATAGTCTATTTATAACAACCGAGTGCATAAATGTCACTTTTTTTGTCTTACTGCTAAGCGATTTTCTCTCCCAAATGTCATGGTTCTCTTTCCATTTAATTCTAAGTGCAGAAGCAAAGAGGAGCGATTCTATAAGGCTACATTTGCCTCACAGAAAGCAACTATCGAACATATTTATTTGGTTGCTCAATTTTCATATATAAATGTTTTGACGTTCCCTGCAATAAGTATTGATCTTTACCAGCGAAACGCTCCCATAGTTTCCATTTGCCTGATCCTATTATACATGAGGCGTGAAATTCTGTTTTCAGATAAAGTGGTTTGTTGTACCACTTGTCATATCGCCTTTGTTTCATCGTTCAGAAACGTCGGTTTCAGTTTTGCGTGACTACCGGGTCTCCAACCACATTAGTTGACATCTGCCCCCTTCGTTGTTTGCTGAACTGTTTTCGCTTAAATGGGTTTTTATATTTGTAATTTTAAACCATAAATAATTTTCTGTTATGTTCAAAAGCTAATTTGACTTTATTATATTAGACCTGTAATCCTCTCTCCTTACCAGCATTACACATAAATTCAAGCGACAGACAAACAGTGAACGTTTATTTTGGATTGTAATTGTCTTTATGTTTTATTTTTCTTACGCGCCCGTATACGACGTACTCGTACTGACACACTTGTACTCTATACTGAATGTTGGTTCCTACGTAGCGCTAATGATAGTGTTCATTAATAAAACATGCAAACAAAGAGACACCTTCTATCAGATTGTTTAAGCAGACTTTTAAAGAAATCCATCAACGTCATCATACACAGTAAAACTAACGAGCTGGTTTATGAGTTAATTAAACATAAAAGTTCAAAAATAAATGGTAAAAAATATTACATTCAATAACTCATTTACTTACTGTTTTGTATGAAACATCTAGGTTAAAATACATGGGTGCGTAAATTTATAATTTAAAAAAATTTTGTTAAAAATTATTACAAAATAAATAGTAACAGATATCGGAAAGGTAACAATAAATGTATTGTAAGTATCACTATAAGTACAATTAAAGTTGATACATTTTAAAGAATATAAGTCTTGTTTTGAAGAGATGATAAAAATTAAGATAATGGTGGATTTTAAATGAAGGCTATATTGTTCGAGTAACAAGATGAGATTAATATCTTTTCAACATTCCGAAAATCGACTTATTATTTTCAGCTTCTCAGAAGGTTGCAGCAGGTAATTCAGATGTGTGACATTTACGGTAAATTACACCAGGATTTACATCTTAGCTAGCAAACATCCACAGAGCCACGATTCATGTGGTGACACACTCCACCCACTTGTCAAGTTTCACCAAAAAACCTAAACGGAATAAAACAAACGGTAAACCAATGCTTGAGATTACGTGCGAGCCTGATAAATTTCTTGTCAACCAGCGTAAGTAAGACGGATGTTTTCACCCCGCCATTAAAAAAATACGAATCAGTTTTAATGGACAATGACCAAATTATCGACCTTTGTAGTGTCATACACAATAAGATAACGTTTTATAATCTGTTCAGAAAAATTTAACGCTTTGTAAAATTCATTGAGAATAAGCACGACAGTAACATCAATTGTAATGTTGCTAATAATTTCGCATAATAGCGTTCATTGGTTTTGTAGGACCCATTGTAGGCCTACTTAAAAAATAATTAATACACTAAAAGGATCAGGATCTGTAATGTAGTTACTAAAATCAGCTGGAAAACATTCGTGGTAAGAATCTCTTACATTTCTATATTGTAGCACTGATTTGATTTGCAGTATTAAACATAGTAAACAAAAAGCAGTAAATCAATAAAATCTTGTATTTCTGAATACAGGAGTAACAAACTAATTTACTCAATGGTGAAGTATACTCATTTTAAACTATCACCCTTCCAATTGACTTTTATTCCAAGTAATATTATGCAGTAGTTGAATCACGTGATTACTTTAAAAATTTTTATATGTCAGCATTAAAATTAAAGTTTTTGTAATGGGTTATTAAATATAGTGAAATTTTAAGGTGTCTTGCAGTCGTAATTATGAAGAAATAATTCACTACTTTCTTATACGAGGATAGTATGTACTTCTGTGACGTACGTTTCTCACACTCAATTTGTACTTAATCAGATACTAAAAGTAATAACAGCGTATTAATATAATTATAGTATATACTGTAATTAAACCAATTACAAATAATTATTAATAAATTTAATAATAAATTAAGTCCCACTGTTGAGCTCGCCAATTTGTAATAAAACGTGCAAATAGAAGATGATGATGCCCCACTGTTGTGAGCGCCAATTTGTAATTAAACCAATTACAAACAAATAATGTATTATGTGATAAGAAAAAAATTTGTTGTTTATAAGTTTAATAAAAAAATTTGTAATAATGTTTTATATATATATTTTTCTATTTGATCAATTAATTAATTAATTATAAATTTTTAATTACCTTCAAGTGTGTAAATTAGTAATTGTGTGTCAAAATATTTGTTCACTAGAGATAATCTTGTTATGTCAGTCAGATCAAGTATTCTCTCTTCTGACTTAGCTCCTCTTCTTCTTCTTCTTAATATATTTTTCTAATATTTCTAATTTATGTTTAGAAGAAAGAAAAAGCTACTATTTATAATACAAATAATCATGAACACAAAGTATTTGAGTAATTCTGATGTTTATTTTTTTAAATTTGAATTTGTGCGCCAATCTTACGCGCATCGACAATGGCATTGGCTGAGACTCACTCAGGTCGATTGTGATAAATGACAAAATACAACATTACAAAATTATTTCGAGTTCTTTTAACTGTCGAAGTGGTCAGAGAGGGCAAGGAACAAGATACAATACTTACAAATACTTTAATCTAAATTATTATTGCTAAAAATAACAGGATTCTGAAAATATTGTCAATTAATAAGTAAAAATTCGAACCAAAATCGTAGAATGACGTCACTGGCTCGTGAAGGCTGTGTCCATGCTAACCGCTCAGTAAATGAAAATGGCTGCCGTTCACCTCAGTTTTCTGCTACACACACCGGCTGCTATGTTTGGTCTGCTCCCCCAAACATAAATGTGTATTCCTTCCTCTGCGATGTTGTAGTACCTCTGGAAAATTGTGTGAAGTGTTCTTCTCTCCTCGGCGATGTTGTTCTGTGATAGTTTATTGGTGCAGTGTTCTGTGTTCAAATCTGTTGAGTTCGTGTCCAGATAATATTGGTGTTAAGGTTTTCTCAAAATGGCGGTTAATTTCTTGTGCTCCTACTGGATCTTATTATTGCTGTTGTTCTGGTTCAGTTTTGGTGTTAGTTAAGTTGTAGTGTGGTTAATTTCCATTAGGTAACCTCTGTAATATTTTTCGAAGTTGTACTTCAATGTTTTTTCTCTATTTATATTTTTCAGAGCTTCCGTCCGTAAATTTTGATCTGTACACATTCACGAGTAACAATAGACTGATGATTTAAAGTCGTCGGTTTCGGTGGTAGTTTATAAAATATCTTATTCCTCTTACCATTGTCTGTTCACATTTACATGTCTTGGATTTGGTTTCAACTCATAAAAATACATGACAAGTTTTCCTGTTTATTGCTGTAACTTAATTATTTATTAAATTTATGAAAATTTAACTATCTAGCAATATTCTTATGCTAATTTTACATAATTCAATCTATAACTGGGTCTGTTTTAAGTTCAGATAAGCCTAAAATTTACAATTTTTGATATTTCTTATAGGCCTTGCATTTTTTACAATGTTAGTAATTAAATGGTGTATAAGTAATTTTATGTTAATATTTCCTTTAAATAATTTTACTCACTTCATGACTATTGCTTGTTGTTAATAATTTGTTGTTATAATACTCCGATATTGATTAATTTACATTTTATCTGAATAGTGTACCTTTCTAGGCCTAGTATTACATATTTCCAAATAAAGTTAATTTTATTCTTTTGTCATTACTTTTGCTAATATTTGTTTCTGTACTGATTATATTTTCATGTCTTTGTTTTACATGGACTAGTTTCTATTAATTATATACAGTTCTATTGAATTTATTCATTTGGGTTTGACTCTAAGTAGTAGTTGATTTTGGTCAAAAATGCTGTTTTGTTTTTCTATTGGGGTTTGTTAGTTATTTTGCCCTATTATTCTTTATATGGTTTACAGTTTAATAATACAATATTCATATTATCTACTTGCCTTCTCTGCCTTAACAAACTTTGAAATTATTGAACATTATTTAAATACAACAGAACATCTTATATCTACTAATTTTTATATCATTTAATCATAAGAAAAATATCTTATGCCTATTATTTTTTATATATCATTTAACTATAATAGAAACATCTTATTACTGACAATACCTTCAGTCATTAACTGTCCTTGGTTTTTATGTTTCCTTTTGTAACAAATTTAATTATACTAAAACATCTTATTACTAACAATACTTTCAGTTATTAACTGTCTTTTGTATTTGTTTTTTTCTGGTAACAACTTAACTGTAATAAAAACATCTTATATCTATTAATTTTTATTTATACCTAATCTTTAAAACACTTTTATTACTAAAACTATTCTCAGTCATTAGACTGTCTGTTATTCTTATGTTTTTTATATTGTATCTCTCTAAAATAATTTGTATTTCCTACACTATTTTTATTATAGTGTGTCACTTGTAATTCTCTACACTCACTGTAGTCTCTAACTTTTATTGTATTTATTATGGTATTTCACCTTATATTTCCTATACTATTGGTAGTCTTTTATTTTTACGCTATGGTAGTTTTTGGTTTGTTTCTACACTATTGGTAGTCTTTTGGTTTGTTTTTACTCTGTTCTTAAATTAGGCTTACATTTAGTTTACAATTTATTTTAATTGCATTGTATCCTGTAACTTGAGTTATTTGGTCTGACATTTATCATTGGTTTTAATTTAGTTTCAATTGGTATATTCATTCTTCATAATATTTTAGTGAATAGCCTTTCTTGTTTCTATATTCCTTTTAGGAACCTTGACATATTTTGTCTCTTCTTTCTTATTATATAAGTATTTCCTTATCTTGTGGTTTCATGTCCTTATATTATTAATTCAATGAATCTTACTTGATTATTCGGTTTCATTTATTTTCTCATTTACAGCTCCTTATTAATTTGTTATTGGTTTTGTATCTTGGGGTTTTCTGCTTCTTAATTTAATGAATTTCCCCTTATTAATTTTTTGTTTACTTTTTACTTTTGTCTTTTCATTTACTGCTCCTCAACCTACTGGGTATACTGCTGTTGTACTGGGGTTTTATACAGTTGGTTTCTTTTATATATGGACCAAGAGTTTTCTTTGTTATTCAGTTTAATTTTATTACCATTTTATCTACTATAATGATCAGCTTCTTTAATTTATTTTTTAACCATTCATTATTCTCACTCCCTATTGATATTTTCTTCTTTATTAATGTTGTATTAAGTTAAATTTTAAGGTGATAATTCTGTTATGCTACAATACTCAATGAATTAAAAAATCCTACGTTCTCCAAATACTAATTAAACTTTATTCTACACTTTTAAAATTAATAACCGTAAACCGGAACTCGTTGCCGTAATAATCTTTCAAAAATATTGCTATACTTTCCAGTTTATTATGATAAATTCTAGTAATTTACTGATACGTTCAATTATATTAGCTGTACATGTTAATTAATACTTAATTAGAAATTATTTTTTAATTAGAAAAATTATTAGGTATGGGACTCTTGAATATGAACATAAAAGGGCAAAAGAAGTAAGTCGTAAAATTGGGCAGAGAAGAATAAAAGCAACAGTAAATATTGGGATACACGATTAGGAAATCAAACAGATAAGGAATTTTTTATCGAAATCATTGGTGTCGAGTACATTGTTTTATTTAAGTGGAAGATGGACACTGAGAAATCTGGAGAAGATCCGTCTGGAAGCAGACAAATGTAAATATGACACAAAATGACAAGAAATGGTAAAATGGAAGAAACGAAATCTAGGGTTATTAAGTGAAATGAAGAAAAAACGAAATTAGTAGGCCCACAAGAAACGTAATTCATGAAGATCGAATTTGAAGAATAAAACATAAGACAGAAATATTTTGTCACGAACGATCTGGTAAACAAAACGTAGAAAGCAAAGGCCGACGAAGAAGGATTTGGAGTATATCAAGATAAGAACAGGACATGAAAATTATTACTACATGATAAGAACAGTAGAATGAAGATCGAGTAGTTGTAACAATAAGCCGTACCTTATAGATAATGATGATGAACCTGCTAAAAGTAATGAAGACGAAAAAAGAAGAGAGAATGTATTATCTACCTTTACATAAAAAGTACCTTGAAGACAAGAACGTACACACACCCTCACGTAACTTCTGTCTAGGTCTGTAAGTCCCGAACCTTAAAATCAATTATGCTTTAGATAATTCCTATGAAGTAATTTTTGAAATAATATTGACTCATTATAATTTACTAATGTAGGGTTGTGAGGCTTACTAAAACTTTTTGATAGAATCGTATATAAAATTGAAAGTGTAACATATGTAGACAGAACTGTGGAAAGTACGAGTAAGTCTTTAGCACAGGAAACATAAAACAGGCTTTCATCGTTAAAATATATTTTTTTAATATTTAGTTTCACAAATTTATTTATGTGTTGGAGGGGTTTATTGTCTAATTTTGTGATATAAAAGTGGAAAGCATTGGCAATAAAGAGGGGTCTAGACGTTGAATATAATATCCACTCTGTCATCACTGACTAAGGAAGCAGAATAAAGATAAGGAAATGTAACTGAGAACGTTGAAGTGACAAAATTAACTAGAAGAAAGGGATTATAATTCGGAGCACGTCTTCATTAGTATGGGACGAAACTAAAGGAATGTCCCCACACTCTTCTCATTACCATGTATTTTTTGTTTTCCTCATATTATTTGTAAAATAATGCCAAGATGTTTATATAACAATATCTGTGTACTTTAAATACTAAAAGTGTCGAATATTAAAACTGGTGAATATTCTTATTAAATGTATTTATTGATGTATTTTCAAAAACTTTCGTATATATAAATTTCTACTTCCTTGAAATGTCAGAATCGTAAGTCTTTCGAGCATATATTTTTTCCGCTTTTTAAAAACACATTGTTATAACTACCTGATCAGCAAATAATTAAATAATTCTTCACACACTAAAGTATAAAACATTATTTTATCTTAGATCTAAACAAAGTTTTTGATTAACACAGTTGTGTTGGCAGACGCCAGAGACTATACTAGAAGTTTCATACGTATAGTCGCAGTAGGTTACAGGGTCCGTACCAGTCACCTAGTACCAGTGAGTTTATATTAACTAAAGTATGGGTAGCAAAATACAACACTGAGAATAGCAAAATTCGTTTGTGTCTTACAAGTGATAAGCAGGGATAATAAGAGACATTGATACACTTAGTCAGGTGTCAGTGCTAGGCGTGGAACAAATGATTTCATTGTGATACACGTATTCAAAGGTGGAAGATGCACTAATGACACTTGATCACTACATTACAGGCAGCATGAATGACAGTTTAACTAACAAGCAGTAACACTGACGACTGCAGTTTTCAATAGAAAACAGTCGTGAAAAGTACACAGTCAAGTGGGACGTAGATAATTTAAACATTTTGTGATAACGAAGTTATTTGATGTGCGCTATGCTACTACTTGCGAGTACATACGAGACATAATACCAGACTGGATGTAATCTGCCGATACTGCATCTGTCTGTACTTATAACTAACAGTAAACAAAAGAAGACGTCATTATACATACCGCATATTGTCTGGTAACTCAAATTATTTGTAATATTTTCACTAACTGTCAACTGCTTTACGTATAACCCCTCATTTGCAAATAACTACCTACAACATTCAGGCTACAGCCAATTATTGTTTATATTTTTATAAGAAAATTGTGTTTATATGCGAGTTTATATATTTTTTTAATAAACATCATAAGTTACTTTAAATTTTTTATTTTGCTAGTGTGTTCAGTGTATACCATCTTCAGAAGGTAAATTGTTTTAATGTATGAGGTGTACGTTCTAATGTTCTAAACTATGTACTTCCAAAAAGAAATTATAAAATAGTGTGTTTACTGTGTGAATGTATGTAATGAGATTACCTTCTGTGCTGTCAAAACAATATTCATATTAAATCTTATCAATGAGCAACTATTGTTTGTCATAGAATAAAAGATTAGTACGCCGCTAATGTAAACAATATACTAAATAATTGTATCAGAGTGTACATCTTAATTTTGACCCACGCTAATAAAAATAGATTATTTTTTAATTAATACAATTAATAAAAAAGTTCTAATGTATTCAACACTAATAAACTTAACATAACAGCTAGTAACGTTATGAGTACAATTCACGGAAACAGCGTTGCGTATATGTGTATATGAGATATTATTACCATACATAATTATCAATATAATTATAATTTGTATTTGTTACCTGTCACCTTCATATCCTTCTTTATTTTTTCTTATGCCTCTTATCGTTTTTTGATCTCTGTAATTTATGGATTTAATATTATAAACCACTTCATGTAATCTCACCTTTTCCAAGAAAGTAACATAAACATTCATTTCTAGGCAGTTGTCTGAGCAGTTGTATGCATGTGCAGTTTGCTTTCGCCAGGACAGCTAGAGAGGACAAGTTTAATGTCTATTTCAGTGAATCGTTAGTAATGATGTGGTTTTTTTCAAGATTATATTTCTAATACCGGTAAATGAGGCACTGTATTCAATACAGACATCAAAGGAATTTGAAGAATCACAAGTAGCTCATTTGTTTAAAATGTGTAGGTTACGTTTATGGTCCTCGAGTCTTTCGTTCAACATATCTTGTTATAAGTATCATTAAATAAGTAATAGAGAAACATGATCCGATTTATTTACTTACACTAAGGTAACAGTTTCCACCCGGTGCTCCGCGGCTATCTGGGGTGCCATGAACGTCTTCCAGGGGTGCCGCAGGTGAATATGGAACTTTTTAATACAAGGTTTAGCAGTAAAACAACTCTGGGAAATTTACTTTTTTTAACAACAACTGATGGAACTTGGTTTCAAGAAGCCACCATAAAGCTCGTATTTTCAAAAATATTAGGCCAAATGTTTATAGAAAACTAGAGTTTCTACCAGATACCGCAAAGGAGAGACGCCGAATGAATGTTGACGGCACAGGAGTCATGGACTCAAAAAAGTTTAAAACCACTGCTTTAAGCAATACAATTATAGGTAACCTGGTCAATTTATATTCAAATTAAGAGAGATAACGTATTTTATAACGTCAAGGTGATGTACAAATTGTGAGGAGTGTTGTTTGATTTTAAGAAAATGGCGGGAGGTTGTGGGTCCCCGTGGCTACGTTTTCATCCTATAACAACTGAAATCAGCTCTAAGTGTCCTTATGTACTTAAAGTATCTAAAAGGCATAAAATATCGACTTTTATGTCACAGTTTACCTTTAAAAAACTCTTCCTTTCTGGTATAGGTGTACTGAAAATTTGTTAGGACACGCTCAGGTAGGTACAGCATTATCAATTTGCTCACACACACACACACACACACACACACACACACACACACACACACACACACACACACACACACACACACACACACACACACACACACACACACACACACACAGAGGCATGTACATACGATTTGTGTGTGTGTGTGTGTGTGTGTGTGTGTGTGTGTGTGTGTGTGTGTGTGTGTGTGTGTGTGTGTGTGTGTGTGTGTGTGTGTGTGTGTGTGTGTGTGTGTGTGTGTGTGTGTGTGTGTGTGTGTGTGTGTGTGTGTGTGTGTGTGTGTGTGTGTGTGTGTGTGTGTGTGTGTGTGTGTGTGTGTGTGTGTGTGTGTGTGTGTGTGTGTGTGTGTGTGTGTGTGTGTGCGATGCATATAAACAAATTGTCTACGAGTTCACAATTTAAAGTGTTTAAAATTATGTTAGTTTTGTAATTGTATTTATAAACGTCAATTTTTATAATAACGTATATCATAATAAAATATATGCTAATGGCAAAACATGTTAAAGAACGATACCTTCAGATTTACACATTTTTTAATGTAAGGCTTTTGGTCTAAACATAACAATGACTAAGGAAGTTGTAAAAAGATAAACAGTCTAAGACATTCGTCTACAATAAAACCAACAAGTTAATATTCAATATTAGCTATAATAAATAACGTTAATGTGAAGAGGGCTTCCACATTTTTATCTGAGCTTTTGTTATATGGCACATTTGTCTCCGGCACTAAACAAATTGCCTCTGAAGTCCGATAGCAGCGTTTTATTCAGTCCAAATGAACAGTCATTGATGCGGACAGTCAACAAAGGGGGTGCGCTCATTCCTGTGCATTGTCGATCCTTTGTTTTGTTCTCAGATCGAAAGAAGGGTGGGAGGGACTGTACAAGGGATGCGTAATGTAATTTAAGGCGACGTAGGGGTAATTTTAGATCGGCGCCACTACTGGCGTCGCGACGCATCCTGTTGCTATGGCAACATAATGAACAGCATCCGTAAATACAACGTGCGGCAAAGTGGTTAATGTCTCTTCCGGTTTAATTGCAAAAGAAAATTTGTGTCAAGGAGTTACTTTACGTATACTGTACATGCTTTATCTACTGTTTTCCCTTAGGCAACGTTAAGAAAAGTATAATACTGTGTATGGTTTGGGCCGAAATGATGAAATGAGTCGAATTTGTAAAGAAATTATTTTCAAACATGGGCGCAAAACTCATAAGTTTGTGATAATGATAAATTTAAAATTAAAATAAGAAAAACGTAATTTTACCTTCTGTCGTGAATATAGGCGTATAAGTCTACAGAGTAAGGTAAACTTCACTTACTTCATAACAGATTTTTTAATTACGAACCAATATGAGATACCAACAATTTTCAGTTTACTTGAAGATATATGTCGTACTGCATGAAAAAAAAACATTTGTCTTAATAGTGGTTACTGATCGTAATGTTACTAAATTTAATTCGAAACAAAATGAAATTATGTAGGCTATATTTTGTTCAAAAATTGGTTTTAATGCTATGACGTTACAAAGAGGACTTTTCGTTACTTCTTCGAGAACTTGAACTTCTCATGATTTATGGAGAATAGGTTGTTGTTTAGATTTAAAATTTGTACTATCTTTTTGGATTTCTGTAATTTCGTCAAGGGACTCATAAACTAAGGGACTCAAGGGATCAAGGGACTCATAAACTAACGGTTTTCTCACGTTTTTGTAAAATATATTATACTAAATTTCTTCTTATAATTTGTGGTAAACAGAAATTCTGTTACTAAGCAAATACGACTAATAAATTACTTTAAAATGTGTGTTATCATAGCAAAAACTATATGTAAGGAAATCGCATTTCCTCTTCATTTTTGACCTCAGCAAAGAATGCATGCGCGAATTTCAAGATTACATAACTTAAAACATTGATGGGCCGAACCTTTTGAACCTTTTTTATGTAGGCCTATTCTTAATTATACCGGTTACGTTTCAATATAAATAAATGAGTTTTTCTTCACAGATTTAAAAATAAAGTGAATTTAAAAGGTTTAATTGTCAGCCTTACATCAAGTTCATTTTAAATATAGGAAAATTTATGAATTTTAAAAATAGTCTAAATAATATAATAGTATTTAAAAATACTATCCACTACTACCTCAGGCTACTACCTCAAGTATTTAAAAATATTTCTACCTCAAGCATGCATACGTGCTTGCTTGCTGTTACATATACGTAACAGTAATCAGAGCACATATTCTGAAATTCAACATCATCGTTTTTCAATACGTTTTATTTAAAATATGTAAACTTCAACGGTGACAGTATTATAATAATGATAGTAATAACAAATCGACTTTGCAAAATCAAATTTCTCAACATTTTTGAAATATTATATCAATGAAATGTTTCTACAATGTGCGTATGTGAATGTACTCGCATATTTTCTTCTCAATTGTGAACTCGGTGTGTGTGTGTATGTGTGTGTGTGCACGCGCGCTCTCGTTTGTCTATACTTTATATGAACCTATAAAATTAAATAACATGGTAATTAACCATTCGTAACGAAAGAGCCCATTACGATTTTAAGTGAATGTTTGCCCTGACTCGAACATTTATCTGAATTAAATTTTTACGAATAAATAGCTTAGGTAACCCATTCTTTTATATCGTAGTTTTTAAGTTTCCTAAGAAACGTTTATTCTGAAAAAGATTTGAAATTGTTCCATTTTTGAATTTCTTATTTGTTTTAAAATGAATTGTGTAGCATGACAGATAATGCCCATAGTTCTGAATGGAGAGAAAGATCATAAAATAAAATAAAAACATTTTAAATCCAAGAAAGCAACATTAAAAATTAATTAAGAACCACCGTAAAGCACAATCATAGATTGAAGTAAGAGTTTCATTAAAACCAATATTATAATGAGTAATGAGTAATCAAAATAAACTTCAAAACTAAAAATAAAGTAAAGTAATACCCAGGTAGGATAGGAGTAAGTAAGGAAGAAACCCAAACAAGACAACATCCACCATAAAAGGTGATACTTTTTATGAAACAAGGAGGATAGGAAGGAGTTCTCTTATAAGAAACCAAAACAAAACCCCAAAAGAAAGTAATAAAAATAATAACAAATGAAAGTATAACAAAAATCCCAAATTTAGAAAACCATGTAAAATAGATATAAACCAAAAGTGTATAAAGTAGAATTGAAAGTGAACCAATGTGAATTAATTATATAATAGAAAAAACAAACCTTCATTATCCTCTATAAACAAACTTCTTGATTTTAAAAAGACTATAAAATTATTTATAAATAAAAACAAAGAATAAAAAGGGGACCAGTGCAAGTTTTTATATTATATTAAATAAACCTAATGTGTCAATGTTGGAGTTCATAAACTGAGTAAATTGTGAAATTATACAACTTTAAAGTGTTTATATGGTGTCAATGAATAATATTAAATAGAGTATTACAATGACAAATAATACAAGTGTTTCTAAATAATAACTGCCACTCTTTATATACAACATTCATTAGAATGACAGTAAATAAAGCAAGAGCAGGCCAGTAAAAAAGTGAAGTGACCAAGAATCGTTACCCCAAAAATCAAACAAAAAACAGCTAAAACTGAAAATGAAACTAGTATAAGAAATAGTGTAAACGATGGAAGGACAGGTATGTTTTGTTTAGAATAAGTTCAGATAACTCATTACTAAAATGTCAGAGTTAAATACCATTCTTTTATTATGAAAATATTTATTATGTTTTAAGAATAGTTAATCCAGATTAAAATGTCTGAGCTTGAAAGACCATTGTTAATTTCAATTATGTGTTATGAATTAATAGTATGAATTATATACTAAATGTTCTTTTGTTAAAATAAGGAAAAATTAATCAATATTATATTAGAATAGAAAGTCTGAAAGGGTATAAACAAGATGTATTATTTAAAAACTTTGTATGTAAAAACAGTTCAAATCTAGGCCAAATGGTAAATCTAAACAGCATTATAAGTGATGAATGAAGTACAGAAAAATAGTTAAACTGATGGAATTTATATAAGGTAAATCAGTCACAGAGTCATATAACTGGAACTATAATTAAGAAAGATATTATAAAAAGATAGTAAGAATTATTGTTAAAAATGCAAATGTAAAAACTGAAAATTCAAAGAGGGGAGTCACAAATTAATGTATAATATTTAAAAAGATAACCAATTAATCAAATTACAAGAAATTAAGGGAAGATAAACCTTTTATTTCAATCTGAGATTTAGTACAATCATAAATATAACATATAAAATGGCAAACATTTTGAGGAGGACAGGAAGTAAATTTAAGACTTACAATTTTCAAAATGAAGTAAATATAGCATTTTAGATAAAAAACTTAGTAAAACTATCTTATTTGGTACCAAACCAAGCAGAATGAACTGAAGAAGAAGATTATGTATTTAGTATTTCATAAATTTAAATAATAGCAAAAATATATTCAGTAGTATAATGTAAAATTTTAAATGTAACGGAAGATAGAAAGTTTTGAAACAATGGATTGCTAATATTAAATTGACTAAGACATTAGTAGAAGACGAAGGAAATGAGTGAATTAATTATTAGACTTTGTGGAGTACACTTAAGACGAGCTCTTGCTAAAATATTAACCTAATAGCAAAGACATAAATGGCGTTCATGAGACAAGCCTAGTCTACTGTGAAAATCGCGAGTGTCGAATAAATTACATTTAAACTTTAACTTCAGTGAAACTAACACATACAAACATTAAATTAACTTAAAACAGAACAGAAAACAAGTGAATATATAATTTAAACGATTAAAACCATTAATACCACACAACGAAACGAACAGTGCAATTATCGACCTAATAGACTAAAGTGAAATATAACTTAATCCGACACATTTTATCGAAGTGAACCACAATCACTTAACCAGGACCACTCCACTAACACGAGAAGGAATAATCGCAGCTGCAGGAAAGAGAAACCAGTGGAAAAACAACATTTATTGGAAGCAGAATCTGCGAGGTGCATTCGTCAATTACATCTGAACACGGAGCGGCCATCTTTGACTTCCCACAATTCCAAGCGACACTGCCAGTAAATCTTCACGGTTCGAAAAATTCTTTACTTACTATTACATATTGAATGTTATATTTGTATTTTATTAATAAGCTTATATATTGTAATGTTATACTTTCAATACTATGCCCATTTCTCTGACTATATATAAAATAACTGTTTAAAGAACCCGATAATAAATAATTGTACAATCTATTGATATACCCTGAGAGAGTCGATTAATCAATCGATAGAAAATCGATTACTTGATTATTTGTTAATAAAAATTCCTTGAATATTATAAAATTGAATCCTATTTATTCCTAAATTATAACTAACATAATATATCATCTTAGTTGAGACTTAACTACAAGAATTTCACAACTTTAAAGGAAGATAACCTGCAAATAAGGAAAGTTCACCAATCGATTGTTCCTGGAGACAATCCTATTGACTGGTAAAAGAATTCCAAGTACAGAAAAGGATATAATTCGATTAAAACAAATAATAAGAAGTTCGAAACACCACAAAACATTTTAAAATAATTAATATTAAATTAATTTAAAACAAACAAACAAAATAAATAAATAAATAATAAATAAAATTTTTTTTTCATCAAACAACAACAAATTTAAATTTTTCAATGTGTTACAATTGTAAATATTTCATAACTAATAGAAAGAAGATAATATAAAAACACATGATTATAAAATCTAGCAATCAATCTTTTAACTATGTCACTAAAATCATTTTTCTAAAATATGTTATCACTGTTTATAATTACGTAATTTTATAATTAATCATGGCCTCTTTGGCCTAAGGATAAACCGTTTGAAATCTTATATGTTTAGAAATATTAGAACAGCTACTGAAGGTACTATTTCATTAGCTCTATGTTCCACGAATTATATCATAATAAATCAGTCAATTTTCAATAATTAATCTTTAGGCATACTGTATGGGTTATTTAATACACGTTGTTGACTGTTTTGTACACGGGAAAGTCATATAGTTTATTAAACTAACTTTATATTTTTACTACCCCACATCTAATTTTATAGGTTTGCCGTAATCTTCCGCTCTTCAATTAACAATAAAAAGATTCAATATTATATTTTATTAACATGATTATTATACATAACAGATGAGAAAATGGTGATTCGACACACACACTACTATATCCCATAGTGTACATATTATATACGATAACAAATTCTGAAAGCTAAGTTTGTAGGTTCAATCTAAATAGATTAACCATTCTTAAATGGTTTTGTAAACAGCTGGGAGTGTTCCGCTTTTGCTTTACATGATAGGAAAGTATATTCAAGAGAGAGTATTCGTGACAATTACACGCATGCATGTAATTGTCCACTTGTGCTAAAGACTACTTTAATCTTATTGTAATTGGGTGACTTTATTATTTGTTTGATTAACACGCATAGCACCTAACGAAACTTTTCTAATATGAGTCTTGTAAAAATTAATGCAAAGTTAAAGACTACGTTTCATGCAATCCGCGTAGCAATGACTTAAACAAAGGCCTACGAGTACGAATGTTTTACAAGTAGGCCTATATAAAATTTCTCAAGACTCAGGAGAGATGTTTGTCCACTACCTCCAGTCTGCTTTAACCTTCTTCATGTTACTCAAGGACACTAGTCCTTGGCGCCTCTAGCCTGTGATATGTTGTGTGTACTTGTAGAAGATACAACTGCTATACATACACGAAAAGCCCTTCGCTACAGTAAGCGAACTGAATAGACTAACATCCTGTCAATTCCTATAGGAATTTAAAATCTGCACAGAAGCGGAAGAGGGAGATGGGAAAATGCGGAACCGCAATCCGACAGGTATACGATGTTCTAATTTGTTCTGATTAATACGTAGTAGTCACTGATCAGACTACTAGCAATCTGTCCGTTCTCATAATCTGTTGAATTCAAACGGATAGCCATTGTTTAAAACTCATGCGTAAGCAAGTTGGAATGGTTCACCATGATTACAAAGATTTCTTTGTACAAAGCATTGTATGATACTTAACAATCTGTTAATATTACCAATTTTAAAAAATATTAACGCACAATTAAATGTAGCAAGAAATACTAAAACAGACTGGCGCCTTCACTACTGCACCATTGCATAGTTGAGTTAAGTTTTCATCGGATGCAGCATGTCGCCATTGTCATACCTCATTTACTTACGTACGACGAGTACAACGTATACCAACGGATCTATGCTATCCACGGCAAGGAACACAACTTGTCCATTAGCACATCTGCGAAGAATCTCACTGCGCAGAAAACTGAACCCTCCTCTGCTCGAGTCTGTTTGGTTTCTACTGTTAGCAAATAAGCTCTGTACCCTCCGTTACTCTCCACTTCCATCTTCTCGTACAGTATTAGAATTTTAGTTGCATCTTAAGTATTCACACAGGGTTGATGTAACTGTAAACCCTCAGTAAGTCGTCACTACCTCTGAGACAAAGAGTAAAAAAACAAACACTGTTGAACGTGTTTTACGTATGATTGGTTTATGGGGTTTCTAATTTTTGATAAGTACAGATTCAAATATATCACAAATTATATTTTATGGTTTTTTGTCAAAAGAAATATAGTTTATTTTTACTAACTAAAAGTGACACAATCTGACAAAATGAACTGGAACATAGATTATAACCTGAAATGTAAGAACTGTTACAACGGCCATGAATGACAGGAATGTGTAAGCCTATAAACATAATTGAAGACGTAGATAAGATTGGAGGATTGGTATCTAAAGACACCGAAAGACGCTATAAAACCATTAAAAATAACTTGTAGGAAACTTACTTTTATGTCAGTTTAAAATAACTGTTTTACAAGCCTTTTAAAGATAAGAAAGACTTTTAAAGACCATTTGGACAACCTTAAAAAGATTCTAACTAGAATTGACTATGACCAACTTAAACTCAGCCCGAAGAAGTATTCTCTATTCCAGAAGGAAGTACATTATTTGGGCCATTTGGTCTAGGCAGTTGGTGTTAGTATGGATCACACTAAAGTAGACACAGTGAGAGACTAGCCAGTTCCGAATAGTAAACACAATGTTCGGAGTTTTCTGGGGTTATGCTCAAATTACAGACAATTTGTAAAAGGCTTCACTACTATTGCAAAATCACTACACGAGCTAACGGAAAGAAACGAACATTCCAATAGTTAAGAGAGTCTGATCAAGCACTCAGGACTTGCAAAAATTGCATGATGCTTGCAGCCAATTCTTGCTTTCTCAGCTTCCTAACGAAAGTACATCGTAGACATGGATGCAAGCAATACCGATCTAGGAGCAGTTTTGTCTCAAGGGCAAAACGGTGGAGAACGAGTAATAACGTATTACAGCAAGAGGTTTTCCAAACCAGAGAGAAATTATTGCGTTAAATGAAGAGATTTGGTAGCCATCGTCCAAGCTTTGGAGCATTTCTATAAATCTGTATGGGAGGGAGTTTTCATTCCTTACCGACCATGCTGCGAATGCATGGCTCTTGAGATTTAAAAATCCGGGAGGGTAGTTGGCAAGGTGGCTCGAACATTTGTAAAAGTACAGCTTCAAGATACACATCAGTGGGGGCGCCGGCATGGTAATGCAAACAGCTTATCCCAAAGACCGTGCACGGAAGATTGCCTACATTGCCGCAGAAAGGAAGAACAGAACCCAAATGAATATGTTCAAACCATCACTATAGATTTCCTGGGTAAACGACACCAGATTTTCAACAAGAACAGATGACTGATGAAGACGGCAAGAGAGGAAGATCGTTGTCCGGATCGGGAAATGTCTGCCAAGATTCCAAAGTGTTGAAGGGCTACTGGGAACAATGGAAATCTCTAACCTTGGAAAACGGATTGCAGAAAAGGCCTTGGGAAAGTACAGAGGGACGAAACGTGGTCACGTAGCTGATAGGTCCCCGAATTAAAGTTCAGTCTGTTTTGAAGGAGATTAATTAAGACTGCCCAAGTATTACTGCAGAGACGATTTGCCAGTTCGAGACGGACACACTTAAGAAGGAGGCGGTGAAAAGCTAAAGAAATAAATAATAGGCCTACAAATAGTATCGCTTCGGTGAGCGCCTACGTGATTATTGGTACGCCGCCGCGCGCGAGACTGTTCCAGAAGTTTACATTTATAATTTTAAAATAATTTATGAGAATGACAAATCCCCTATACTTCGAAAACAACCGTTTAGTTTAAGTTTAGTTCAAGTATAATATAACAAAAAAACATAATTAAAATTAATAAAAATCCTAGCATATCTTTAATGGAAAAATAAGGATGGAAAGGAATTTTATCATTATTTGAATTAATCCCAAGTGGATTGTTTGACCCCATGACATGCAAGAAAATAAGGTGTACAATTGTTAATGCTAAAACAATAAATGGTATAATAAAATGGAAAGAATAAAATCGGGTTAATGTTGCATTATCAACAGCAAACCCTCCTCAAATTCAATTCACTAAGGTCGTCCCAAGATATGGAATTGCTGACAATAAATTTGTAATGACTGTTGCTCCTCAAAATGATATTTGTCCTCATGGAAGAACATAGCCCAGAAAAGCGGTAGCTATTAAAATTAATAAAATGATCACTCCTACAGCTCAAGTTTCAAAATTGTTATATGAACCATAGTATAGTCCTCGTCCAACATGTAAATAAACACAGATAAAAAATAATGAAGCTCCATTTGCGTGTGAAATTCGTAATACCCATCCATGATTAATATCACGACAAATATGTCTTAATCTATTAAATGCACTTGCTACATCTGCATTATAGTGTATTGACAAAAATAATCCAGTTAAAATTTGAACAAGTAAACATATTCCTAATAACGATCCATAATTTCATCAATATGATAAATTCGTAGCTGCCGGTAAATCAATTAGTGAATTATTTATTATTTTAATTAATGGGTGTGTACGTCGAATGATGCTTAACATTTGTTAAAATTTTCTTCGTAAAGGAGACAATTTAATTCTAATAATATTCACAACAACAATCAATGTAAATAGAAGATAAATAACTAACATAATAGTTATTATTCCTGACGGAAATATGTATAATTTTTTAATTATAAATCTATCAAATAAATTATTCATTTCCAATAATTTATTAACGCTATCTATCTTAAATCTAATAATATTTATAGTTATAATCAAAATTCAAATAATTGTGTTTGATATTAATAATTTTATTGAAAAATAAAATTTTTCATTTGAAGCAATTCTTGATATATACATAAATAAAATTAATATTCCTCCAATAAAAACAAGAAATAAGATATAAGAAAAAAAATAGGAATTTATATAAAATATACAAATAATTCTGGTAAGTATTGTTTGTATTAATAAAATAGACCCCATCGATAATGGGTGCTTCATAAAAATAAAATTTATTGATAATAGAATTGTAATTGATATTATAATCTTCATACAGAAGATAATTTAATAAAAATGTAAGCTTTGGGTGCTTAAAATGATTTTTTACTCTCTTCTGAAGTTTTAAAATTATTAATTTATCTTAGATTTACAAGATCTAAATTTTTTTTAAACTATTAAAACAAATGAACCTGTCACTACCTTTATTATATTTAATTATATTTATATCGGGCATTATCTCATTATGTTTAAATCGAAAACATATCATGATAAGTTTATTAAGATTAGAGTTAATCATTTTAAGATTATTTTGTATATTTTCTGCATTTCTGTCAATTGAATTAAATGATATATATATATATATAAATAGTTTTGTTAACATTTAGTGTTTGAGAAGGAGTTGTAGGATTATCAAGATTGATTAATCTGATTCGATCACATGGTAATGATCAATTATTATCAATATCTTTAAAAACATGTTAAAATTAATTTTATTTTCATTATTTTTAACCCCTTTATTATTTAACATGTGATTATTAAGAAATATATTAATTCTTTTAGTACTATTTATCATCTTATTCTTCAGAAAAGATTTAATTATACTAAGATATAATATATATATATATAGATAATATTTCATATGGATTAATTATTCTTACAATTTGAATTACTTTCTTAATAATTAATTCTAGTCCTTTATATAAATATAATAATATGAATTTATTTTTGTTTATAGTGTTATTATTAATAACATTATTAATTTTATCATTTTGTTCATACAATATTATGATATTTTATATCTTTTTTGAAACTTGTTTAATCAGTACTATAATTATTATCATAGGATGGGGATATCAACCTGAACGAGTGAATGCTAGATATTACTTATTGTTTTATACTTTATTTGCATCTCTCCCCATATTAGTTTCAATATATATATATATATATATATATATATATATATATATATATATTTTCAATCACTTTCTGCTACAGTCCGTTTCTTGATGTATATAATACTATAATACTTATAACTATTTTACCTCAAGATGTATTTTTTTTTCTTTAGGGACATGTTTCGGGAGATCCTGTTCTCCCATCTTCAACCTTCGCCATCTTGCTTCTGGTGCAGTATTTGTGTGTTGGCTTCTGTGTCCCTAAAGAAAAAAATACATCTTGAGGTAAAATATTTATAAGTATTATAGTATTATATACATCAAGAAACGGACTGTAGCAGAAAGTGATTGAAATAATATAACCATACAAGGTAAATAAGCCTACAGTGAAAAAACGAAAAGTGAGGTTATAAAACAAAGCAACAGAAGCCAACACACAAATACTGCACCAGAAGCAAGATGGCGAAGGTTGAAGATGGGAGAACAGGATCTCCCGAAACATGTCCCTAAAGAAAAAAATACATCTTGAGGTAAAATAGTTATAAGTATTATAGTAATATATATATATATATATATATAGAAATAATATGACTAACATTATAATGTTAATGAGATCAAATAATAGGTTTATTTACTTGGGTATAACGTTAGCATTCATAATTAAGGTTCCGTTATTTATGTGTCATTTTTGATTACCAAAAGCTCATGTTGAAGCAGCTGTTTCTGGTTCTATAATTTTGGCTGGAATTCTTTTAAAATTAGGAACTTATGGTTTAATTCGTGTTATATATATTATGCCAGTAATATTTATTAATTATAGATTCATCTGGATTTCTATTTCATTAATAGGGGGAATTATAATTAGATTATCTTGTATAATGCAAATTGATATAAAATCTATAATTGCATACTCTTCTGTAGCTCACATAAGATTAGTTATTGGAGGAATTATAACAATAAATATATGAGGTATAGTCGGAGCATATTTCATAATAATTGGACATGGTTTATGTTCATCTGCTTTATTTTGCTTAGCAAATATTTCTTATGAACGTTCGGGGAGACGTAGAATCCTAATTAATAAAGGAATATTAAGATTTATGCCTTCAATAACTCTCATATGATTTTTAATATCTTCTAGAAATATTTCATGTCCTCCAACAATTAGTCTAGCAGGAGAAATTATAATTTTAAATAGATTAATGTCTTTAAATCCATTGTGTATAGTTTTCTTGTCTTTCTCTTCATTTTTATCAGCTTGTTATAGTTTATATTTATACTCTCATACCCAACATGGAATAATTTTCTCGGGTTGTTACTCTTTCAATTCTGGGAACGTGCGTGAATTTTTTTTAATTATAATACATTGAATTCCATTAAATTTAATTATTTTGAAATTAACATTGTTAATATAATTCAATTAGTTTAAAATAAAACATTAAATTGTGGATTTAAAAATATAAATTTATATTGGATCATTACTAAAAATAAACTTAATACATATATTTTCTTAATTTTATTGATTTTAAGATTAATAATATTAATTTTATCAATAAATATGATTATTTTTGATTATGCAATTATAATAGAATGACTGATTATTACAGTCAATTCATGTAATATTTATATAACATTAATTTTTGATTTTATATCAACTTTATTCCTTTCAACTGTTATATTTATTTCATCAATAGTTATATTATATAGAGGTGTATATATGATAAATGATAAATATATTAATCGATTTATTTATATTATTATAATATTTGTGATGTCAATAGTATTATTAATTATTAGACCTAATATAGTAAGTATTCTCATTGGATGAGATGGATTAGGATTAGTGTCATATTGTTTAGTTGTTTATTATCAAAATTTAAATTCTAGAAATGCTGGAATATTAACGGCATTAATAAATCGTATTGGAGACGTTATAATCCTTTTATTAATTGCATGAATGATAAATTTTGGATCTTGAAACTTTATATCTTTTATTAATAAGATAATAATGAGTCCAATAATTATACTAGTTATTATTGCAGGATTTACAAAAAGAGCTCAAATTCCTTTTTCCTCATGACTTCCAGCAGCTATGGCTGCTCCAACTCCAGTATCGGCCCTTGTTCACTCATCAACATTAGTTACTGCAGGAGTATATCTAATTATTCGATTCAGAAATTTAATTATATCATTCAATCTAATTCAAGTATTTTTAATGTTATCAGTACTAACAATAATTATATCAGGCCTAGCTGCAAATTTTGAATTTGACTTAAAAAAAATTATTGCATTATCAACTTTAAGACAATTAGGAATTATAATATCAATTTTAATATTTGGCTATCCAATATTATCTTTTTTTCATCTTATTATTCATGCTTTATTTAAGGCATCACTTTTTTTATGTGCTGGAGTATTAATTCATAGATTAATAAATAATCAAGATATTCGTATAATGGGCTGTATAAGTTACAATATACCAATAACTAGAACATTCATAAATATTGCAAATTTATCATTATGTGGAATACCCTTTATGAGAAGGTTTTATTCAAAAGATTTAATTATAGAAATAATATGCTCCAGAAATATTAACTTTTTAATTTTATTATTGATGTATGTTGGAATTGGAATAACATCTTTCTATTCTGCCCGATTAACATACTTTTCAATAAGTATAAATTTTAGTTATTATAATTTTAGTTCACAAAACGAGTCACTTAATAGTATATTAAAAAAATCATGATTTTATCTATTTATTCAATTTTATCAGGGTCTATATTTAGATGAATCATATTTAATAATCCTGTAAGAATTATTCTTCCCATCGAGGGAAAGATAATAGCAATGGTAGAGCCATTATTAAAAATAATAAAAATAACAATATCACTAAATAAATTTCAATAATATTAATAGTTGTTATTACAATAACCATGGGCATAATAATTACTAATTCAACATCAAAAATAAGGAAAATGACTGCAATTATAAAAAAATGTCTTGAAAAAGGAATTCGAGATGACTCAAAAGGATCAAATCCACACTCAAATGGAGATGATTTTTTACGATCAATAATTGATTTAATTGACACAAAATATAAAAAAGTTATTAAAGTAAATAAAATTAATAATATCATAATACAATAACTTACAACATTGAAAATTATTCCATTTAAAAATTAATCCTTTTAATTGGAAGTTAAATATACTTATATACTAACAGAATATTTATCTACCTCATCAGTAAATTGATACATATAAAAATAGTCAAACAATATCGACAAAATGTCAATACCAAGCAGCTGCTTCAAAACCAAAATGATGAGTTCTAGAGAAATGAAATTTCAATTGACGTAATAAACAAATTATAATGAACGTTCTTCCAATAATAACATGAATTCCATGAAATCCTGTTGATACAAAAAATGTTGATCCGTATACAGAATCTGAAATACAAAACGATGATTCAAAATATTCATATACCTGAAGAATAGTAAAATATATACCTAATATTAAAGTTAATAAAATACCATAAACAGATTCATTATGTTTACTTTCTATTATGGAATGGTGAGCTCACGTAATTGTTACCCCAGAACACAATAAAATTATAGTATTTAATAAAGGAATTTGTATTGGATTAAAAGGTATAATTCCAGAAGGAGGTCAACTTATACCAATTTCTATAACAGGTCTTAATCTTCTATGAAAAAATCCCCAAAAGAAAGAAATAAAAAAGAAAATCTCTGACACAATAAATAAAATCATTCCTAATTTTAAACCTCTCACTACAACTATTGTGTGAAGTCCTATAAACGTCCCTTCGCGCGAAATGTCACGTCATCATTGAATTATAGTTAAAATCAAAATTAAAAATCCAAAAAATAATAAAATAAAATCTTGTATATGAAATATTATTACTATACCAGAAACAAAAGTCAGAGCCCCGATTGAACCCGTTAAGGGTCATGGTCTACAATCAACTAAATGATATGGATGATTATTCATTAAGATACTTCTCTATAATACAGAGTTCTTAAAACTGTAAAAACATAAGATTGAATTACACAAACCGCTGATTCAAATAATATCAATAATATCTGAATTAAAATAATTAGATTTATATAAATTTCTAAATTAGTTGATCTATTTCCTAATAATGTTATTAGTAAATGGCCAGCAATCATATTTGCTGTTAGACGGACAGCCAAAGACCCTGGTCGAATTAAATTTCTGACAGTTTCAATACATACTATGAAAGGTATTAAAATTATTGGAGTTCCTACTGGAACTAAATGACAAAACATATGATTTGTATTGTTAAGAAATCCAAATAAAATAAAAGTCAATCAAAGAGGAAGAGCTAAACTAAGAGAAAATACTAAATGTCTTGATCTAGTGAAAATATATGGAAACAATCCAAGAAAATTATTGAATAGAATAAAAATAAATAAAGAACAAAACAATAATGATCTACCAAAAGATCCTGAACTTATTAATAAATTTAATTCAAAACTTATTGTATTTAAAACTTTATTAATAGAAATTATATAACGACTAGGAATATATCAAAACCCTATAGGTATAAATAATAATAAAATTAATGAGCTTAATCAATTTAATGAGTATAATCCTGTTGATGGATCAAAAGTTGAAAATAAATTTGTTATCATAATCAGTTATATAAATTATTAAAATAATCAGTTAAATTTATCCTTGGAATTTTCATAAAAGAAAAATAAATAAAAGTTATAATTAAAGTAACAATTAATAAAAAAAAGAAAAACAGAAAACATCAATTTATTGGAGATATTTGTGGAATAGAAAAATACCATTCTTAGTTTCTTGAATCTGACAGATTGATGTTTTTATAATAAACTAACTTTTCGCCATTAAAAGTAGTCGTTAGTTACTATAAATTTGTTTAAGAGACCATCACTTACTTTCAGTCACTTAATGAATAGCTTATTAATCAATTAATAAAACAATTTATATCAACTCTTTCAATAACAATAGGTATAAATCTATGATTTGCTCCACAAATTTCAGAACATTGACCAAATGATATGCCAGGTCGATTAATAAATATTCTTGCTTGATTTAATCGACCAGGCACGGCATCCACCTTAATTCTCATAGATGGTATAGCTCATGAATGAATAACATCAAATGATGAAATCAATAATCGAATTTGAGTACTAAAAGCTAAAATCGTTCGATTATCTACTTCTAATAAACGGAACTCTCTAATTAATATTTCATTTTGAGATTTTATATAAGAATCAAATTCAATATTTAAAAAATCTGAATATTCGTATGATCAATATCATTGATGACCAATAATTTTTAAAGTTATTAAAGGTTTATTAATTTCATCCAATAAGTATAATAATCGTAAGGGTGGGAATGCAATAAAAATTAGTGTTAAAGCTGGTAGAAGTGTTCAAAAAAATTCAATTAACTGTCCCTCTAATAAAAGTCGATTAACAATATTATTAAATATGATAACTGTTATTATATAAGTAACAATTGAAGTGATAATAATTAAAATAGTTAAAGTATGATCATGAAAAAATATTAACTGTTCTATTAATGGTGATATAGCATCCTGCATATTAATATAAGGTCAATTAGAAATTTCTAACAAAAATTATTTATATATGAATCTTAAATTCATCGCACTTCATCTGCCATATTAGAATTGAACTAATAATGGAATCTCACTATATGAGTGCTCAGACGGAGGAAGTTTATGTAACCATTCAATAGAAGAATTTATATTAGTCGAATATAAAATCAATCGATGTGAAATAAATCTTTCTCAAATAATAAACAATAAAAATAAAATTCCAATAAATGAAATTCTTCTTCCAATAGAAGATATAATGTTTCACGATATAAATGCATCAGGATAATCTGAATACCGACGTGGCATGCCTCTCAGTCCTAAAAAATGTTGGGGAAAAAGGTTAAATTTACCCCGATAAACATAATCAAAAAATGAATTTTTAATCAATTAGAATTTAAAGATAATCCAGTAAATAAAGGATATCAATGAATAAATCTTCCTAAAATTGCAAACACTGCACCTATTGATAACACATAATGAAAATGGGCTACAACATAATATGTATCATGTAATACAATATCAATTGATGAATTAGCTAGAATCACCCCAGTCAATCCACCAATAGTAAAAAGAAAGACAAAACCTACTGCTCATAAAATTGAAGGTCTTATCTTGATTTTAACTCCTCTCAGAGTTGCTAATCATCTAAAAACTTTAATTCCAGTTGGAACAGCAATAATTATTGTAGCAGAAGTAAAATAAGCTCGTGTATCAACATCCATACCAACTGTAAATATATGATGTGCTCAAACAACAAATCCTAAAATACCAATTGATATTATAGCATAAATTATTCCTAGTGACCCAAAAGATTCAATTTTTCCTCTTTCTTGAGTGATAATGTGAGAAATTAGTCCAAATCCAGGCAAAATTAAAATATATACTTCAGGATGCCCAAAAAATCAAAATAAATGTTGGTATAAAATTGGATCTCCTCCACCTGAAGGATCAAAAAAAGAAGTATTCAAATTTCGATCAGTTAATAACATTGTAATTGCACCAGCTAAAACTGGTAATGAAAGCAATAATAAGAAAGCAGTAATTAATACTGCTCATACAAATAAAGGTAACCGATCCATATATATTCCCGCTGATCGTATATTAAAAATTGTTCTAATAAAATTAACTGCGCCTAGGATTGAACTAGCTCCGGCCAAATGTAAAGAAAAAATAGTTAAATCAACACAAGATCCTGAGTGTGCAACGCCTCTTGACAACGGAGGATAAACTGTCCAACCAGTACCTGCACCTCTATCAACTATTCTACCAATTAATAATAATGTTAATGAAGGTGGTAATAATCAAAAGCTTATATTATTTATTCGAGGGAAAGCCATATCAGGAGCACCAATTATCAAAGGAACTAATCAATTCCCAAATCCTCCAATCATAACTGGCATTACTATAAAAAAAATTATAACGAAAGCATGAGCAGTAACAATCACATTATAAATTTGATCATCTCCAATAAAAGATCCAGGAATGCCTAATTCAACACGAATAAGAACACTTAAAGTTGTACCTACTATTCCTGATCAAATCCCAAAAATGAAATATAATGTTCCAATGTCTTTATGATTAGTTGAGAAAAATCACTTATTCATAACTAATCATTGATTTATTCCCAATTGAGATGACTGAATTAGGTAATAAACTGTAAATTTATTTATGGATATATTTTCCTCTCAATAATCTAATCTTTCTTCCTTATTTTTTTATTTTTATTCTTTCTTCAGTCTTATATTTAATAATAATATTAAATTGCAAATTTAAAGGTGATTAAAATAAATCTAAGGCTTACAAGAAATTATATTTTTAACTTTGAAGGATAATAGTTTTATTAACTTAAAACCTTATTAATTCATAATATTAAATAAGGTTACAACTATAAATCCAATCAATAAAGAATTTACTATAAATAATGTATTATTTAACCTAAAAGTTGACAACTTTAAAGATATATTGTTTATCATTAACCCTGTCATTACAACTCGTAAATAATAAAATAACACTAACAAAGCAGTTATTACTAAAATTAAACATAAAAAATACATTTTATTAACCAAAAGACAATAAATTATCATAAATTTTGGGAAAAACCCTAAAAATGGTGGTAATCCACCTATTGACATAAAAACAATTATTAACATTAATTATTTAACCCTATTGTTAAACAAAATAAAAATTTGATTTAAATAATTCATATTATTTATTCAAAACAGATAACAAGTCAAAAATAAAGAGAGGGAATAAATTAAAAAATATACCAGCCATATATAATTTATTAATATAACCCCTCTAAAAATTCAACTTAAATTGTAAATTGATGAATATGCTAAAATTTTTCGAATTGATGAATAACACAGCGCCCCTAATGAGCCCCAAATACATGATAAAACAATAAATAAAACCAGTCTTATATCTAGATAACTCAATAAAATAATGGGAATAATCCTCTGAACGGTTATAATTAAAAAAGACACTAATCAAGACAACCCATCAATTACTGAAACATATCAATAATGGAATGGAGGAGATCCAATTTTAATTATTAAACTAATTATAATAAAATGTTTTACCTGAAATAACATTCCTAAAATAACAACAAGCAGGAATAATAGTCTTGAACCCATTCTCTGAATAATAAAATATTTAATTATTGACTCAGATGAGTAAACTCTCATTTTATTCATTATAAAAGGCAAAAATGATACCATATTTATCTCGACTCCTATTCAACAACCCAGCCAATTGTTTGAACAAATCGCCAATATAATACCAAAAAACAAGAATGCCACAAATACTATATAAGAGGAATTTTTTTTAATTAAAAACAGGATAATTTTCCATAAATGAGGTATGAGCCCATTAGCTTAATTTTAGCTTATCTTTTATATGTTGTAGTTTATGAAGAACATTAATTTTTGATATTAAAAGACAGTTTAATTCTGTCAACATAATAAGAGTATAATATTACATAATTTATTCTATCAAAATAACCCTTTTCGCTCAGGCACCTTATTTTTTTTTAATATTTTTAATATTTTTTATTTTATGTATGACTTATAATATCTGGTGTACCTTTTGTTATACAATAGACTTACAGCCAATACTTAAATTCGCAACTTTATGTATTCTTTCCTTCATTTTTTTGCATTTCTATTTATTGATTAAAATAAATTTACGGAACTTAATAACTAGTAACAATCAAATATTTAGCTAAAATACAATAATTACATCAATTTTTGTACACCCACATTTTGCAAATCCGGTCCATAAAATATATGTTTACAGTATGTTTATAGTTAAATTAAAAATATTAATTTTAATATTACTGTATTACCACATTTATATATTCATATATAATATATATATACATATGTATATATATATATATAATAGTATGTTTTTCTTTTTTTTTATTGAAGTATAAAAAAAAAGAAAAACATACTATTATTATTATAAATATTTATATATAAATATATATTAATATATTATTTATATATATATAAAACTTATTCTCCTTTAATAACTATCTTATAATTACATAATAAAAAGATTTTCAACATAAAATATCTACAACACCAGATGAACATGTTCAAGTTTGTGCAGAGGCGTATTACGGTGGGGGACGAACGGTACGAGACCCCCCTAGAGGGTCGATAAAGTTGACGAATTTTATTAATCTCTTAATTTGTAGGCTGTTTTATTATTTTTTCAGTTGTGTACCCCTTTTTATGTGTACTCTTCTTATATAGTAGTAACTTTGTTATAATATACACAAACAGGTTTATTATACAGCATTAGAGTGTCCGTTTGAAATATGAAATATAGGAAAATCAATTCAATCAATATGTATACTGTAAACAATGTTACAATAACGCGTATTTTATTGTATTATTAGCGTTTACTTTAATGGGACTGACTTCAACAATTTAAAGATTGTAAGGTTGATTAGTCTTAACTTTGTTTTTCTTTTGTATGTAGCCGAAGAGACCCCGGACCCACCCCCAAGGCCAGATTCTAGATACGCCTCTAACTTTGTGTCTTTAGTTACGTAAAACAAGTCCTCTTATCACAGATAAACTGTTTGGACGCTATTGTTTAAGAACAAGGTACAAGGTTGTGTTCCTGACTAAACGTTTATCTTCATTACTTTTTTACAGTAACGGATTTTATTTGCTCATGTCAATTTAAGGAATGATTATCACAGTTTTGTTCATATAAGTTTTCTTTCTAGTATGGGCGGTAGAGACAGTATGTACTTTTATACTTATAAGTACATAATATTACTTATATAGAATAGGTACATAATATTACCTATGACAGAAATAGGGGTTCAAAATGTAGGTCATTTACGAGGCAGAATGTATATTAAATAAAGTTATTCGGTTACAGGAAGCTTAAATATTAGATACATTATCCTGCGGCTTCCCGAAGCACACAACCACAGGAAAAATTTGAAAGAATGAAGAATCTTAAGTGTAAATTACTGTGTTTCGTCATGCGCCAGATGTAAATTATCAGTAACGAACGGTCTTGGCCGCCAGTTTTCGTCAACATGCTACTAAATTTGTGTGGTTGTAGATCACTACGAGAATGTCAGTGACTGTTTTTCTAACATATATTTTGCAAACTTACACGTGCAAGATAAAAAACTTTTAAGAAAATCTACTTACAATATTATCAGTAGGCTCTTATATATACGCTAAATTTGTTATATTTTATTGTTATATTTATATAGCCTATGTTATATTCTGGCTGACTTCTGTTCGGAAGATTGCCAGAGTTTCACGAGCAGCCCGGACTCATACACATGATGGCATACAGGAATATGCAACAGAATCGTTGCTTTTATGACCAACTCAGGCGCGGCTCCCATCCGAAAAAACCACAAAGCATGTATGTAAGTAGTAATAAAAGGTTGGTTCTGGGACAGCCACGCCCCCTCGTTTGTTTATGTTTACATTTTTTTCACCCTCTCCACCCCCGTCTTCACCTACATAACCGCCGCGCGGTCACCGAACTCCGCTCGTTTGTTTACATTTTTTCCGGTTTGTTTACATTTTTTCTCTCTCGCCACACACCCCACTCCTCTGTTTATGTTTACATTTTTCCTTCCTCCCCACCCCCGCCTCGCCCCGCACCCTCCGCGCGGTCATCGACCTCCTCGTGTTTATGTTTACGTTTTTTCCACCGCGTGTCCCAGCTTTGCGTTGTTTACGTCCTCTCGTCTGTTTATGTTTACATTTTTTTTCCTTCCTTCCCACCCCCGCCGTACCCCGCACCCGCCGCGGTCATCGAACTCCGCGTGTTTATGTTTACGTTTTTCGTGTCCCAGCTTTGCGTTGTTTACGTTTGTGCCGAGAGAGAATGTTTATGTTTACGTTTTTTTCTCTCTCGTTGTTTTCCTTGGCCGCCGATCGACGACACGCTGACCCAGTAACAAACGTAAACATAAACACTCGTCCGTAAACAAAGTAAAGCTGGGACGCGGTAAAAAAACGTAAACGTAAACATTCGGAGTTCGGCGACCGCCGGAGCGCGTCTGTTTGTAAACAAATGTTTAGGAGAAGGGATAATGGCGTGATATATTTTTTTATAAGTATTAATGACGTTGTTTGGTATTGTTTACGTATCAATTTTTTCAGTTAATACGAGATTTTCGTTTAAGATGTCTGTAACGCGTGTTACACCCGTCCAGATTGTGCTAGATTTTTTTGACAACGAAGGTTTTGTTTTTATAACTAATTCAGATAATATTAAATGCGGCAAGTGCGGTTTTAAAACAAAAGTATATCTGACAATCGCGCATATCCAGTTCATGCATAAACTTTTATATCCGAAATGCGGAATGATTCGCGATAGGTATTATAAATTTGAAGATTACGCTAAATCGAGAGAGTGTATTACAAATTATCCAATCGCTGTGAAATGTGTTCGAGAAGCGCGGAAACAGATGGAAGCATCATTTGCGTTTCCTCGATGGCGAAAACGTTACCCGTCAGTCGAGAGACTGGTATCAGCGGGATTTTATTACATCGGAACGGAAGACGACGTAATATGTGTTGAATGCGGAATAGTACTTTGTGATTGGAAGGAGACTGACGATCCTTGGCTCGAACACGCGAAAGCTTCGCCAGACTGTGTATTAATTAAATTGCACAAGAGACAGTGTGCGGAAAAATAGTAGTAGTAATAAACAAGTTTTATCTGGAAATGTATGCGCTTTTTTTATTTTGAATTATTCGTTTAGTATCGTTTTAAAATTATTATTTATCAAATATGATTTGGTCGTGTGCGTTAATTGTATCCTATAACGGTTTTATCAGTATTATTAGTTCGTAGGTTCGCCCTCGCATTACCAAATCATATTTTTTTTATTAATTAAAATATATAAAGAATAATTTTCAGTTCCCGATTAAACAAATGTTTATTCTCTGTCAGTAAATGGCTTGCGGTCTTAGCGGCAACATTGTGTTTTTACGAGCGCAGATTTTTCGTCAGATTTATTTTGTAAATAATGAATTTTCTGAGACAAATGTTACTCGCTAAATCAAAAGAGTGTATTGCTAATTATCAGAATGCGATAAAATGTGTTGAAGAAACAGAAGAAATGATGAAGTTGACATTTTATACATGGCCAAAACGTTCACCGTCAGCCGATAGACTCAGATCAGCGGGATTTTATTATACCGGAATTGAAGATGACGTAATGTGTGTGGAATGCAAAGCGGTTCTTTGTGAGTGGGAGGAGACTGACGATCCTTGGATTGAGCATGCGAAAGCCTCGCCATATTGTTTATTAGTTAGAATATATAAAGAATTATTTTCTATCCCCACCTAACCGAATATTTAGTATACGTTCAATTTTATTGTCAGTGTTCAGTTTGCAGTCTCTGTGAGAACATGTTAACGAAAGAATGGACGGTAGAAGTATAATCGACTTATTAAAACGCGAATTTTCAGAAGACGTTGTATTAAGGTTATCAAATATTATTAAAGTAACGAGTTTAGACGATTTGGTGATAGATCATTTTCGAACGTGCCAACTGAAGGGAATATATGATTGCTTAAAAGAAATTATTTTTTATTGTGAAGTAAAGAAGTTATCTGAAGACGGGTGTTGTTGTAGTGATAAGTTTACTGACGTTATAGACGGTCCGTGCCCGTGCGCTATTTTTGAAAGAAATAAAAATAAATTACTGTGTTGTTTACAGTTGATTGAAAGTCATGATGATTCAGAAATTAAATTATTTTTTGTAGATAGATATCTTCGGTTTTTAAAAACAAAATGACTGATAAATTTGAAAACAGTATTTCCGCATTTAATTGGCAAATATATTATTTCGGCCCGCCGCTCGATGGAGAATTAAATTTTAACGAAATTTGTTGTTTGATAGTGAACGAATTTACACGAGCAAATGTTGTTAAAATTGAAAGGAATAAGCAGATTATTAAAATCAGTTTACCGATTACTTATACATACGGTGCTGTATTGAAAAAATTAAAAAACTGTAGTCGTCAAACACTACTGAGTATCGATCATGAAGAAGAAGAAAAATTGTATAAAGTAAAATCAGTTCGTGCGTCACCAGTCGCTGTGAAGACGTCGGTTAAAAAACAATGTCAAAACAAGCGCTGCTGTGTGAAAGATTAATCAATCATTCGATAAACGAATTGTTAGAATCCGGTTTTGTTTTTAAACGATATTTAGATAGTGTTCAGTGTTCTTTGTGCGGGTTTCAGACAAGAGGAACTTTACCTATCGAACATATTCAGTTTATGCATAAATTATCGAATCCGAATTGCGAGATGGAGCAATGTATAATGTATAATTTCAATAATTATAGGAATGCGAAAAGATGTATTGCAGAGACTAAAAAAGTGATGTTATTATCATTTAAAAGTTGGCCTACACTCGAGCCCAATTTTAAAAAACTGGTTAACGCCGGATTTTATTATACCGGCGTTGGTAGTAAATTATCATGTATAGAGTGTAGAGTCATTTTAAACGGTTGGAAATGTTCTGACGATCCTTGGACTGTTCATGAAAAAGTATCACCACACTGTTTTTTGGTGAAAATTCACAAAGGTGAAGATTGTATGTAATTAATTATTATTATTATTATTAAAAAATAATAAAAAATAGTATTGATGTATTTGTGTTTGTTGTTTTTTATTCATTTTCTTATCGTAGTTAGAACCGTCAACATATATATAATGAGTGTAAGAGAGAATATCAGTAACGAATTACATAAACAAGTTAGAAAAAAATTTTTAACTCGTAGTGTTGAGCTCAAAGGTCTTGATGATTTATATCAAGCCGATCTTGTAGAAATGATTCCATATGCAAAGTTGAATAGAGGTTATAAGTATATATTAACGATGATAAATTGCTTCAGTAAATACGCATTCGCTGTTCCAATAAAAACAAAATCGTCTGAAAATGTTGCGCGAGTACTTAAAATTTTATTACAAAATAATAAAATGAATCATTTACAAACAGATAAAGGTAAAGAATGGTACAACGAACGTGTGCGTAATTTGTTGAAGCAATACAATATAAATCATTATTCTACACATTCAGATAAAAAAGCTTCTATTATCGAACGGTTCAACCGTACTTTGAAAAATAAAATGTGGAAATGGTTTACAACTAACGGTAAGTATACGTGGTTGAATGTCCTTCCTGATTTATTGAGAGACTACAATAATACTGTGCACAGAACGATTAAAATGAAACCTGTAGATGTAAACAAGAATAACGAAAAAGAAGTATTGTTACGAATAAATAAAATAAAACAATTAACGTTCAATAAGAAACCTCCAAAATTTAAAATCGGCGATAGAGTAAGAATTAGCAAATATAAAAAGGTGTTTGCTAAAGGTTACCTTCCCAACTGGACAAACGAGTTATTTACTATTTATAACGTTAAATCTACAGCGCCGAGAACGTATATTCTGAAGGACGATAAAGGAAATATATTAGAAGGTGGTTTTTATGAACAAGAAATAAGTAAAACAAAATTTGGTGACGTATATTTAATTGAAAAAATTTTAAAACGTAAAGGCGAGAAAGTACTTGTACGTTGGTTGGGTTATGATAAATCACACGACAGTTGGATTAATAGAAATAATATTATATAATAACGTGTGTAAAAAAATAGACGTCAGTGATGAAGCTTAAACGGCAGAAACATAAAATAAATATTCGCGATATTGATACGATTGTTTATAATTGTAGGGATCTGAAGAAAAAGAGAAAAAAACATAGTAAATTATTACCAGATAATATTAGATGTTTAATTACAGGCTCATCAGACATGGGAAAGACTAATTTAATGCTTAATTTGTTATTCGATCCGAACGGATTATGCTTTGAAAATATATACGTGTTTTCAAAATCGTTGTATCAGCCTAAATACAAGTTTTTAAATAGTGTTTTCAAAAATACCGTTTATAGGTTATCATACGTTTACAGATAATGACGAGGTTATACATCCGAATGAAGCTAAACCTAATTCTGTAATAATTTTCGACGATATAGCTTGTGAACGGCAGTATAATATACGAAATTATTTTACAATGGGGAGACATAATAATATTGATGTTTTTTATTTGTGCCAGTCGTATAGTAAAATTCCAAAACAACTGATACGAGATAACGCAAATTTAATAGTTTTATTTCGGCAAGATGAACTAAATTTAAAACATGTTTTTGCCGATCATGTTAACACGGATATGAGTTTTGATTGTTTTAAAGAAATTTGTAATAAAGCATGGATACGTGGTAAACATCATTTTTTAGTAATAGACAAAGAGAGTGATATGCGTCGCGGTCGTTATCGTATTGGATTCGATATTTATATAGATACATAAGGATTGATAAATTATTGTACAAGATGACGTCGCGAGCGAAACGTGAACAACTTGCGAAAGAGATCAAACAAATTAGGAAAGATATTAGACGGAAACACGCTAATTTGACTCAAAGCGCTATCAGCGAACAACAGGAATTAGAGAAACAATTAGAACCGATAGTTCAACCTTTAAAAAAGTTAATAAATTTACGTAATGTGCTTTACGATACGGATGAAAAAATGGATGATGTAGAAACGCGTTTAAAAAAACATAAACGTCGTGGAAATAAAATAGAAGAACAAAAAGAAGTAGGAATTACGCCGATTAAAATGAGAAAAATTGGATCGATAACTAGTACACCTGAAATGGATGTTAACGAAGGTGCTACGGAAATATATGAAACACCGCCGACATTACAAGAAGTACTATCAACATCTACTGGTCTTAGTAGAGCAAATTATTGGATTGATAACGCTGTCACAGGAAAATTGCCTAGACTATATTTACGTAAATTGTTTAATGATAAAAATAAGGAAATCGATCATACTTACGGTGTTTATTTTGGAGACGATGATTCGATAAAGATAGGCAATTCAACTATTAATTTCGAGGGCGATAATATTATTATCGATAATGTAACGTATGAAGGTACGCCTGGACTTTATGAACTTCTTTTTATGAAAGTACCTGACGATTATATATATTCAGAAGAGGATCTGCATACGTACGGTTTGATACTAAAAGCGACAAATGCTCATAAACAGAGTCACTCTGATCGAGTTAAGAGTAACAAAGGACATAAATATAATAATATAATTAAAAATCTGGTATCAGAGTCAACGTCTACTAAATCGAAACTGAAACGTATTGAAGGACGCGGTGTTTTATCGTTAACTAACGACGATAAGCCGAATTATGTATATTGGGATGATCCGAACGAGTTATGCGACAGATTACGTTTATTAATAGCATCTAAGAATACCGGTCATTCCGGTCATGAAAATGAAATCATATCAATTATCGAAGAATTGCGAGAAGCGAATATAATAAAATAACGTGTAGTAATGTTAATTTTGTCATTTACAAAATGAGTATCGATAAATTCGGACGTTACAATAGACATATGCGGATAAACGTTGTTCGCGGTCCTACCGGTGAAGGTTTTCGTTTAACAGATGAGGGTGATTATGATATAGATAATAAGAGACTCTGTAATGTCGGTAACGCTGTTTCGGAAGAAGATGCTGTTAGTTTTAAAATTTTAAAAGAAAATTGTTTATATCAAACTGATAACCAGTACGACGTTGCTTTGAAAAATATAATTAATTTAGCCGATCCGAAATTACTTACTGACGCAGTGACTAAATCGTATGTAGATACAAAAATTCCGACCGTATCAAATGGAATTTGTAACTTCGAAGGTTATAGGTTAAATAACATAGGTTATCCATCGGTTCCGACAGATGCTGTAAGCAAACAGTTTATACTCGATACAGTTAATATAGTTCAACAGAGAGTTGAAGACAGATTAGACAATTTTGTTAATATATTAAACAATCACGTGTATAGTATATTATATGATGTTTATGTAAAAACAACGAAAGATAATCCTGTCAGAGATATAGAAGATTGGAAAAAAAATATATATTTGTAAATTATTGTTTATCGCCGTCACAAATGCGTGTATATCAGAAGAGTGCAGAAGATGTCCGTCGCGGTCGAGGATTAATCGGAAATTTACTGAATAAAGCGGTCGATATTTTACCTATCGAACTACATGTTCCTGGTTATCAATACTGCGGACCGGGTACGAAATTAAGTAAACGATTACAGCGCGGAGATTCGGGTATTAATAAATTAGACGCGGCTTGTAAGGAACACGATATAATATACTCGAAATATCGAGATACTGAAAATCGTTCTAAAGCAGATCGTGAATTAGCGGAAAAAGCTTGGCAACGTGTAAAAGCACGAGACTCGTCTATCGGTGAACAAGCTGCTGCTTGGGCGTTAACTAATATTATGAAAGCGAAAAGTAAATTCGGCGGCGGCATTAAAAAGAAAAAAAAGAAAAAAATAAGCGAATTTCTAAATCAAAAAAAAGAAAAAGGAGGGGAAGGGGATTATACTTACGACCATATAAAAAATCTGGTGGTGGTGGCGGTGGTGGGAATAAAAAAAAAAACATCGAAAGAAATAAAGATTCCCTCACACGCTCTCACCAATAATGAATTGTTTTCCTACGCTAAACTCTTGAATGTATCTAATTTTAGAGGTGTTTTTATGAAAGATACTTTACTGTTAAAAATTCAGAAAAATGAAACCGGTATTGTTAATTTAGATAGTATACGCGGGTCAGGTACGCATTGGGTATGTTACCGTAAACAAAATAAGACAATAAATTATTTCGATAGTTTTGGTAATTTAAGACCGCCAATTGAATTAGTTCGTTATTTTCAAACATCGGAGCAACAACCCGTCAATATAAACTATAATTATAAACGTTATCAACGATCAAATACAGTTAATTGTGGACGTTTGTGTTTACAGTTTCTTAGTAATAATGTTTAGCTTAAACGGAGTAGGATCGTCACTTAGTTGTGATATATTTCCTCCCATCGAACTCGAAGGAAATTGGGAACTCGGGTTGATTAATTTCATGACATACAATTCCATACCGAATGTTGAAGAAAATGTAAATAATATGTTTTATTTCGGTGACGATGGAGTGATTGCATTACCTACAGGCTCTTATGAAATCGAGGATATAAACACTTATATAAATCAAAAATTACCAAAAAGTAATAAAAGGAAAATTATTAAATTATTAATACGTGCTAATAATAATACTTTGAAAAGCGAAATCTATTCGAGTGAAACGATAGATTTCACTAAACCGAATTCTTTGGCTTCTCTTCTCGGATTCGCTAATACTGCCAAACTCGAAGCGCTTATATGGCATTCATCACAGTCGACAATCAACATTGTAAAGACAGATGTTGTAAGACTTGTCTGTAGTGCTGTGGCTGGATCGCTAAAGAACGGTCGAGAATCTCATATATTACACGAATTTTATCCGACAGTCGGACCGGGGTATAAATTAGTAGAATCACCGACAAACGTTATCTATTTACCAGTGAATACAAATAGATTAGATAATATCACAATACGATTAGAAGATCAAGACGGAAAGTTAATAAATTTTAGAGAAGAAACGATTTCTTTGCGATTACATATAAGAAAAAGACGAGATGAGGCTAATTTTTCCTTATGGGCAAAATAAAACAATAGTTAAGCCCGTAAATAGTGTCAGTAAAATACGGGATGCTAATCAGTTAACATCTCTTAATAGAAAATTTTTAAAGTCGTTAGGGTATAAAGTACTTATTAACAATGAGTATATTGGACGTGTTAAATAGCGCTGTCTATGATGACGATAGTATCATCGGACGTGCGTATCATACACACACTCCTTACGCATCTACTACATTAAATAATAATGATGAGATACGTATTCCTGTTCATCAACAAGATCATTATACACTTCCTTGTGAGAGTTATCTACATATCGAAGGTAAATTAATGGGTGAAAACAATCAGAAAAACGAAAATATTCAATTAATTAGTAACGGATTAGCGTTTTTATTCGATGAAATACGGTACGAAATATGTGCTACGGAAGTAGATCGTGTTAAAAATGTTGGTATCACATCAGTAATGAAGAATATTTTAACATTCAAACCCGGTGATATGAAGAAAATAACTAATGCAGGATGGACGGGAGATGTAAAAAGTTGCTTCACAACAGATTCAACGAATTTCGTGTTTTGTATTCCTTTAAAATTATTACTCGGTTTTGCTGAACAATACAAACGCATAATTTTAAATGTGAAACAAGAACTGATTTTAATACGATCATCGTCTGATAATAACGCTGTAGTTTTAAACGCTGTCGATAAATATAAATTACAATTAACAAAAATCAATTGGCGAATTCCTTATATTTATGTTAGCGATGAGTATAGACACAGATTATTGAGTATTGTTGATAGAGATACGCCAATAAAATTAGCGTTTCGTAGATGGGAGTTGCAAGAATACCCGACTTTACCAGAAACTAAACAGTTAACGTGGACAATAAAAACTGTAGCACAGACTGATAAACCGCGTTATATAATTGTAGGTTTTCAAACAGATAGAAAAAATAACATAACAAAAAATGCCTCTCATTTTGATTTATGCAACTTGCATAATATTAAATTATATTTGAATTCGCAATACTATCCGTATGATAATTTAAACGGAAGTAAAGAAACGTTATACGAGATGTATAAAGGGTTTCAATCATCGTATTATGATGGTAGCGAGAACGAACCTGTTCTGGACAGGACCGATTATTTATTATACGCGCCGATAATTGTTATTGACTGCTCTCATCAGAGCGACCTTTTAAAAACCGGTTCTGTCGATGTTCGTTTAGAAATAGAAGCAGCGCAAAATTTTCCGCCGAAAACGACCGCATACTGCTTACTAATATCTGATAATTTGCTCGTATATTTACCTTTATCTGGTGTTATAAGAAAATCGATAGAATGAATCGATTGTTAACATTATATTTATTTGCTTGTCATACACATTTTATAATCACTTGTAGTGTTAGCGCTTTATAATAATGACCGGCTTTATTGTTGATGTTCAATGTTTTTTCGATGATGCCAAAAATTATATTGTTAAAGAATTGTGTGTACAAAGAATAGAAAATCATAATTGTACCGGTGTGAGAGAACATTTTTTGTTTTTACCACCATTCGATTATCGTTATTTATCAAAAAATAGAAAAAAACAAGTAGAGTGGTTGAAAAGATTTTTTCATGGTTTCAGTTGGAATTGTGGAATTCACAGCTATGACGAACTTCACAATATTTTAAACAGCATCGTTACTGAAGGTGAATATGTGTACACTAAAGGAGCGGAAAAGCAGAGACTCATCGAGGACATGCTCGACTACAAGTCGGTTGAAGTAATAGATCTCGAAGCGCTTAAGTGTCCATCATTAAGTGTCTTACAACAGCAGACTGTGGCACGTGTCGATTGCCCATATAAACATAATCTTGATCATTGTGCGCTAAATAATGTATTTCATATAGCAAATTGGATATTGAATAATAAAATTTAAAATGTATTTTTTTTAATGTATTTATTTCACATCTTTTTCCTTCACTATTATTAATCTATGATCGACTACAAGTCGGTTGAAGTGTCCATCATTAAGTGTCTTAAAACAGTCTGTATAAACATATATTTTTTTTTCTTCACTATTACTATGCTAGAACATCACATTATTATTAATCCGGGAATCCATGATAAATACCAAGCCCATCATTGTCACGCACCAACACTGTGCGTTTACTCCAGTCGTTCAACCCTTCGTTATAACGAACCCAAGCTGTTAAGGCTCTATGCAATTCCGAACCGTATAATGTTCGATTATTGCGATCTCTGTATATTAATAGTATAGCTGTATGATAGCACACATCATTTATTATACTCTTACAACTTGTATTATATATGGTGTTCGCTATTATACTATCGTCTGATTGCAAATGTACATAACATTCATGACGTTCGCAGTACATTCGATCTGTTAATAACAGTTGTTTTTCTATCCATTTAATAATTTTTTTACCGTCTGTACAGCTAATTTTGGAACTGGACAGACAGGCGTCGACACAAGCACAATTATTAATTTTAGATTCGTGACCGTGTGTTAATATATGATTCAAAATATAATCTCTATATAAATTTATAGAATCACATACACACCGTATTATAGATCGTATATTACCCGTATACAAACGCGATGTATACAAACGATCTACTATATTTTTTGATTTGTTTCTATACATAGCGCAACGACGGTCACCTTCAGGAATTTTAAAATCTGTATTTTTATTATGACTTGGTCGAAAAAATTTAATATCAAGGTAATGTCCTAACATAGCTATACACTCCCATGTGTGACTTAGATATTTATCGTCGACACGCACGCTTGGGTTGAATTCTTGGTCACGGTCCATTACCTGCACAAAGGAAAGGATTTTGTGAAAGTATTAAACACCAACACTAAATTTTTTATGTTATTTATTTATACATATATATATATAAAATTACAAAAATTCTATAATTTTTTTATCAATTCTTTTATAAACGGCTGTATAGTCGAGCCTGGTCTGTCGACTATCGCTTTCAATTTCACAATTTCTCCAGGTGTTAATCTTTTTGGCGAAAAAAACCATTTCTGGAGAAGACGACTCTCCTCCTCCTGTTTTGATGACGTGTTCATTTCCATCAAAGACGCAAATAGAAGTAGGTCAAAAACAGCTGTAAATGTGTTCTATGTAAAATCAAATACGGTTTAAAAATAACATAGGAAAGTCTTATAACAAAAACAAATTAATTTTTTGAATAGAGAAAATGTAAAACACGTTATACCTTGTAATAATACATATATTAAAAATGATATAAAAAGAACACACTTATTTTACAGGTGATCAAAAAAAAAAACAAGAATTATTATACACGTTCTTGTGTAAAACATATTATTTTTATTATATATATTAAAATTAAATTTAATAAGCAACTGTAAATTATTTATATATATATACATACAATTAAAATTAAATACTTATTTATAACATATACATATTTACATACATCAATCAATCAACTAACAGACCAACCTTAAATTATTTTAATACGGCTTATACCGCGTCTTGTACGAGCCGTGTGCTACATCTTTAACATTTTTAATTTTGATTAAAGCCGATTTAAATAAATCGGTTGTTGCCACGAACAGCGGGTCTTGTGGTGACGATGCTAAAACAGTCACTTTCCGGGATACTTTTTGCCACCAGCTGTCGGAAGGTACATGTTTGATGTCAGCCGTCTGCGTTAATTTTACCTCGATCAAATATGGACCTTCCTCACCTGGTGTTTTGACCCATTTCTTCATGCCGTCTTTTAATATCTCAAACTTTTGTTCAAATTTAGTATTTTTTATTTTTTTTTATTTTTCAGATTTTTTAGATTTTTTAGATTTCGAAAAAGAATTAAAAATTTTATCAAAATCGTCTTCGCTATCTGATTGAGTATCGGTACTACTATCGCTGTTTTTATCGAGTTCAATCGTCTCGACCGATTTCTTTATACTAATTAATTCACGAAACAATTTAATACTATCATAATCTAAATTTTTGCTATTGTAAAGTTCGTCATCAATCTGAGAATTAAAATAATCGATAATTTCCGCTAAGGTCATTTCTTTTTGTTTCCTACGGAAAATATCGATTTCTGACGGTTCATCATCAAATATATGCATGACCACATTCTGAATAATTAAATATAAATTAATAATAATTGAAGGTTGGTCCAGTACAATCGCTTTCAAATTTTCTAATGCCTCCTCCCACAGCACTATTTTTACCAGCCCCGTTATGTAAAGACATTGAATCAGGTCTTTAATTGAAAAATACGTGGATGGGCCGGCGGATGCTGAAGGAGAAGTATTGGATGCTTCGCGTTCCATTACTAGAAACAGAAAAAAAACAACATAATTAATTTCTAACAACATTTTAAAAAAAAATAAATAATATTGTTAGAAAAAAAAGAAAATTTAGAAATCTGTTAAAAATTTTTCTATTTCTAGCAATAAGTTTTCATCATCATCATAGTTATCTGCAACGCTTGTTCCTCCTGTCGAACCAAAACCACAAGAGCCGCGAGCTGTTGAATCTAAACTCGCTAATTCTTGTAATTTTGGTTCAGCTATTTGTTCGCATATTAACTGCGCTATACGATCTCCTTTTCGAATGTAAAAAATTTCAGAAGAATGGTTAAATAAAATTACACCAACATTGCCGCGATAATCTCTATCAATAACGCCTGCTCCAACGGCGATATGGTGTTTTAACGCTAACCCAGAACGTGGTGCAATTCGTCCGTAACATTTCTCTGGAATTTTAACAGCCAAATCAGTTTTAACTAACGCATTGTCATGAGGAGCGATCATACAATCATACGCGCTTCTGAGATCGAAACCCGCAGCATATGCGCTCATTTTGACTGGAGGATAAGCATTATCAGATAACTTGACAAAAAACAGAGTTGGAACTGCCATTATGCCTGCAACACAAAAAAACAAATTATACTGCCTTCAGCGATGATAATATCTATATACAAAAACAATTACATTATCGGATAATATTAACATATATTAAAAAACAATTTTAAACAATTACTTACTGAATTGATGTATGAAGTTGTTGCACAAAAAAGAGAAGAAGAACAAGCTGATAATATCTGTATAAAACAAAATAAAGTATTAGTTTTATAACTTAACATAATCACCAGTAGCGTTAGTATTTTTTAATAAAAATAATCATTTACCAAAAGTGACGGTAGTCAGTCGATTGATAAAAACGTACGAAGGGAGACGAAAGCTGATATAAGAACAAGCTGATAATATCTGTATAAAACAAAATAAAGTATTAGTTTTATAACTTATCATAACCACCAGTAGCGTTAGTGTTTATAATATAAATAATCATTTACCAAAAGTGACGGTAGTCGATTGATAAAAACGTACGAAGGGAGACGAAACAAGCTGATAATATCTGTATTAATTTTACAACTTAAAATCTATTACTATCAACAGCGCTAATGTTTTTATATTAAATTAAAATATCCGCTTACCAAAAATAATAGTAGTAGTAGTAGTAGTAGTAGTAGTAATAAGCAGATGATATCTGTATAAAAATAAAAAAAGTATTAATTTCACAACTTAACATTATCTATTTAAAATCTATCACCATCAACAATGTTAGTGTATACAAAAAATTGTCTCTTACCTGAGATAGCAGCAGTACAACACGTCGAGTCGAACGAAGAATTGTACATAGATCAGTAAAATCCAATTCACTTTATATACATTTTTTGAGAATACCAATTATGACCTCTGTACAGAGACTTGTTTACTGTTTTCCGTTATCAAGCCACTTCCATTTACGTAATTATACAAAGAAACTGTGATTAATAATCATGTGATATGCGCGTGAAACTTGCTATTTACAGATTGTAATGTCAAAACAACAAAAAAATAATATAAAGAAATAAAAATACTGTAAAAAGAATAATAATTAGAACTTTGTATCCAGATTTTGTTTACTGTTTTCGTTATCAAGCTAATTCCATTTACGTAATTGTACAAACAACTGCAATTAATAATCATGTGACATACACGTGAAACTTGTTATTTATAGGTTGTAATGTCAAAACAACCAAAAAATAATATGTAAGAATACTGTAGAGAGAATAATAATTAAAACTCTGTACCCGGATTTCGTTACTGTTTCCGTTATCGAACCAATTATTTTAATAACTGTAATTAATAATCGTGTGATATACACGTGAAACTTGTTATTTACAGATTGTAATATAAAAAACAAAACAAAAAATAATATAATTAAGAGTACTGTCGATTAAACAACCCGGAATTATCGCAAATTGGTTTTTCCATTTATGTACAGCGCCAATTAACTGAAATGACGTAAATATTTTTTTCTCAATTTGTATTTTACTGTTGTGGCCGCAAAACGTTTAAATACTATGATTTTATTCCTCTACATCAGTATGAAGACAAATTCATCAAATTCGTTACAGGACAGATAGAGAGATACAATCGCTTCATAACAAAATCAACGAATTTTGTATACCTTCAAAACTATTACTCAGCTTTATTGAACAACAGCAACCTATAGGTATTGGAATTATTTCTTTTACTGTTAGACTAATTCAATAGTAAATACTTACTTTTTAAAAAATGAATGATTTTACTTTTTTTAGATTATAATGGACAAACAACTCCCATTCAAAAAGAGATTGTCTGTGAGAACCGTTAATGACGCAAATACTCGCACACCTGAACCCGGACCTTCATCCAGACAAGATCCTCAACCTGGATCGTCTTATATACAACATCCAAGTTATTCTTCCACATCATCACCATCATCATCATCATCATCATCTAATAATAATAATTTACGTTTAAAAAATAATAGATTAAAACATATAATTTTAGAAAATAAATTTATAGAAATAGAAAATGCGTTTAAGGGTAATTTAAGAACGTATTTTTATAAAAATAATAATAACGTAATTAAAGACATATGCCTATTATTAATTTATTTAAAATTAGAAATATTAAACATTTTAAGTAATATGATTGTAATATATAACGCTATAAAATTCAATATTTTAGTTGAATGTACATACGTTAAAAATAATATTAATGAATATCAGGACAGAACATTTAAAACCAAAAATATTATTTTACTTCATAGTTCGTCTATACCATCTGAAATAGACAGTATGATAAACAGTATTTGTAATGAAGAAGACATATATGTACAAAAAGGCTCTGGATGGTCGTTACATTCAATTGACGGGATATTGATTCGAATTAATCGTTTTAAGCCTTTAAGAGGTAGTTCGTATATTCCGCTTTCACCAAAACTGACTGCTAAAAAAAGCATAATTAATCCTAAAAATACAGATAATTATTGTTTTAAATGGGCGATTCTTTGTAAATTCGTAAACGGTTCACACCCGGAACGCATAAATTTTCGTTATAAGGATTTAGAAAATAAATTTACTTTTAATAATATCGATTTTCCTACTCCGTTAACACAGATAAAAATTTTCGAAAAAAATAATAACGTTTCGATTAACGTGTATGGTGTTGAAAACGATATCACAATTTACCCGTTAAAAGTATGCGATAATGAAAAATCAAACCATTTCGATCTTTTATTATTAAATAAAAATAATACGACCCATTATTGTTATATTAAAAATTTCACCAAATTAATTAGATCGCAAGTAACTAAAAGTTTTAATGATATCGAATTTTGTAAACGATGTCTAACCTACTTCACTGTTAAATCTAAAAAGTTAAAAATACATAAACGAAACTGTCAAAAAATACACCTACACGAGTGATAATGCCGACTGATAATTTAAAATTTCAAAATTTCCAATACCAATATAAACTTCCAATAGTAGTTTACGCGGATTTTGAATGTATATTAAAACCGATAAGTACTTGTTACCCTGATCGGAAATATTCTTTTACAGTCGCGAATGAACTACACGAACCTATGAGTTTTTGCGTTTATTTCGTTGTAGAAAATTCAATTCCCGCTAATATTAAAAAACATTTGCCATCAGAACCGTTCTTATATAGAGGTAAAAATGCTGCGGAAAAATTCGTATCATATCTCGTTGAAAACATAAATTTATTAGGTTTGCTTCTTAATAATATTATACCGTTAAAAATTACAAAACAAGATAAAATCAAATATAAATCTACTACACATTGCGAAATGTGTAAACGCGAATTCACGTTATTTTACAGACCCGTTAGAGATCATTGTCATATTACCGGCCGTTACCGTTCCGCATTATGTAATAATTGTAATCTGAGGAGACAAAATCAAAAATTTGTTCCCGTTTTTATTCACGCTAGTTCAAATTATGATTCTCATTTTATCGTCCGCCAATTAGGGTATGATATTAGGCAAATAATTGTTATTCCAAATTCGACTGAAAAATATATATCATTTTCAAAAAAAACGTGTAACGGAATAACTATTAAATTTGTTGATACTTTTCATTTTCTAAATAGATCCTTAGCGGAACTAAGTAATAATCTACCAAAAAATCAATTTTTTCATACTAGTAAATTTTTTTCAAATAATGATATGGATTTAGTCACTCGAAAAGGTGTATATCCTTACGAATATACCGATTCGTGGGAAAAATTGGAAGTACAAGAACTACCTCCTAAAGTCGAATTTTATAGTAAATTAAATGCGAAACATATAAGCGATGAAGATTATAATCACGCGGTTCAAGTTTGGAATCTTTTTAAAATTAAATCGTTGGGCGACTACAGTGATTTATATTTGAAAATTGACGTATTGCTTTTATGCGACGTTTTTGAAAGTTTTCGTTTGCTTTGTTTATCTTCACATAATTTAGATTGCGCGCACTATTTAACCGTTCCAGGGTTTGCTTTTGATGCGATGCTATTTTGTACTGGTATTGAACTTGAGTTGCTTAACGAATACGAAATGTATATGTTCTTTGAAGCCGCTGTAAAAGGAGGAATATCGTCATGTATTAAAAAACATTCAAAAGCCAATAACGAATATATAAAAGAAACATATAATCCAAATTATCCTAAAACATTTTTAACATATTTAGACGCGAATAATCTATACGGGTGGGCGATGAGTGAATATATTCCGTATTCTAACTTTGTATGGACTGATAAAATTACTATTACAGATATATTAAATACCCCTAATAATTCTAAAACAGGGTATATATTAGAAGTCGATATAGAATACCCTGAAAGTTTACACGATAACCATATGGATCTACCATTTCTTCCAATTAATAAAAGTATAAATCACACAAAACAAACAAAATTACTAACTACATTAGAACCAAAAGAACATTATATTTGCCATTATATCAATTTAAAACAAGCTGTCAATCACGGGTTGAAAGTAACTAAAATTCACAGAACGTTAAAATTTTATCAAAAACCATGGTTAAAACCGTATATTGAATTAAATACGGAAAAACGACGAATTGCAACAAACGAGTTTGAAAAAGATTTTTTTAAATTGTTAAATAATTCTGTCTTTGGTAAGTGTATGGAAAATGTAAGAAAAAGAATGAAATTAGATCTTGTAAGTGAAAATAAAAAATTATTAAAACTTATTTCTAAGCCGACTTTCAAAGACAGAATTATATATGATAAATCACTTTGTGCTGTATTATCAAACAAAACGTCTATTTATTTTAATAAACCAATTTATGTAGGTTTCGCGGTATTAGAATTGAGCAAACCTTAATGTATGAATTTCATTATGATATAATGAAAAAAAAGTATGGAAACAAAATTTCGTTATTATATACTGATACTGACAGTTTGTTTGATGAAATATTGACAAATGATTTTTACGAAGATATGTTAGATCCAGATTTGAAAATGTTTTTTGATACTAGCGATTATCCTCCTGATCATAAATGTTATTCTACTATAAATAAAAAAGTAATTGGCAAATTTAAAGACGAATGTAACGGTATTCCGATTAAGGAATTTATTGGTTTACGATCAAAATTATATACCTATACTACGCGTGACAATAATATTCAAAAGAAAGCGAAAGGAATTAAAAAATGTGTAATTAATAACTAGATCTCGTTTAACGATTTCAAAAATTGTCTTCATAATACTCTTTCGGAAACAGAAAAACGTAGAATTATGAAATTAATAAGATCAAAAAAACATATAGTAGAATCGGTATCAATTAATAAATTAGCGTTAAGCAATAATGATGATAAGAGAGTATTATGTGATAACGGGATAAATACAATCCCGTACGGTCATTATTCATTAAGCCATTCAAGTTGATACTTTATAGCCGAACAATGAATCATCTTTTTATGTTACAAAATAAACACAATCAACGTAAAAACATCGTTTTTAATATTTACGATACTCAGGCTATGGGACTTAGAAATTTTAATATCTATTATTCTAAAATATTTAAATTTCTTCGTGAAAAAGTAGAAGAATATGATAATAATGTGGAGTGTGTTAAAAATTGTACAAAGTTTGATGTATATCAAAATACTTGTTGTAATAATCATTTAAAATGTGATCAACGCGTTACTCAACTTTGGAATACTATATCTCAATTATTTTAACATATTTTAATTTACCATGACATTTTATGTATATATTTTTAATACCTGAACAAAAAACGATATCGACAATATTCAAATAATTTCCTACACAAAAAAATGTTCATTGAAACGCATACTGGAAACGTGATTGTGTTAATTGCAATGAAACCGATAATAAATTAATCTTTTGACCTTCTACTTACAACACGTACTGACGATAATGCATTTTCTGTGTATATAAACCGATTAAAAATTGTGGTTCAGCATCCAGAAACATATCAGCTGCTACAATGAATAGTCATGTGGAATATTGGAAACGTTTAAAGACATTTTATAAAGTCGAGAAAGTTGGGCGAAAAAAACATTACCACAGATATTATCCTAATAGGAATCAAAACCCCCACAAACTGGCAGCCGCCGGCTTTGTTTATCAAGGCGATGGAGACACCGTTCGGTGTTTGACATGCCGGGTAAGGTTTATGGAATGGACGGCGGAGGATTGCCCAATAACATTGCATAAACATTTGATGCCGCAATGCCAGTTTGTGGTAACACGACTTGGATGTACTGAAGCCGGTTGTCAAAATTCTCAGAACTATTGTTGGAAGGGGGTCGAGTGATTATCATCATTAAAGTATTTTAAAAAATAGGTGATTATATTAGTTTCACAATGTAATTTAGTTACTTATAAAAATAACTTATTATAATATGTACTACACAAGAACATACATATACAGTAATTATTCGTTACCTGTAAAATAAGTAAGGTTCTTCATATATCGTTTTTACATTTCTCTATTTCAAAAATTTTGTCTTATAAGTCTTTCCTATATCATTTTTTTTTAAATATGTAATTATTAAAATATATAATGTATTCTATACGTTTCTCTATTACTTTTTTATCTTAGTTAATACGGTTCAATTTTTAGTTCTTAAAAATTTAATTTATCTTTTGTTTAATTTTTTAAAAAATATGACTCTTTTTTTTAAAGGATTCTTGGTACGTTTAATTAACAAATTATTATTTTTGTTTGTTATATATTGGGGAGGACTGACTTCCAATTGCTGTCAAAAAAAAAAAAAAAAATAATATGTTAATATAATCTTAATTATTTTGTTATCATAGTTCAAATAGTTATTTTTTATGTACTTGTTAATGTAATCTCAATTATTTTGTTAGTCATTTTGTATGTACATAGTTATTTTGTATGTACTTGTTAATATAATCTCAATTATTTTGTTATCACAAAATTTGTAACTATTCAAATAATCATTTTGTATTACTTGTTAATATAATCTCAATTATTTTGTTATCACAAAATTTGTAACTATTCAAATATTCATTTTGTATGTATTTGTTGATATAATCCGATCATTATATATGTATTTAATGGTATGATAATAAATATTGTGATCTGCTTTGATTTGTTATTATTATTTCGTAGGAATAATTAAAATAAAACCAGTGTTTTGTTAACAATACAATTTATTACACTCTTTACAACAATGAAATATTTCTCAATACAAAAATTCGAGTCATATCAATTTGAAGGTTATAGGTTATCCATCGACTGTAACGTAAACAAGCGTCGACAATAATACATATCAACTCTATTTTTATAAATTTTATTTACAAACTGAACTTTTATTCTTCTTCATCGATATTACTATCAATTATTGTGTGAAATCGATTGGTCTTTCTTTTGAATTATCAATTGTAATATTAATTCTTTCAATTTGTATAGTACATCATCATTTGCACATTTCAATCCGAATATCGATAGATTATTTTGTTCTGTTCTAACTAATCCGCCCGTAAATTCATTAAAGACATACACAGTGTTATTCTTAAAAAAGTATAAATTGCCATCAGAAAATCTAAATGATGAATCGATTTTAGGCGGTATTCCAGGAAATGTATCGGATATATAACCCCATGATTTAGTAGTGAACATACACTCATTGACTTCTCTATAATAATTATCATCATGAAATATATAAGTTTTACCTGTATAACTGTTAAATACCGCATGCAAATTATTCGGTTGTATGTTAAATAAAGACTGGATATGCTTCGGATAACCATGACTTAATTTAAGACTCATTAAATCAAACATGAATACCAAAGAATCTATAAACATAACTATCTCGCCAGATGGCCGTTTATATACAGCTAAAATTTTTGTGAAATTTCTTGGAAGAAACGTTAACCAATGCTTTATTATAAGCGGTTTGGTGTATATCATCTCTGTCGGATTTAATATCCACAGCCATTTTTCATGTAATATATATATTCGTTTATCGGCAATTAAAAATAAATTAATATTTTTAAAATTACAAAGATCAATTTTATTTGTATCTATAGGACGCTCGTCTTCCGTCTCTGGTATTGAAGAAGATGGTGACATCGGTATGAAAGAAGTCATAAAAGTGTTTTGTGTCTTACCATACAAATTTTGAATAGCTAAAACATCATCATCACCTAACTCGATTTTACCGTTGTAATAAGCATACATTACAGAATCTGATACATCTGAATGTGATAAACCTATAGCATGGCCGATTTCGTGTATTAAAGTTGCATACAAACTTGATTGACCAAGAGGAACGACTTTGCCAGTCGAATATGACCAATTTTCATCTTCATCAATATGAATTTCTCGTCTTGAATTATTATAATCAGGAAAATATGCGTGCGCTAATGTTCCGCCTTTGCCGTCAAACATTCTCGTACATTGCCATGATTCTTTTTGCATCCTTTGTTTCAATCGTTTATTAGAAATTAAAATATCTGTATTCACTCTATCATGTTTGAAACGTATACCAGACTTTTCCTCCCATACTGCGAAAGCTTGTTTAGTCAATTCTAACACCTCTTGATTCGCTAAATAATAATGCCATGTTACTTCGGGCTTGTTCCATTTGAAACTAGATACTCGATAATCGATAATATCACTGTTACCGCACCTAGTTTTCGACATTGAGTTTATAGTTTCATTATTTAATTCGCCATCAGTAGGCAATTTATAGTATTCTTGTAATATAAGTAACGCGTTAGCAATATCTGATTCATTTACCGCTTGCAACGAAGATTCATCATCTGTTTTAAGATAACCATAATCATATAAATATCGCTTAACTTTATCCATTTCAATCTGTGTTGTATTATCGGTCGAAGAATTTGCTAGTAATATTTGATCGCATTTTGCCCATAATGTTAAAAAAATATTACAGATTTAAGCGGCGTCATAGTTTCCGATTGTACTGTACAATGACAAATACCAAACAACGTCATTAATACTTATAAAAAAATATATCACGCCATTATCCCTTCTCCTAAACATTTGTTTACAAACAGACGCGCTCCGGCGGTCGCCGAACTCCGAATGTTTACGTTTACGTTTTTTCACCGCGTGTCCCAGCTTTACTTTGTTTACGGACGAGTGTTTATGTTTACGTTTGTTACTGGGTCAGCGTGTCGTCGATCGGCGGCCAAGGAAAACAACGAGAGAGAAAAAAACGTAAACATAAACATTCTCTCTCGGCACAAACGTAAACAACGCAAAGCTGGGACACGAAAAACGTAAACATAAACACGCGGAGTTCGATGACCGCGGTGGGTGCGGGGTAGGGCGGGGGTGGGAAGGAAGGAAAAAAATGTAAACATAAACAGACGAGAGGACGTAAACAACGCAAAGCTGGGACACGCGGTGGAAAAAAACGTAAACATAAACACGAGGAGGTCGATGACCGCGCGGCGGGTGCGGGGCGAGGCGGGGGTGGGGAGGAAGGAAAAATGTAAACATAAACAGAGGAGTGGGGGGTGTGGCGAGAGAGAAAAAATGTAAACAAACCGGAAAAAATGTAAACAAACGAGCGGAGTTCGGTGACCGCGCGGCGGTTATATAGGTGAAGACGGGGGTGGAGAGGGTGAAAAAAATGTAAACATAAACAAACGAGGGGGGCGTGGCTGTCCCAGAACCAACCTTTTATTACTACTTATGTAATAGCTGGCTTGGACTTAATAATGTAAGTAGACTATTTTAAAAATTAGGTGTTACATATAAAGTATACAAGACGATAAGATTCGGGATACATGACACGCATAATCGCGGATCATAATCTAGACTCCTGTATGACCTTTACATGTTCTGATTATACTTGCTGACAGAGAACCTCGCTTAATTATTTTAGCATTGTGTCCAGTGGATTTATTTTCTTTAATTCTAACACTGTCAGTATTGAAAGTACGAAATGACGTAAAGCTTCTCACTTGGTCGACGACAGCCATAAAATTAAGCATATCTCGTTCAAGTTTTTACAAAAACAATTTTTTTATAATTTTAATAACTTGTTTATTAAAAACGCTACCTACCTCCGTAAACCTTATGTACATGCCTTCTAACCGCAGAGTTTAACTTTATATGATTCACACAAAAAATCAGTTAATTAAAAAATATATCATTTTCAAATTAATAAGATATCACGTATCTTTAACGCATAGTACATGTGCAATATATACGCTTTACACGTTAAACTGTGTTTTTATAAGGTAATAAAAAATTAGAAGATACTTTACAGAAATAAAAAATTCTGTTCTATTATTATATTATGGGAGGGGGGATACATTACTCGTAATCCGGTACGGGAATATTTAGTAGCTCATGTTAGTGGTTTCAGCCGAGTTACGTGTCTGCTGCCAGTTCGGATATAACAAGCTAAAAACATTTGTCTTGTTATATTACTACCTCTTAATACAGATTACTCCTTTTTCCTAAACAGTTTGCCTGCGAAATAGCTAAAATAGGTAGGTAAAATAGGTATCCTACATTTTATCCTTTACTAACAGATACTGTTTTATTTTCTATGGAAACTATAGCGTATTCCAATGATTCAAAATGGTACGTATTTTGGATCTTATTCCTTATCACAAATTTACTAATTTGACGTTAATTTTCAACTCAGTTATCTTATCTGGAGATCTGATTTCAAAAAATTACAAGCAGTTTGCCACCAAGCAAAAGACGTAATTTTGTTCCTACAATTCTCAGGAATGGTCTCCATTACATTGAAATTTCATATCATAATTGGTACTACCAATATGATCAATTGATTGCCATACGTCTATATGTAACGCTCATGAATTATATAGCTGTGCGGTTTACTATTTTTGCTTTTGATGAAATTATTATTAAAATCTAGTACTTCTGATAAAATATATTGGAGAGATTAAATTTGTCTTTTCTGTACTAGTAAATGTTTTTTCTGATTGCATGTGTCTTTGTATGTGTATTTCTAGAGTCGATAAACGCGTTTAAGGTAGTCATAAGTCTTGAGCAAACACATTTCAATCAAAGGACGAGATTCATGTGTCACTTTTTGACTTTTGTTGCAGATATAAGAACTTAGTGACGTACACTGTATTGCGCTTGTGAACATAAAATTGAACCTACTTTACACCCTTTGCAGTGACCCTGTATTTTAGACACCTAACCGCTTCTTTGGGGTTAACAAAATAGAAAATTCAGGTGTTATTTATCTGTAATGGAAGACAATTTCCACCTATAGCCTGTTTTCACATCAGGCTAAGACGTAGTGAAGTTGTATTACTTATGAAAACTTAATATTTCAAATCTTACGTATGAAAGACGTTTACCAAATACATTGATATATTTACTAAAAATCTTTTATTATTTGTAAATATGTAAATAAATTTTTAAAATATTTTCTTGTATGTTGTTAGCTTTACTCTTTAGTAAATCTTGCACCTAAATCGGCTAATCCATTACAAAATTTGGAGGAAATGAGCAAACCTAAGGCCCTACTCCTTCACGGAAAAGATAACAGCCACATGTGTTGTGTGTTTGTGCGTACAAATACATTTATGTATCAATGTACAAACACCACACACACTCAAAATTTATCGATTGTTTGAGAGATACCCATTTTGCGACAGAAAATTCTGGAGATTGTTCAAACGATACTTGAAAGTATTTCATCAAACCTTGATGTCTTCATCGCTCATAAATCAAGAGAAGCGGGGTAACCTAAGAAGTAATTCTCTCACTTATGTTATCAATCTACAAGACCAAATGAGTATTAAATAATTAGTAATTATATTAGTATTAGTATTAGTAATAAAGTAGTATTTCTTTATTGCGTTGATTCTGCTTAATAAATTTTGAACGGTTGCTCCAGTTTTAATATTATACATGTTTCGTAACCTTAACGTGATAAAGAAGTATATGGAGGAGAAGAAATCGATGTGTCTAAAAATAATTACATAATTGTATCGGAACTGGTACTCTATTCAGCGGGTACTGGTACTAATACTGGTACTCTATTCAGCAGGTACTGGTACTGATACTGGTATTCTATTCTGTGCTCTATTCAACGGGTAATGCATGACAATAGATTTGTGTTACGTTTTAATCACTCAAATCAAAGTAGAGTAAGCTTTTTAGTTTGGAACAATAGAATGAAGCTAAGCTATGGTAGATCCTTAGCCAAACTCTAGATTCAGCTTTTTATAAGAATAATGATTTAACATACTGGCAGTTAGTTATAGCTACTGACCGGTACATCTCACAAACTAAGAATTTATATTTTCTTAAAACTACATGGATAATATGAATGATCATGGTTTTGACGTAGACAAGTGATAAGAAGAGATCTTATGAAAGTAATCAGACGTCAATATAGGTTTTTGAATTTGTTTATTCTGAAACAACAAACATATCTCTATGGCTCTCATAATAAATAACAATTTAATTTCAGAAATTTGTATTTGAAACGGGAGATATAAAGACATAAGTTATCGATAATGACTCGTTTGAATCAGGTAATATTGAAGGCATTATGGCGTTACTTGAAATTAGTTTTGTAGCTTAGTTTAGTACACCGCACGTAAGTCACTAACTGTTAATGTCTCACAAATTCTTGTATAATTTTGTGGGCCACTCAGCAGTAACTACCGAACATTCTAACCTCTGCAGCTCCTTTATCGCCGCAGTAAGTTAGTAAATTCGTGGCTTTATTGTCACCTGCGCGTAGAGTTAACAATCGCTACGTTCGTCTACTTTTAATAACGTTCCACGAGATTAAACCGTTTTCGTATGGTATGGTATATAGTTATGTATGGTAGCGGTTATAGTTCCTAGAGTGCTATTTCGGTCATGCTTAATCTACATTTTAACTGCTCTCTACACAAAGCTCATTTTTAATTTAGGTTACATTATGAGGACTTAGCACTCAACGTCTAGCTATTTCTGTGCTCACTAAATAGTCTTTACTTTACACAACAAATGAACGAGAAATCAGTTAAAGAGATTAGAACACATGTACATTTATGGAAAAAATGCCCGCTGGGTTTATACTAGACATTTTCATTAAACTTGAGTATGATTAGAGATTTTGGGATTTTAGGTCATCTATTTGATTACAATGGAAACGTGCCGAGTTCTGATACCAGAAAAACAAATGTAGTATTATGTACGTATATCCGGCCTTATGATGTCAAGTATACTCATTCCAAGTGACAAGTTTAAACAGATATATACTAAAAAAAAATTAACGCTATGTCTGTGTTACCCTTGTAAGGAAGTAACAAGCTTCCTCAGTATTTAATATATGGACCAACATTTGGAAACTATTTGGAAACTAAGGTTAAACGGTGCTGGATTCATTCTGATTAAAAAAATTAATCTTAATCTTCTAGGAGTAATATTATTATGTAAAGTTATGCTACGCAATACGTTGTTAATTACGCTTATTGCTACCTCGGTAATTATGTAAGGTTATGTTACGCAATATGTTGTTAATGACGCGTATTTCTATCTCGGTAATTATGTAATGTTATGTTACGCAATATGCTGTTAATTACGCGTATTTCTATCTCGGTAATTACGCGTAGTGCTATCTCGCCAATTAGGTGTATTGCTATCTCGGTAATTTCTTGTGTTGCTGGCATTTCCCTTGTTTGTATTGCAATTATTGCTGAATTTAACTCATTTATTGTTTATAACAGTTGAAAGGCACGATTCAGTTCAAAAAACGTCCTTTCTGTAAAATTATCTCTTCTATATTTATAATATTTCATTGAGTGTTTTGTTTACTATTTTTCAGTATTTACTATTATTTGTCAGTATTTAAGTTGGTATTTATATAGTGTTTCGTTTTCTATTACCTTAAGTAATTACAAACAGAAAATGAGACTGTGATGCAGAAACGCATGATTAATAAAAACAAATAAACTGTAAGAAGAACACTTGATGAAGGTAAATATTTACCTCACGTAGATTCGTATCTGCACCTTGAAGACAGTGCACAATGAATATTTATGTTCATGTGAGTTACGAATATGCGAGTCTAATTATCATTATCTGGCGTTAACCTACAGTTGACAAGTGCGAGTATAGAATTGCATTATGAAGATGAAGCTAATGACAAAATCTAATGTAATTACAAATCAAAACATTTGAATTCTCTGACACAATCATCTCGATTCTCACATTCCTAACGAAACCTATCCTTCTGATAAGTTTGTGCTAAAGTAGGCAACAATTACCTTTCTTTATATAGTGTTTGTATGAAATACTTTAACACAACAAAATTGCATTTCCAGAATCGTTTAATATATTATTTTTTGGAAATTTCCTTATTTTACAAGTACATAAAATTCATAACAAAAGATAACTAAGAATATCTAATAATCAAATAACGTATAACATTACCATCAGAATGCGCTTTATACACCTGATTTCCAACGAGACAAGACGAATGATGTCATTTGCTGACATAATTTAAAGTTATCAGTCATCAAAAATGCCTTGTAAACAACACATAAAAGTAGGCGTGTTTGAATACATACTTGTCTTATTTCATTACTAACTTCGGAATTTTACTAACGCTGTTTCTAGCTATGGTACATCATCACTTTGACCAAGTCTATTTAGTAAATTTTACCAAGTTGAATTCATCCATATGATGTTTAAATATTACCAAAATACCCTTGACTTTTTGCTTTGCATATTGTAAATTCCTGTTGTGTATGTATTGTAATTTTATCTGTATGCATAAGTTTTAATTGATCTAAACACACTCAGCAGCTACAGAATTGCAAACATTAGCATCGGAAGGAACGTTTAAGCCACATTGTGACGCAGCTATAAAGGTTTGCCCTTGAAGCAAGAGTTGTACAGAAGTAGCCCTAAGGATAAGAAGTGTTCGCTAATCCTACAACGAAAATACTTATGTCGTATGATGGTTTGGCAGCAGTAAGCTTCTAACGTTAATGAATTATAATCAAAATTGCTCTTTATCAGAGACGTTGTAATCTACTCAAGCCTCAAGGAGGAGGATCTTTGTTAATTATTAACGACGTTTTTATTGGGACCCATAGGGCCCATCTAGGGTTCTCAAAGTTGAGGATCATTAGGGAACATAAGTATGCAAATTGTTTAATGGCGCATGCATAAACAAAAATAATCGACATAAATTCAGCAGCAGTATCAATGTCTGGCGATAAAAAAAAAACTTTCAGTGATTGGTCAGTTCAACTCGTAACTACAATAAGAATGGTAGAGGCACACACACACACACACACACACACACACACACACAATTAATAAATTACGTAATGTGAAACTTAAATATTAGATCACATGTTTCCTTTCGCAAATGAAAACGCTAAGTTATCGAGTAAAGTGTTAAAGTAAAAACTGTCCGTACAGTAAACAAACGACTGGAAATGTTCCATACTGTAGTTCAAGCGGAAGTCACAGTGATGGTACACGACCACATTGTGTACTTCTGGACCTACGCCTTGCCCACCGCGTTGTCATGGCAACAAGGAGCGACGCGACGCCAATAGTGGCGCCAGTCTGCAACCGTTTCACGTCATTACGTATCCTTTGTAATCCCTCTCCTTTGTATGTTGTGCTATGAAGAAAACAAAGAGCTCTCCATCTACAAAAGAATAAATTCAGACAGAAGACAGACTGAGATTCCTTTCTTGATTGTTTGAAAATGTATTATATATTCATCTTCAAAAAACACCATTACTGCCCTAGATGTAACTTGTTTTGTACAGGATATAAATTTTCTTAGTGACACACCGTGTTGGTTTCAAGAAATTGTGTGATATTGGTACAACAAAGCAGAATATTCATTTCTTCTACAAGTTCTCAAAAATAAAACTATATTAATATTAAATATGAATGGCCACGAATGCTATTAAATCTGTTACCAATGTTAAAAAACAAACAAAAAAAAACACTGCAATGCTACAGTACATACTTTATTCTGATGATGCTACAGGCAAACTCCGTACACTCTGGCCAAAGCTTACATTTTGTTTTATAAGTTATTCTTTACAATTATTAACGAAGGTAAACAGAAATGTATTTAAGCTTGGACTATCGTATCAGTCAGCTTTCAAAACATTTGTTCTACGACTGTTATACGTATCTGTGGATATGTGGACTTGAACACGTTTTGAATATTATTCAATTAATACAAATGCTCTCCTACCGTGAGGTAAAGAATATTAAATCGTGAGATTCTGAATTTTATCAATATTAAATTCTTCCGCTACCATCTGTTAAATATTTATTGCAGATATGGATAAAGTGTGGACACTACAACGTCTGCACGCTACACAGTATATTGTAAGGAATGTAAAGCTAACGTCTGTTACGCGTGACATCGAGACAAAATTTGCTAGCCTTGGTTCCTCTCTCTTAAGTATCAGTATAACCTTGTGGTTCTAAAAAAGTATCATCCTTTTCAATAAATAGCGAGGTCTACCAACATTACAGAGAAAAAGAACATATACTATTACGATAGAACATGAAAAGCTCTAATGCTTCAGGGCATCAGAATCTCCCTGTTAGAATCAAATCAACTGCACTTTGTCATGGCTCTGTATGTTATGCACTTTGTGTAATACATACTGTACATACACTACCATGAGAGTAGGCCTAAGTGTATGTTGCAATTATTCAGCCTTGCAGTAGTAAAATTGCCCCTAGTACAGTTGTAGTAATAATATAGTTCTTACTCGTATATTGCACTAACACTGGTAAGAAAGAACGTGCAACTAGTGAGTATCACGTTTGTGTAGACAAAAAACCGTTTACATCTTGGGTAAACTTAACAACCACTGTATTCAAACGTCTGTTTAAAAGTTTCTTGAAAACCCTATTTTTGATATGTGTTAATGATAATATTTCACTAGTCGAGAGAATTAATTTCAGTACACTTACAATCCATTTTTTTCTGAATTAACTTTCATTCAACACCATATTTTTGTATAGAATACAAAACAAATCTACTGCTCTTTAGTTAAACAATCACTTGATAACAATCACGTGAAAACACGTGTATTAGTTACGGTCTCATTTTTGTATCTACTAAATGTGTCGGGGCATTCCATCTAAAGTACTTGCACGGTCGGATATTACTATATGAGGCCCGATCCAGACAAGTGATATAAGACAGATTTTTCAATACATATGTACATAGGTCTACAATATTACTGAACGTTGAAGTAGCACTGAAAACAAGCTCAACTAACAATCTAAACGAACAATATCATGTGGCAGATATTGTGAAATATACGCTAACACACGAGAAAGCAATTTATAGGCCTATGACAATTTATTTGGGAAATTTGTACTTACGCCATAGAAACCTGGACATAAAGAAAAGCAAAAACGCTTGTTCTACTGCAGAAGATTACTGATGATACCATAAACAGAGAGATTATCAAATAAGACAGCTGTGACAAGAGTGAATGAAAGAAGGACGCTTCTGAAAAAACTGTGGAAAGGTGAAATAATATGATTCACAATTTATTGTAAACCTTGAAAGAATGGTGGAATGATGGAAAGATGTAGTATTAGATGAAGGTCAAGCCACGAGTATATGGACAAAGTTATAAAGGAAAGAATATAAGGAAATACGGAGACTAGCTCTGCAATGAAAGAAGTTGCAGGCCGAACAATCTACGGGTTGAAGAGAAGAAGTAAAGATGCCAATATGTCAGGAACATTGAACTGGATTGGGTTGGGTCGTTCTTTGGAGAAGAGAAGACAAAGAACATTTAACTTGGAGGCAGAAATCTGATGAAAAACTGGTAATGACCAAAAATGGAAAATCAGAACAAAGTTATAATGATAAATAAAGACCATAAGGTTATACAGTTAACATAGATAACAAATAGGCCTACATAGATATCTTAAGTCGCGTCAAAAGCGTAGTGTTGCACGCTACTAAAATAACGAATTGTTGAAGCACTTGCAATGTTTAAGGATTTACACAATTGATCATCATAAGGTCATCAGTCCGAGGCTCTCCATTTATTTCTATATTGCGTCAATATAGCACTTCTATGGACGCCTTGCTTTACTTTTGTCGTGTATTCTCAACATGGCCTACCGCTTGAGTTTCTGTCCTGAATAGAGACTTCAATGATACTTTTATTAGGCTATAATGGCTTAACACATGTCCAATCATTCTATCTCTTCTAAGTTGAACATGTTTCCAAAGTGTGGTGCTTGTTATGACCGTCGATATAACTTTCTCTTTTGCTACCTTTTCTACCTATAGGATTGACAACATTCATTGGCGTTATCACACTTCTTAGCCTTTCAATCTTCTTTCACTCCAGATGAGATGGTCCACATTTCACAGCCGTATATGGTCCTCATTGCACACATACCTTTGGATGATGTTCTTCTTGACACCAAGGTACACTTTACTGGAAGCTATAAGGCTCTTTTTACAAGGCGCTCTAGTTGAAAAAATCCTTTTGCCTATCTCCTTTATGCCTACGATTATCTAACGTTTGCTTCTGACATTTTCAGTTATTGTGCTACCTAGGCAAGAAAACTCGCGCACTTGTTCCACTCTCCACCCAGTGTTAAATTGATTATATTGTTTTTATTTTTATCAGATACTAATAATTTTGATTTCTTCCTGCTCGTTTTCACGATAAATTGATTTTGGAGTGTCTGTCCCATTTGAGGATGTAATTCTTCTATATCTTTTTCAATTTCCGCAAGTACATCTAATTATACTATCAGCAAAACGTAAGGTGTTTACAGTTTCTCCCCCAATTTTCACTCGTTTCTTTACTTTTTCTTTAGGTTTAACCGTTTCTTGCTTTACAAATGCATCCAAAATCAGTGGAGACCGATTGCGTCCCTGTCTGACCTGGTTTTGTATCTTAGCTTCTACTTTTGCAACTCCAACTTCAATCACAGTTGTCTGCTTCATGTAGACATCGAGGATCACTCTCTCATATCAACAAATGCAATCTAAATCTCTTTTTCTTTTCCTTAATTGTTTTCTAAAGTATTTCTCAAAACCAAAATCGTTTACCCCCCTATTCAGTCAAAATAAAATTTGATTCCCCCCACAATATTCTTATAACGTTTTACTTTTTTATATTTGTTTTTCGTTCTGATGAGGACATTTTCTGTAAGTATTTACGATGCTACATAACCCTGATGGAGCCTTCGCAGATATCCAACCAGGTTTATTTGCTAACGTTACCGTAATATACCCCTCGAAACATTACCCCTCGTAATGTGATTTTTTTACGTTTCATTCACAATGCTTATTAGTTCTCCATGTATGTTGTCTACATTGCTCATCTTATTACATCGCAAGTCTTGTAAAGCATTGTTGAATTATAATCGTAAAATGCTATCTCTTTTCGTTTGAATCAACCTACTCTTCATTTCTTGTGCGACTTTCTCTTATTTTATTTCATACACTTCATCAAGATATTCTTTCCATATTTTAGCCTTTTCTTCGTCTCCGAAGTATAAATAATATGTATGGAACATTAACATGTTTTACTAACTGATCTTTTATCTTCCAATTCTTGAAGCTAAGATGTAGATATAAAATTAACTTTCTACAATGTTTACTAACTTGTAGTATAAGAAAGAAAACAGACATTTAATTTACAGTAGGATCGTTAGATACACTTATGGCATCAAAAGAAAAATGTATCATCAATTTGCTTGCAAATAGTTAATCCGCAAGCAAACCATAGATATCCACATTTAATGTCAGTCCCCATTGCGATCATTCCGCAATTATTGTAGACTTCATTTTTATTGTGTTTAATATTCTAATAGATGTAAATCGTATAGGCCTAATTTTGGTTTCAGGCAATTGGCTGCTCACACTCGCCTAGCTCGTAAGTGTATCTGTCCGCATAAGCAGAAAAACTCTAATTCAAACAGGAGAGCAGTCTATAATTCTGTTGTGATGTATAGAGGGATTATACAAGTGAGTAATTAGCTTAACACAGGGGAAAGCCGTGATACGCGCCACTGACGTCTCACAACAAACACATACATATAACGTGTGTTTAAGTCAATTTATGAGGAATTTTTTGTTTAAAAAATACAACAGGCCGTATTAATGCATTTGTTTTGGCACACTAATAGTGGAAAATTAGCAAGAAAATACTATTTGACAGATTAAATTAGCGTATATCTTCCTCATGGATTCTGGAAGTATATAAAAAATATTATTGATATAATAGTATTATACTTAGTGCAAATTAGGTGAAAAACATAGTTTTGGAAAAATATTCAAATATTTGTTAACTGTGTTACACACATTATTTCTATAATCTGTGGTTCAATAAGTCAATGATGCAAAATAAAATCCCTTACAGTTTATAAACTAGGATAAAATGTACCCTAAAATCATTTTATAATCCCCGAGAACACGCAATTGAGAAATTCAGTGCGGGCAACTAATAGTCTTCAGAAATTTGATAAAACGAATTATAGGTTCTTCTTTGTATAAATTATGGACAATGGTATCAGGAGGACGCTATAGATTTTGTGCTTGCATGCTTTCTAGCCAGGCAAAACTTTGTCAGGATTCGGCTCACGGTTAGAACCATCGGGCTAGCGGTCAGAGTCTGTTGTATCCATCTATCAACTATCAACACTTTACTGAAAACACGTTAAACAAACATAACGAGTTTTTTATTCATCATTTGAGTCGCTAATTCACAGAAAATTCTTCCAAACCAATATACAGAATGCTGTACCTGCTGCTGTGTTTGCTATGCGAAATACCATTGCGTGACAGATTTGAATGTGTAAGCTGCAAGTAATTTTTTAATATAAGGATTTAACAATTAAAAACTTATACGCGTGAAAATTCGTTAACACACTTCACACTTCACCCTTGGAAATACTCTTTCATGGATTAACTAGTAACAACATTAATCCTGACTTTAAAAGATTTTTTTTGTAATTTAAAGCGCAACGGTTAAATATCCGGCAACCATTTTCTGCTAAAATAATTATATTAACAACAAATATTATAATTTCGAATAAATAAATTAACTATAATTGCATCAGTACATAAATTCAGAGAAATTTAATAAATGCGAATTTAATGTAGCCCATATTGGAATTTAATTGCAGACGAATAAATTGGAAATGCATGATTATTGTGACCAAATTAAATTGTACTATTTTCACAACAGGTTTTTGTTTTACCTCAAGTTGTTTCAGTATTCAGTTACAACAGTGTGTCAAACAATATGATAAATCTTCTTCATACACTAGGGTAAACTACTTTAAATACAGAAAGATTATTTGGTAACAGAATTTATTTTAAAAGGTTGCAGTTGTTCTAATTTTGGGTGCAGTTGTAAACGTTTTAGGTGGAAAGACGACTGTCTCCGATCTACGGTAGCCGTGTACATGGGCACAAATCGTTAAATATTGTGAGGGTTCAAAGGTTGTCACGCATATAATTTGTCTAAAGTAATATTACCTTTATAGTAACCACACAATACTACTATGAAAACAACTTAACTTAGACTTAATATTAAAGACATACAAATGCAGACTGAGAAGACGAAACGTTTGGATAAATCTCTGCTCTGACGTGATATCATAAAGAAGCAGCAAAGGCTACTGTGCAGAAAAAGAAGAAGACCTGCAGAAATAGAACGTCTTACGTAAAGCAAATAACGGATAAATGAATTTAGATTAAAGTCTAACGTAAAACTGTCAATGCAGTATGCGATCAGAAAATATTGAGTGTTGACAGATAAGTGAATAGAAGCAAACGTGCAACTTGGTCAGTAGAAACAAATTGTACGTAACTGATATTCAACACACGGTAGAGTATTGCTGGTGTGAACTTTTACTGTAACTTCGTCACTTTACTGTGGAGCTCTAAGCTTACTAGTAAAGAACAAGGAAAAATGACGACGATGCGATGTTACGTAATTGGCAAGTCACAAGTCTCCAGCTTTTGCGAAATGCAAGAACGTTTGTTATTGTTACTGCAGTGTCTGAGAGTTTTCACAGCAGAGTAAACAGGGATGTAGCACAGAGCGACACCATCAGCTATAGTTATTAGTGTGGTAACGTTTCGGATCAGTGAGCACAGATCTGATCTTAATCTCAACAGCAAAGCTGCGATGCGTTATTGCTCTTCTCCTTAGTGAATTGAGTTACACCTCATCACTAGACAATATTAGTGACATCTGTCTCCTGTGTGTGTGTGTGTGTGTGTGTGTGTGTGTGTGTGTGTGTTATATATAGAGATAGAGAGAGATAGATAGAGAGAGATGAGAGAGAGAGAGAGAGAGAGAGAGAGAGAGAGAGAGAGAGAGAGAGAGAGAGAGAGAGAGAGAGAGAGAGAGAGAGAGAGATGGCCACAGACACAAAGTCATGTTAACTATATTTAACTAGACTAACAGTATTCTTTAGGATATTTTTGTTTCCTAAGAGATGTATTCTTTACTTTTAACGTAAACACATTGCATGCCATTGTTAGACGTTTCCATTAAAAACATAATCCATTTCTATCAATTCAAAATTTTATTATACTGTAACACGCTTGTTCAGGTATTGTTAAAGTAGCTGACTTTAGTTTTACTGAAAATCGAAATTATTTCTTCATGCATCGTTTTTCTTTCGTTATAGGTTTGTGACTAACGCATAATAAAGCTAATGGACATTGCAGTTTTTTTAGCACGCACAGGTTATTACTCTAGAAGAGGAGACTATGTGGTTGCATAAGGTTTCCCCTCCATCAGTGAGCTGGCATAAATCTGTATATCCTATTACACTGATTGGCTGCATACATTGTTAGCCATTTTCCGTTCCATAACGGCCAATAAACCTTTATGAAGATTCATTGTCTCGCATCCTGGCTACATTCATAGAGACCTATTATAAGATTTTATCGCGAACACAGACTTGTGTGTATATTTCAAATTGCGTTGCTAGAGTACTCTCTTAGCAACGACAAAGTTACGCAAATATGTATGTAGTTTTTGGGGTGAGTGGGAAATAACAAAAGAAATAACACATCTAAATACGTAAGTTCTCTTTAATTGCAATAGTATATGTTTTGAATGACTGTTCTTTTAATCAGATGTTAAGAACGGTTCTTTTTGGTAATATCGAGTTACCACTTGTTACCCAAATTCTAAAACAGTGTAATTCTTAAATACCATACGTTATTTGTTTTATTACTAAAATAATTTTATTGAAAGAAAATTAACTAGTTTGAGTCAACTTCATTTGATCGAGCCATATGATGTTCCTGTATATTACTCGTTTTATTCGAATAAAATCTACTAACATTTACGTCATAAGCTGAAGCAAGTACCTGGAGCAAGTGTAAGCCACATTTATTACTTCTTTCAAATATTCAAGTGAATTATATACATCAGCAATGAATTCTTGACACATAGAAATTGTGTTGGTTAAAACGTTTTAGCTAATACTAAACAGTAGAACTTCTTGTGAAACAGCTATTTCGGTTCATATATTAGTCTTAAAAAATCATTTTTAAAATTGCATATATGTTTACATTTACACTTAATGGAAATATCCTTAATATACTATATTATTAAGGTATAGCAAAAATAAACCATTAATAAAGTTAATTTCTTTTAACCCGGTAAGTTTAATCCACAATGTATACACCCCGATTCAAGTCGGTTCTAGGTGCACGATCGATTTTGTAACATAGAGAGAGTAAATCCGTATTTGACTTTATGAGAAAGATTGCAGGTATCAAAGAGCTCTTAGTCAAATACGATGTAAGATCGCTCACGGAATGACAGTACAGGTATAAACAGTTAATAAAAAAAAAAAAATACATCGTACTAATATTGTCTGGTAAGTCTATAGTCTCACTTTATTTTGGCCTATCCTAAAAAATTTGATTCTAGTTTAACATTAATTGGATTATAATTAAATCTATGGTACATGTCAGAAAGCCTTACCACTTTAAAAAATAAAGAGAACAGAGAAGAATGTGATGTTTGAAAACGAAGTGAACCCTCACAGTATTTAACGACTTGTGTCCATTTACACGGCTACCGTAATCGGAGACAGTCGTAGTTCCACCTAATAATTTTACTGCTCTAAATGAGCAGCGAGTATGACTTGTAACTTAACAATATCGAATAATATATTTCTGATAACGTTATGCTGGCTTTGGCATAGTGCAAGGTTTTAAGGTGTGTGCTGAGTAATACTGTACTTAGAGAAATATAAAATATTTGTTAACTTTAGAACTTACTTTTGTGCTGAGTCAAATGATTCAGCGCGAGTTTATTGGCATTTTTTTTTTTTTTTTTTTTTGACGGTAAAGACAGTACAAAAGTTAATGTAATAAGGAGTGCTGCTCTCTACCCGCGGATAGGAGAGGCTGCCGTTTTCGAGTTTTCACTGTTTGATCCGTGTCGCCGTCTGCTGAGATTTTGCAGCAGTTTTAAAGCAGTGCTGCGTCCTGGTGAGAATTTCCTTACAAACGGACAACGAACGGAAACTTTTGTTAAGGTTTGTCTCAACATGGAAGCCTAACTCACGACCTCGTAGAAAATCTCTTCGGTGGAGAGTTTAGTGTGAAAATCTAGCGTCGACTTCTTTTAAATATGAGATAAGTTTCTTAATGACTGCGGTAAGTTTTGATTCGTTATATTAATTATATACTAAATTTTTAAAGGAGAAAATGTTTTTTTAGTAAGCTTGAGTAAGCGTGCCCACTTGTTGAATCATGCATTGTGAGACGTAATTGTTCGTAAAGTTTTTATAAACCAATAAAACTTGAGTATTGAAGTGTCAGAATCTCGGCTTTAATACCTAAAGTACAATAACCACAATATATTTAATTTTACACTTTCATTAACACTGATGTAACGAGATTCGGTTGAGCACTTAACCTGTTACACAATGTGTCGTCATTAAGTGGTATAAAGTTTTGCTACAATGACAGTAAAACTTTATACATATATAATTGGGAACTTACTCAGGCACGTTTTAAACGTAAATCATGTCACATTCAAAGTAATAGTATTCTCAGATTCTATGGAGTAAAAAACTATGTGTTTTAAATAAATTCTGCACCACGTGGTAACCTCAATTTCACTCAAAGTAATAAGTTCATAAGATGTTACAGAGCCAAGATAGATTATTGTATTGCAAAAGCAACTCACATTCAGTGAGGTTCAAGTTATAAAGCGTTATAAAGAATCATTTTTAGAGAACTTTTTAAGTAAGGCATGTTGGCCAAAATAATGTTACCAAGTTTTATTATGTACAACATAACTAGGTGTTGTTTTTATTTATGTATTTTGGAGGGTGTCCAAACAGTGGGGGCATTTGTGTGTGGTCTCTCACTAAAGATGTAATGTGTGACAATAGGGTTCACTGAACAGAGACAAGTCCTGCTGCCACTGAACGAAATGACATCTTAAAAGCTCCACACTCGACACCGAAGAGAACAACGTCCGCAACAACATGCCAATCATGAGATCGCCACGCTATAAATAAAAGATCATCCTTCTGGGCACATATAAGCAGGTGAAAAATATCCATTTATATTCACACGTAGAATCAACATGGCACCAGTTATAAATAATCATCAGTTTTTACCGTTCAAGTATACATTCATTTGGATCCCCAATTGATGGGACAGTTTAGTGTGAACACTAAGTATTAATTGTAAATTTCAATACATGTATAGTAAATTGTCAGTTCAGAGACTGACATGTCTACAACACAGCATCCAACTTAGATTTCCACTCATTTCTTTATAGTACTTTCGCTACAGATTTAAAGTCAGTTTTGTTATTACCCATTTTCTCAAGTTTAATTTACTATGCATAAAAACATATATTTTCTCTTATTTTTAAAATCTGGTTATGTCATTTGTATAAAAAGATTACTGGGGACGTAGGTGTTATTTTAAATTAGTTTCAACCAAGCTGTGCATGTCGAAACACTTTTCAACTTGTTTGTCGAAACAAGGTTGTTGAAACAAAGTTGTTGAGACTGGTTATAAATTGAAGAAACATGTCCGTCTCTGACACACAAATGTATTTTTTTTATATAAGGTGCTAATATTGTGCAATTTTTCCCTTTCATTAATTGGCCCTATTTTAGTCTATATAAATTCTTTATTTTAATCATGGTAACTGGGGGGCGTTAATTATTTTAAACATTTTTTATTTCTCACCTTAATTAAGTATTTTAGCACTTAGCCACTTAGGCACTTGGTTTTAAATTTTAATGTCCTGGGGACATTTGTATGCAATACCTTATGATACACATGACGTGCAAGTAACCCACACCATGGGGATACATTTATAGAAATAAATCTTTAATCCTAAGTGGGATTCCTATAAAGAAGAAGATTAGAATTTATATACACCAGAAGGCTAATAAAAAAAAAAGGGCGTGGCAAGAGACCTTTATGTATTTGTATACTATTGTATATGTAATTTGTCTTGTGGAACGTGTTATGTCTGTATATTTCTGTGTACATTTTGGGGGATATATATATATATATATATAAATATTATGCATTGCTGTACTTTTGGTGGGATATAGGGATTTTATTATTATTAGAATTTGTATACACCAGTAGACGAGTATTCTATCTCAATAATCGTGGCTGATCATTTCTTTATGAAAATTAATTATTTTATTTAACAAGTATAGTAAGTGTCACCTTTAAAGTTCATTTAAATTGGATGAATAATTATTTTAATTATTAATAGTAACTGTGAATGAAATTATTTACCTTCATCAATTTATATACTGCATTTTAAAAGAAACATATGATATAAATTTTATATTTTAAGAAATAGTTTAATGGGAGTTTTATTTTGAGGTTAATGATTATTTTACATTTTCAATTCATTGATGGTGACATAGCAATTATTTTCATGGACTCAGTTAATATTTTTCAGGTGGCCTTGTTGAGAGGGTATACTTCTTTAGTTAACCATTTAAAAGGGGAATTCTAAATCACTGTTGTTTTTTGTTATTAATATTATGAGATAGAATAATAAAACCATTGTTAATTATTTAATTCTTGAGTTTTTATTGCAAGTCCCGTCTTACTGGATCCAGCGCAATTTTTAGCTTCTCTAGGCCTTAGCCTAGTTTTAATTAACTTGTAACCCCTCTTTACAAAAAGAAATATTCTTTTTGTTTTAACTACTCAAAATGAAGTAGGGGTTTCATTTGGTAGCAGAGCGCGGTTACATTTGGTAGCAGAGCGCGCTTACGACAAGGGTCCTGTGGGTGTGACGGGGCTTGCAAACTTAGGAAATATTTTAAAATTTTCACAATGTTTAGTTCTTAAATAGAACTTAGAAAAATTTTCAAGGCCCTATATCCCAAGGTTGAAAATATTTTGTTAGTTTTAAGGTTTGAAACATATGTATATGTACTTGCCCGCCTTGCATAGTGAATAGTGCCACGTGGTAGGAAATTTTAGAAGGGGAAATCCCTGGGCAAGGCTTATCGCAGTCGGTGCTTAGTTAGTTTGAGTTTACCTTACCCATGTTTGGGGAGGTGTTGCGGTTTTTTTTGTGATTAGGCGGTATGGCCCGATCGGCAGTCGGTTTCTGCCGATAAATGGTAGCCGGAGGTAACCTAAGAAATGGTTAAAATAAATTTTCGTTGGTCGGTATTTTGTTTTCGTGTTGTGTGTGTTGTGTGTGTGTCGCGTTCCTTTTGTCTGGTGTAATCGAGTGTGAGCTGTTCAGGTAGTGGGCTAGTTCTCGCATCGTTAGGTGGACCCGCAGTCTACTCTTTGGAAGAACAGTACTTGGGTTTTTCAGATTCTGATTAGTTAGAATAAGTTTTAAAGTTTTGTAAAGTGTGCCGACCGCGAAGTGAGATGACGTCGATAAATCCTGAGTTGTTTGTTAGGGAGGAAATTGAGTTCGAGCTCCGGGCCCGGGGTAAAGAAACCCAAGGCAATGTCCAAACCTTACGGCAGCTACTCCGTGAAGCGCTGACCGCGGGTGGTGCGCTCTCCAGGGTCACTATCACTGACCCCGAGAGTGAGTGGGAGCGGTGTACGGAAAAGTGGGGTGAGCTGAAGGAGTCGGCTCAATCCGTCGAAAGTTTGGAGGAGAGACCGGGATGCTCTCTCGTTGTCCGGCGGATCCGGCAACGTATCCAGCACTTGATTCATCGGCTGCAAAATTTACTGGCACAAGTCAGTGAACCGCCATATATAACACCGCCACCATATAATATAAAAGAGATAATACAGGAGATTACCTCGACCCTCCAAGGGTCACCACCGGTAAGAGCATCTACCCCAATTCCGGTTGTTGAGGAGTCCGTGATCTCAGCGCTGAACACTTCTTCATACAGAGAAGTAGAGCCTGTACGGACTGGTTCGGGGACGGCAACGTACAACCACCTGCCCAACCCACTTGCCGATATTATTTAACAACTGCCAGTCGTGGACGGACTGGAAGCAGATAAACTACTCCCGTTTTTTAAGATAGTCTTTGAATTGAAGGACTATCCGGGTATGCTGGAGCGAACGGTGCTCGAACTCATCTTCCCCTACTGTCGCGGTACCATGGCTGACAGGGTGGCGGAGGTAATGCGACGTAAGGAAGGTGTGGATGAGTTCCACCGGGTGGTGCTGAGGGCGTTCGTACCCAGTAGAATGATGGAGCAATTGCGCCATCGGCATTTTTATAAAGTACAGGCACGGGGCGAAACATTGGCCCAGTATGTGCTGCGAATGCGCCAGGTAGCGCGTATTCTGGGAATGGGCATGTCGGAGGAAGAGGTGGTCCAACACATCCTCGACGGCGTCTCTGCCGACGACCGTCTGCGACTAGTTTTTGCACAGCGGCCGCAGTGGTTTACCGACCTGGAGCGACTCTGCGTTATGACGGAGACCATGCAGATGACCGACCAGGCGAGCGGAAACAGTAGACGAGCCGAACCAAGACCTCAGACATCGGAAGGGGCCAGAGAGCCTACCTTCCCCCGACAGGCCCAGCCAGCTCGAAATCGTCAGCAAACAAATCCAAATACTGTGATTTGTTATAATTGTAACCGCCCGGGACACGTGGCGAGAAATTGTATGCGAAGGCGCGCGCGACCAGCACCACCTATGTCTAGACCAGCGCCAAAAAACTAAGTAGACAGGGGAAGATATTTCGGAGGATGTCTTCCCCCCGCTTCAATTCTGTTCAACTTCCGTCGACCTCCAGGCAGCCGTTAAAAGCCCCAACTTCAAATATCAAGGTCCAGTCCGCTACCTCGCAACAACTTTCTGTATGCCCCTTTCTGTCGCTCGAGGTAAAGGGGGGTCAGCTCAGAGCCTTAGTTGACTCCGGTTCAGCCCGATCCATCATTTCATCTCGGGTACATGCGGACCTTGAACGACAGGGTTTAATTAAAAGGTCAGAAAAGTCATCTGCTATATGCTGGACGGCATCCCGTGAAATCTTGCCTATCTCCCGGGTTACTTCCTTTAAGATCAAAATTGATGGGTTTTCTTGGGTGTGGTCTTTTCTGGTTTCTCCTGCTCTGGGAGTGGATTGCATCATTGGTGCCGATTTTATCGCAAAAAGTGGTCTCGTGCTGGACATCCAAGCGCACCAATGTTTTTTTAAATTTAATCGGGAGGTTTTAATTCCGTTCCTTGGGTACCAGGGCGCTAAGCCGGGTATCCAAGAAGTAGCGTGTCCCGATTCTGCACGAGACCATCTCACTCCATCCCAGCAGACGGCCTTAGATCATTTGTGTGAGGAATTTCCCGAGGTGTTAACTCCTACTTTGGGACTCACACACCTGCTGGAATATAAAATCAGTCTTACAGATACGAAAATAGTGAGGTCACACCCTTACAAGTTTGCCCCTCCTAAGATGACCATTCTGCGAGCGAAGGTTCAAGAATTATTGGACCAAGGGGTGATTGAACCTTCTCATTCCAGCTATGCCAGTCCAGCATTTTTAGTGCCAAAGCCTGGTGGCAAACAAAGAATGGTAATAGATTACAGGAAGTTGAACGCCAATATCGAGGTGGATTCTGTTCCCCTCCCGGATTTACATTCGGCCTTTGATTGGTTCAGTGGGGCCAGATTTTATACCATTATCGATCTGAACGCGGCCTATCATCAGATACCTCTTGTCAAAGAAAGTAAACCATACACAGCTTTTTGTGTACCCTGGAATTTGTACCAGTACACAAGGGTTCCCATGGGTTTGGCTGTGGGGGCCCAGACACTTACTCGCCTTCTTGACACTGTCTTTCACGACGTCAAATTCCGTTTCATCTATAATTATCTTGACGATCTGTTGGTGTATAGTGAGACTTTCGAGGATCATCTGCGGCATTTAAGAGAGGTGTTGGGTCGTTTAAGAGAGGCTGGCCTCACTGTCAATCCCGAAAAGGTTCGTTTCGCCCAAGAGAGTATTTCTTTCTTGGGCCATTTAATTTCATACAAGGGCGTGACGGTAGACCCAGAGAGGACACAAGGCATCCGTGACTTTCCTCCGCCAAGGGATGCGAAAGGCATAGCGAGATTCGTCGGTATGATAAATTTTTATCGGCGTTTCATACCGAATATCGCTGAAATTGCCGCTCCCTTGAATGAACTGAGGAAGAAGGGGGCAAAGTTTTCATGGGGGGAAAACCAACAGAAGGCTTTTGATACCTTAAAGGAAGCCATCATTTCCCCACCGGTGTTGCGGATGCCCGACTTTTCAAACCCGTTCATTTTGCAGACGGACGCGAGTTCGGTTGCGCTCGGAGCGGTCCTTTCCCAGGTTATTGACGACGCTAGGCAGCCTGTGGCTTTTATCTCACGCACGTTGACCCAGCAAGAACGTAAATCATCCGTTTATGAGCTAGAGTGTTTAGCTGTTGTATACGCTCTAGATAAGTTCAGGCGTTTCCTGGAACATGCTGAGTTCCTGCTCGAGACCGATAATCAGGCTCTCTCATGGCTTCTAGCTCATCCCCGGCAACTGGATAAAATTGGTAGATGGGTGGTGAAAATCTCATCCTTTAAGTTCACCGTGCAACACATCAGGGGATCCCAGAATGTGGTTGCAGATGCCTTATCCCGTATGTTTTCCCAACCCAGTGATGCCCAAGCTGAGCAACCCTGTTCCGTTCTTCTCGATTTTCCATTAGCCTTCACTGATGTGTTACCCCATCAGTTAAACGACGAAGTGCTGGGTCAAGTCATCCAAAATATTAAGCAGGGTAACGTACAGGCCCCTTATTTCTTGTCCAAGGGAGTCCTTTGCTGTCGAGAAAGAAAAGGACGAGCACCTAAAATCGTGCTGCCTAGCAAATTAGTGCCCATGGTCTTCAGTTACTACCATGATTCCCCAATCGGAGGCCACAAGGGAATTTCGAAGACCATTTCCAGTATTAGGAAACATTTTATCTGGAAGGGCATGGATAGAGACATCGCGACGAGAGTAAAAAACTGTCATCTGTGTGGCTTGAGCAAGCCTGCCCAGAACACCGAACTAGGGTTGTTATCTTCTGAGGTGGCGAGCAGACCAATGGAAAAGTTATTTATTGACTACGTGGGGCCGTTCCCCCGTAGCAAGTCAGGTAATGCTTACCTGCTTGTTTGTGTAGATGCTTTTTCAAAGTTTGCCTGGCTACTGCCCTTACGGCAGGCAACCGCTCGTTTGACCATCAACGCTTTACAGAACCACGTTTTTCAGCATTTCGGTCTTCCGACCATCATTGTCTCGGACAATGGCCCGCAATTTATTTCAAATGAATTCAGGCGTATGTGTTTCGCCAGTGGCATCAAACACGTAACCACTTCCCCTTATTATCCACAACCGTCCCATGCGGAGAGATTCAATCGGAATCTCCGGTCCGCCTTGATTGCTTATCACGCTGAGCAACAAACCACCTGGGATCAGAATCTGAAGTGGTTACAATTAGCCTTCAACACGGCCAGACACGACAGTCATCAGGCCGTGCCCTTTGAAATTTTGTTTGGATTCTCGCCCGCACTCCCGTTGACCAGCCTATGGGATATCGAAGATCTTCTGCCGCGGGAGCCCAATAATAAAACTGCGGAGAGATGGAAAATGGCTCGGAAGAATTTGCTGCGAGCGCACGAGCGGGTCCGTCGGCGTTATAATCAGGGGCGTATTCCAAACCCCTTCCGGATTGGTGACTGGGTCTATTGCCAAAGCCACCCACTCAGCTCTGCCGCCGACAAACGTGCTGCGAAGCTATGCTACCGTTGGTCGGGGCCATACCGAATCATAGGATTTACGTCACCGGTGACGGCCCGGCTGGGCGTACCGGGAGACAAACAAAAGTTGTTGACAAGCCACATTTCCAAACTTAAACGTTGTCGGGGGCTATCCAAAACGTTTGAAGGGGGATAGTCCCCGTAAAGATAGGACGGAGGTCCATGTTAAATGTGGAAGTCGTGTTCAGGCGAATGGGGCGAGCCTCAGGAGATCGGAGTATCTACGCGTAGGAATCTTTCTTTTGTCTTTAGCTCTCTCTCTTGTGCTGTATGCGGACTCTGATCAGGTCAGCATGCAGCACCCGCACACTTACATAATACAAATCTTCTTTCGTCTCTTTCGTTTTCCTTTTGAATTCTGTTCTCCTGAGAGCAAGCTCAGCTGAGCCAACCCAACCACGACGTCCACCGGTATTTTTTGGGGAGAGGTACACTGCAGGGTACCCTCCTGGCATTTAACGTTGGGGCAACTATGTTGCCCTTTTGGGGTGAGGGTGTGCTGAGTCAAATGATTCAGCGCGAGTTTATTGGCATTTTTTTTTTTTTTTTTTTTTGACGGTAAAGACAGTACAAAAGTTAATGTAATAAGGAGTGCTGCTCTCTACCCGCGGATAGGAGAGGCTGCCGTTTTCGAGTTTTCACTGTTTGATCCGTGTCGCCGTCTGCTGAGATTTTGCAGCAGTTTTAAAGCAGTGCTGCGTCCTGGTGAGAATTTCCTTACAAACGGACAACGAACGGAAACTTTTGTTAAGGTTTGTCTCAACATGGAAGCCTAACTCACGACCTCGTAGAAAATCTCTTCGGTGGAGAGTTTAGTGTGAAAATCTAGCGTCGACTTCTTTTAAATATGAGATAAGTTTCTTAATGACTGCGGTAAGTTTTGATTCGTTATATTAATTATATACTAAATTTTTAAAGGAGAAAATGTTTTTTTAGTAAGCTTGAGTAAGCGTGCCCACTTGTTGAATCATGCATTGTGAGACGTAATTGTTCGTAAAGTTTTTATAAACCAATAAAACTTGAGTATTGAAGTGTCAGAATCTCGGCTTTAATACCTAAAGTACAATAACCACAATATATTTAATTTTACACTTTCATTAACACTGATGTAACGAGATTCGGTTGAGCACTTAACCTGTTACACAATGTGTCGTCATTAAGTGGTATAAAGTTTTGCTACAATGACAGTAAAACTTTATACATATATAATTGGGAACTTACTCAGGCACGTTTTAAACGTAAATCATGTCACATTCAAAGTAATATTATTCTCAGATTCTATGGAGTAAAAAACTATGTGTTTTAAATAAATTCTGCGCCACGTGGTAACCTCAATTTCACTCAAAGTAATAAGTTTATAAGATGTTACAGAGCCAAGATAGATTATTGTATTGCAAAAGCAACTCACATTCAGTGAGGTTCAAGTTATAAAGCGTTATAAAGAATCATTGTTAGAGAACTTTTTAAGTAAGGCATGTTGGCCAAAATAATGTTACCAAGTTTTATTATGTACAACATAACTAGGTGTTGTTTTTATTTATGTATTTTGGAGGGTGTCCAAACAGTGGGGGCATTTGTGTGTGGTCTCTCACTAAAGATGTAATGTGTGACAATAGGGTTCACTGAACAGAGACAAGTCCTGCTGCCACTGAACGAAATGACATCTTAAAAGCTCCACACTCGACACCGAAGAGAACAAGTCCGCAACAACATGCCAATCATGAGATCGCCACGCTATAAATAAAAGATCATCCTTCTGGGCACATATAAGCAGGTGAAAAATATCCATTTATATTCACACGTAGAATCAACATGGCACCAGTTATAAATAATCATCAGTTTTTACCGTTCAAGTATACATTCATTTGGATCCCCAATTGATGGGACAGTTTAGTGTGAACACTAAGTATTAATTGTAAATTTCAATACATGTATAGTAAATTGTCAGTTCAGAGACTGACATGTCTACAACACAGCATCCAACTTAGATTTCCACTCATTTCTTTATAGTACTTTCGCTACAGATTTAAAGTCAGTTTTGTTATTACCCATTTTCTCAAGTTTAATTTACTATGCATAAAAACATATATTTTCTCTTATTTTTAAAATCTGGTTATGTCATTTGTATAAAAAGATTACTGGGGACGTAGGTGTTATTTTAAATTAGTTTCAACCAAGCTGTGCATGTCGAAACACTTTTCAACTTGTTTGTCGAAACAAGGTTGTTGAAACAAGGTTGTTGAGACTGGTTATAAATTGAAGAAACATGTCCGTCTCTGACACACAAATGTATTTTTTTTATATAAGGTGCTAATATTGTGCAATTTTTCCCTTTCATTAATTGGCCCTATTTTAGTCTATATAAATTCTTTATTTTAATCATGGTAACTGGGGGGCGTTAATTATTTTAAACATTTTTTATTTCTCACCTTAATTAAGTATTTTAGCACTTAGCCACTTAGGCACTTGGTTTTAAATTTTAATGTCCTGGGGACATTTGTATGCAATACCTTATGATACACATGACGTGCAAGTAACCCACACCATGGGGGTACATTTATAGAAATAAATCTTTAATCCTAAGTGGGATTCCTATAAAGAAGAAGATTAGAATTTATATACACCAGAAGGCTAATAAAAAAAAAGGGCGTGGCAAGAGACCTTTATGTATTTGTATACTATTGTATATGTAATTTGTCTTGTGGAACGTGTTATGTCTGTATATTTCTGTGTACATTTTGGGGGATATATATATATATATATATATATATAAATATTATGCATTGCTGTACTTTTGGTGGGATATAGGGATTTTATTATTATTATAATTTGTATACACCAGTAGACGAGTATTCTATCTCAATAATCGTGGCTGATCATTTCTTTATGAAAATTAATTATTTTATTTAACAAGTATAGTAAGTGTCACCTTTAAAGTTCATTTAAATTGGATGAATAATTATTTTAATTATTAATAGTAACTGTGAATGAAATTATTTACCTTCATCAATTTATATACTGCATTTTAAAAGAAACATATGATATAAATTTTATATTTTAAGAAATAGTTTAATGGGAGTTTTATTTTGAGGTTAATGATTATTTTACATTTTCAATTCATTGATGGTGGCATAGCAATTATTTTCATGGACTCAGTTAATATTTTTCAGGTGGCCTTGTTGAGAGGGTATACTTCTTTAGTTAACCATTTAAAAGGGGAATTCTAAATCACTGTTGTTTTTTGTTATTAATATTATGAGATAGAATAATAAAACCATTGTTAATTATTTAATTCTTGAGTTTTTATTGCAAGTCCCGTCTTACTGGATCCAGCGCAATTTTTAGCTTCTCTAGGCCTTAGCCTAGTTTTAATTAACTTGTAACCCCTCTTTACAAAAAGAAATATTCTTTTTGTTTTAACTACTCAAAATGAAGTAGGGGTTTCATTTGGTAGCAGAGCGCGGTTACACTTTGAAAAGGAATATCCTGTTCTTCATGCCTTCGATGTGTTTGTTGATTGTGTTTCCTTTCACTGATGAAGCGAAGAAAAGTGACAGTCAGTGAATAGTTCACTTACGTACAAAATTCATAGGCCTACTATTGTACACGAACTTGAGGCAAGTCTACGTAAAGGAATCGACTGTAGGAATGTAGTATATAGTAAAAGGCTGAAAGCCTGGTCATTCTAAGCCTGTGGAACAGAGTCAGAAATGTGTACGCTTCATTTATATTGTAACATCCATCGCAGTTATGACTTTCCTCCAGGCACATTAATCAAAGTAATGACTATCTTACAGCTTCCCCACTGCGCTAAATGCAGCTTAATTCTGTGCTTTTATACGCGGCGTTTCGTTTTCCTTTGGTAAATATTTTTGTTATTGTTACAGAGAAGAACAAACATAGTGGTAAGGTAAGGATACTGTGAAATACAGGAGCTTTACACTGTCTTATGTTTTTGTATAATTGTAACCCAGTGGTACGCGTATCTCTTGGGAGGTAGGCAATTGCTCATACAGAGGTACAGCAAAAATGTAGTAATGGAATATAAATAATATTGACCTGTGTGAATAATGTAAAGAAACCAAATTTTACAGACGTTTAAATAACTAATTTTGAAACGCGAATGAGATGTTTGAAAATTGAGACTATTGAACTTATTTAATAAATAGCTATAGGCGTAATTGATAATACATCAATTCTAGTGTGTATTGCAAGTAACTGAAACCTTTTCTTCCATTTACATTCCATTGTTTGGTTAACATAAAATAATTAATTCCACTATTTTGTGTTTTTAAGTAGGTCTACTATGTATCTGTACTCGCAAATTCATCAATTACATACATAAGCAAACTAACCTTTTTATTCCTCCTTGGGACTTCTTACTTACAATTGATTACGCGTTTCAAAGCATAATCTTCATGATCATATCTATAAAAAGCCCTCATACGAGGTCTTCACTTGCTAGAAGGTGCGCACGAGTTAGTAGATGCGCACCTATTCACTTTTGGTCGACCAAATTTATTGACCTAATAAAGTATAGGCTAAATTATATAATAAATTGATAGGCCTATATTTATTGGCTGCTTACTATGAATATGTTATTGCTTTCTATGACCATTGTGTACAAAATATTTCTAATTTCAAAATAACTGTTGTCTAAAGTATAGTTTATTTATAAAAACTCTTCAGTAAATCTTGGGATTGTTTTACCCTCCGGTATTCAATTTCATTCCATCCCGGTAAAGATCGCTTTCAACATAACAGTTTGTTGTTCTTGTAATTTGTTGGTAGCCCTTAGTTCAACAGAAAACTTTTTAAATAAATTTTTTCTTATAGAAGTGGTACATGTACTGTATTAAGCCAAACATTGGCATTGTTGCCGTATCTCTTCAGTGAATTATATACATCAGCAATGAATTCTTAACACATAGAAATTGCGTTGGTTAAAACGTTTTAGCTACTAAACAGGAAGTAGACGTTCTTGTGAAACAGGTATTTCGGTTCACATATTAGTTTTAAAAAATAATTTTTAAAATTACGTATATGTTTGCATTTACATTTAATGGAAATATCCGTATTAAACTATGTTATTAAGATATAGCTAAAATAAACCATTTTTAAAGTTAATTTCTCTTAACCCGTTAAGTTTAATCCACAGTGTACACGCCGATTCAAGTGGGTTCTAGGTGCACAATCGTTATACATTAAATGGCCGTTCCGTCCAGGCAACTCGCATAAAATAAATAACAATATTTTATGTACAAATTTAAAGTTAATATTAATATGGTTCTCTTAACACAGCCAGTGTATATTTTGTTCATTAACGTAAACTACATAATCACCTGTTGCATGTACAAAGAAGTTAACGCATTACGTATTGTAAACATTTTAACAATTAAACAAAACACGTTCTGAGCTATAGTACGTTAGCAAATTAATCGTACGTTATCGTACAAGTAATACGATCGTACTATAACGTACGTTAGCGTATACGTACGTTAGCTATAATCTTTACCCTTGTATCTTATTACGTTAGCGTATACGTACGTTAGCTATAATCCTTACCCTTGTATCTTATATCGACTGAATAGTTATTGTAAATGTTCCTCATTGCTTTGAAACACTAACAACTAGATTTTTAATGGTAACGGAAATGTCTTCACAACGTCTCTCGATTGTGTATGACTTGGTAATAAAATGAAGATTTGTGGAGCACTGTGGTTATTATAATAAGTATAGTAAATGATTGAAAATTGCGTTGTCCATATGTCCATATATTTCATTTGTCTTTATGTACTTAACATTCACTTGTACTAACCATACTTCGGAGTTTTCTAATATCATCCTTGAGTAGTATGAAAGAGGGAAAGGATACAGCCCATTAACCATCCCTGAAGATCTATCGAGTGAGAAACAACACAGTTACACAAAGTAAACAATGAAAACTTAAAACTAAGCTGCCAGAGCTCCTTTCCAAGCTGCACAAGCACATCTCTCCTCTCTTCCACACACGTAAACAGATTTCTTAATTCATTCAATTCATCTGAGGGGTTTCAAGTGCAGGAATTTTTAATTAATTATACCACTATGCATATATAAGAGTGGAGTGTTACTATATCAGCTGATGTTAAACGGATGACGAGAGACACGCTGCTGTGGGGTGTTTGTGTAAAGCTCCATTACACTAATAGTCTGTTTACACTGGTAGTTAGCCACCCTCCACCTCCACGTGCTCACTGATTTATTAAATTGAATTTTTGCATTAAATTTGTACATGTTAGCGAGTGTGACTTGTTTATAACTCTAATGTATAACAGTTATAAGAGTCGCTTTGGGAATTGATTTTGTTAAAACAAAACTTCTGTAGCGAGAGAAAAATGAATTTTTTTATTACCGTGTGTTTATTACCATTTATTTATCACTGTTTAATATAATCATAAATATAGCAAACCGAATCCACAGAACTACTATATTTTAATTACTTAAATATTGTTAGTCATATCTTTTATCTTGAACTTTGTGTGTGTGTGTGTGTGTGTGTGTGTGTGTGTGTGTGTGTGTGTGTGTGTGTGTGTGTGTGTGTGTGTGTGTGTGTGTGAAAGGCTATTCTATAACGTGCACTAAATAATTAATTAAGCTTAAGCAAATACAGTATGCTATAAGTTTCGTATATGTCAAAACCAATTTTATTTATGTAACAACTACAATGATATTCTAAAATCACGTAACATTAACTGTTCGCTGTCAGTATTAATGTAAATTCCACCTGTTGTTACTAAATCTAGTTTCCACTAAAATTTTATATTACAGGAAGTTAAAACCTATTTTGTTTTGCCGTCCCAGCTGCCGACCACAGCACCAGACTATCTCATAAGACCAGATACCAGAGTCCAGTGAGAAATATCCACTCTGAGCCTTTTGGAAGCAATTGTTTTGAGTTAACTCCAAGCGGTATTAAATCTTATGAAAACACGATTTTTATTAAACGTATCTATAAAAACCCTACAAAAATATTTTGCGGGAGAAACGTTTGTATGAGGAGGTGTGTACTAATTCTATTAAAATTATTGTTTTATGAGCATAATTTTAACTATATTGTACACATTTCTCTCACATAACCGATTTTACTAACTTTTCGCAAAACTCTTATAAAATGTGTGGTAACGAATTTATTATAATAGCTAGCAAGGTTTTGATTAGCATGCCTCATTTGGTGATTTTGTGGACGGAAGCAGGTACGTCCAGTTCCACAAAATACTTTATTTTAATTATTTTATATATTTATGATACGAATAAAGGAAAATTACTTCACCAAATCAAATGTTTTATGAGACAAGATAGAAGACGGTTTTGAAGTTATAAACTACGAAAGTTGCAAACAACACGGCCTCTCTCAATACAATTAAATGTGATTCTGGCATTTACCTGTTAGTATAATAATATATAATTCTGCCAATGAATCCTTGTAGCTGGCAAGGATAAATTTTCTGAGAAATTATTACAAGTTCTTTAAAAGCGAATTCAGTATACTTAATTTAATTTGAATGGTCTTATTAAATTTGATCAAGAGATAACAGTTTACGCCAGATAACTTAACGCTTGCAAAGAAATTAAAAGGAACATTATTGTAAACAGCTCGATAGGATTCGTATAGGTTTAATGTGATGAAATTCTAAGGGGTGAGATGGGGTTCTGACACCGAAGCTGAGTCCTGTAATTAACAGCATGATGCACGTCAACAAACAACAATTACAGCCACTGCCTCAGCAGGAGTTCGGTTTAATTAACTTTTATTATCTATTACGCACTACGTGAAAAAAACTTTTTCTACATTAAAGCTTTTTCTACATTAAACATTTTTACTCACGTGAATAAAATGAAACTAAATCATAATTATTATTCTGTTTCCTCTCTTCGACAAATAGGCTGTTATCGACATTATCCTATCACTTAATCTACGCTATTATTACTTTCGACTACGTTAGGCTTTTTCTCACACTTTCCGCTTACATAAAATGGTTTAACTTATGGTATATTCAATTGTGTACGCCTAGAAAACTTGGAATCAGTATCTTCAGAGTTTTATAATGAATTAACAAATAATAAAAATGAATTGAGTTCAATACAAACACTAATAATCGATTTAATTTGAATTCAACTATCGATTCTTTAAATGTCTATTTACTTAATCATCTGTTTTGACGGTTATATTGGAAATATTGCATGTTTATACATATATTGAAATAGGTGGAATTTGCATATAACGCAGTAATTTAACGCTAAGCGCATGAAACCATGTTGCAATGGAAATTTGCCTAAGTAAAGACTGCACGTTCAGACATTGTATAAGAGACAATAAGATACAGGATAAATTTATTAGTTTAAGTTAATATTTAACTGCACAAAAAATAATTAGTGTTGTGAAGTAGTGCGAAAATATCCGTAGGCATATGGCAGTGCGCGTGTGTGGGTATGTATAACTATGTTACGGGTTAATATAAAACAGATTAAATTAAATAACTTTTGTGAAAATAAAAAGTATTTATGAGACTTACACTAGCATACGCATAAATAAAAGGCCTCTATCGAGTGGTAAAATTTGTTTATAAATTAAAGAACTAAATATATGAATATTTTGATAACAAAAGTTTTATGACCCTAAAGAAAAGTAATAAAATTAGAGTGATTTTATTTGCAAGCTAACTTTGCTCACAGTATTTGCAGGAAGAACGTTATCTTTACTGAAGATGCAGATAAAGGGAATTTTTCAGCCAATGAACGCCCAAGATTTGGCTAAAATCTCATTGTGAAATCGTTCTTTATAGAATATAATTTAGTCTCGCTCTGAACTCAATAACGCGTGGTCATCGCTACCCGTTTAGACGATTCGTCTACTATAGCGCATGAGTAAAAAGTCAGAAGGTTCGCGAGTAGATTAAAAATCGAGTGGTAATACGGTATAGTACAAGATTGTCCGCATAGACATTTTAAAAGAACACTTCAAGTTTACTGGCGTATTGTATAGTTTTAATACACATAATAAATGACAATTAAAAAATTATTTCACTACAAATTGTAGAAGTACCCAACCCGAGAACGACCCTGAACGCCGGACAACAGGAGGAGATCACAACGACATCCTGAACGTCTATCCAGAAGGAACAACTGTAGCCGCTTACCAGGACCGGAGCATCCTCATCACATTGTTCATTGTAAAGGAAAGTACAATTATTTGTTATAAACTTATTGAAAAACACTTATAAACGATAGACAAAAGAACTCGAAAAATTAAATTTTCATGTAATTAGTAATAAGAGAAAATTATTTTAAATTTGTAAAAAAGATCAACAGAGTTAATTAATTTTATTTTGTTATCAGAAAGAATATTAAATTATTAGTCCAATTAAAAAAAAATATCAATAATTCCATGTTATAACTATTATTAGCGATATTTGTGCTAAATTTATCCTTTCCATTATTTTATAAATTGTTGTATAATACATAGTGTAGCCTATATTATATTATATTGGATAGTGTATTTTGTGTATTATGTTGTCTATTTTAAACAAAATAATGTTTATTGTAATTATGATTCATTATTGACAGACTATAGCGCTTGTAGCTGGTACACTTTTGGGCAGTCTGTTAATCTCTAATCGCTCATTTAATTAAACACACTAAAGGCTTACCAAAATGTTCATTGTTATCATCACACAAATTTAAGCCAAACGTGTATTGTTGCACGAGATTGGTTTATCACAACTGGCCTAGATCCTTTTCCCTAAACCTTTTTAATTTAAATCCAAAGAAATTTGTCATAATCAGTAGGAACAGTTTAATAACAATGCTTATCTGTATCACCTTTTTCTGTTGGGAGATGTTTAAATTAAGTAGAAATACGGACTGCACTCACTACAGCGAATATTGTTTTATCTCCCTTGTTTGATGTTTGCTTTACCAAATTTAGTTTCTAAAATTAGTTTCAAATCAAGGCACAACGGAAGAGGAAATAAAAAGTAGATTAGGGCAGACTAGAACAGGGATTAGACAATTACACAGTGTTATATGGGACAAAAAAATTTAAAAAAGCACCAAAAAAATGATATATCAGACCATAGTCCAAATCATTATGATGTATGCAGTGGAAGTATGGGTTATTAACAAAAAGAATGAAAGAAAGGTTCTTGCAACGGAGATGGAATATTGGAGAAGGCGCTGTGGAATAACGAGAGCAGACCGAATAACAAACGAGATCAGAAGAAGAATGGAAACGGAAAGAAGTGTAATTGACTAAATCGAAGAAAAAAGATTGGTGTGGTACGGTCATGTCCGGAGAGCCCAAAATAGGTGGGCCAACAAAGTGACGGAATGGAGTCCATTAGGAAGGAGAAAAAGGGGAAGACCCGAGAAGATCTTGGAGGGACGAAGTGGATGAATCTATGCAACGTAGAGGACTTGAGGAAGGACAATGGTAACATCGGGAGAATTGGAAAGCCAGGTTGAAGGAAGGGAGACGGCACTAGCTGTAGCAACCCTATTATATATATATATATATATATATATATATATATATATATATATAGTTTCAAATTTAGTGCCTCTGCATAAGCATCACCTTCCATCCTATTTTTCTAGACAAAAACCTCTCAATTCTGCATCCTCTTGTTGTGCATATTTTTATTAGCCTATTTATCTCAGTCTTTTTTGTAACTTGGGAAAATTTCATATTGTGCATCACCTAAGGATAAAGCGTATTGGGTACTTTTTAGACATTATTAAAACAGATGTCCTGGTTTTAGCTTGACGATTCTTATTAAATGAGGACGAAAGTAATCTATTAGCTTTAATATTTCTCTTTCGGTGATTTTGTTCTGGATTCTTTCATTGTGAACAGTACACACCAAAGAGACAATTGCTTTGTATGTACCAGTTGCTTCAATATCATGAATGAGGTTTGTAGAAACCTTATAAAATACTCATATAAAAGTCATTCAAACTTGGAAAAATTGAGTTTTAAATTATACTATCAAACACAATCCGTCAAACAATTGACTGTATTCTAAGTAGCTTTAAAAAACGTATTGCTTCCAGTATTTTTTCTGGATGAACGTCAAAAAAGATACTAAAAAAATTCAATCGTCTAAGACTAAAAGTAAAATAAGTTTGTTTGTTGCCATCCAAGTAATGTAAAAGAAGGCCTAGTTATTTCTCGTATATGTTTGACCAGAAACAGAACACATGCGTTTCTTTTTTTAGATTGCATAGTATTTTACATTTATGATAGTAAAATAAGTTTATGATAGCACAAAAAATTAATGGATTGTTTCTAATACAAAATAAAATTATTTAAATAAATTTAATTACACCTAATGCAATATATTGTGTGTGTGTGTGTGTGTGTGTGTGTGTGTGTGTGTGTGTGTGTGTGTGTGTGTGTGTGTGTGTGTGTGTGTGTGTGTGTGTGTGTGTGTGTGTGTGTGTGTGTGTGTGTGTGTAAGAGTAATTTTAATAAAATTTATAATTTTAAATAGACCGTCTTGTTTTGTTTTTATTTGAGTCTGATCTTTAAAAATAGTAAATTATTGTTATCGTATTTGTAAATATTAAGATTTTCCCAAATATTCATCTTTTGATCGTTTTGTATGTTTTTAATTAACATCATATTTTTAATATCTAGAAAAATTTGTGATTATTATTTAGACAATGCGTGGCTAAATCAGATTTGCAGACATTTAGTTTTAAAAATGCATTGCGGTGCTGAAGGAATCTATTTAGTAGTTTTTTTCTTTGCCTGGCCTAAAATTTATTGCAATCTAAATATTCTATTTAGTATATTCCGTTTTTATTGTGAATATTGGATTTATTTTTAGGTTTTATTTTATCAAAAATAAAATAATAATTGTTAATTAAATAATTAAACGTAAAATTAGTCGCAAATCCTAACTGTATTTGCCTACAAGAAGAAGAGAAAAACTTATTCTAAAAAAATATTCTAACTAAAAAAGTTAACAGTATCTCTATATTTCATAGTATTTTTTATTATTATTATTATTATTATTATTACTATTAGTATCTATAACATATAAAGCCCCAGAGGTCACTCACTGACTCACTCACTGACTGACATAAATTCTAATCCGTAACGAAGCCTCGGAGCGAAAAAACGCAAGAGACCTTTTTTATTCCCCGTCCGAAGTAACTTGTGCAAAAACTATAAAACCAAAGCTTTGTGCAACCGGAAGCCCGAAAAAACGAATTTCGTCTGACCGATTTTCATAGCGGATATAAGGAAGCCTCGGAGCGAAAAAACACAAGAGACCTTTTTTATTCCCCGTCCGAAGTAACTTGGGGAAAAATTATAAAACCAAAGCTTTGTGCAACCGGAAGCCCGAAAAAACGAATTTCGTCTGACCGATTTTCATACCGGATATAAGAGGGGAGCCTATCTCGAGAACGGTTAGCGCTATCGAGCTGGGAGTAATTTTAATCCAGTCGGCTCGCCTGACTAAATGTAAACCGATTATCGGTTGTTTGAAATTTACGAATAACTTTATTGTTTCTTGTTTGTTTTATGGCCCAGTGGGGGACTGGTATTAGTTTCTTATTTTGATAAGTTGTTTTCTGCAATAAACGTACCATTTACCATGTATTTAAATTTAGAAATACAAAATGAAAAGTATTGCTCAATATTGCGCAATAGATGAGTCATCCTGTTACGTCAGAATGTTACTCAGTGTGAGATCAGGAGCCGAAAAGTAAACAAGTAAAAAAGGGGGAACCCGTGCTACTTTCTTACTCAATTTTCTGAAATCACACTTTTCACTTCACTTCAACTATACGACTACATCAAGGGTCATCACGCAGGACAACTGAAAAACATTTTGCAGAGGAAAATTAGCAGCTGACAACTCAGAAGCCATCAGTTCCTGATTTCAAGACATCACAGTTTGCAGTTCATCTTTATTTCTGCGGTCTCGATCATCATTGAAGACATCTGATAACCTGACGAGGATTAGCAGCTGTAGAGGATCATACGTCATCAGTTCCAGATTATCGTAGGAACAGGATTAACGTAGGCTGGCGTCGTTTTATGTGATTTAAAAAAATTTAATACTTTATTATTTTCGTTTTTATTGCATGATAATTTTGTATTTATATTATTAGTATAATATTTATTGTTTATTTATATTTTTCCTTTACATTGTAAGCAAGTATTATTTTTGTGTGTTTATTTCTAAGATTTTTTGAAATTATTTTTAAAGATGTCGCGTTTCGAATGCGTAGCCTCTGGTACCATTTCCCAGGCCAATCCGCGATTTAGTGAAACTCGTAACGTTCAATGTGTTTGCATTTCAGTCGCAACCTGTTGCTTCATCGAAAATGTGCGTAGAGATTATCTCACAACACAAGATATTGACCGCTTGATAGTTCAGGGCGATTGTTATTATAAACAAACAAAACGGACACTCGGGGAAAATCGCCGCCACGCTCTTTTAACGGTAAACTAGGTAGCCGAATATCGCAAATTAGAAAGTCAAACTTTTAAAATTGAATCGCACTTTGAAGATTACGGTATTTATCCACCTTCGGATAATGATTTAGGGTCTTGCACGGAGGAATTGAAAGAAAAGCTTACAAATTTATTCGAAAATTACGCGGATGAGATTTACGGTCCGACCCTTTTACCCACGGGCAACTTTACGTCGCGCTTAGCCGGGTAAGATCTCCGAAAAATATTCACTTACTTGTTCCTCCCGGCCGGGTTATAGATGGCGTTCCTCACACAAGAAACATAGTGTATAAAGAACTATTATAAATAATGTATTCTCGGTAATAAGCTTTCCACCCTGTAAATATGTAACATAATAATGTTTAAGTTGTGTAATATTGAAGTTTGCATGTTAAAATAAGTGACTGTAAATATTAAGATATTGTAAATAAATAAAAGGCATTACCGAGAATACATTGTCTCGGATAGGTTCGTTCGGAGGCCGTTGTAAATATGTACATAGCTCCCCCGACGTTCGTCGGATCGGGGCGTCCACCGAGGGGTCTGGGGGTGAAGCCGCGAGTATAAGTATATATAATTGCAGAATTTAATGGAAAACTTTACATTTTATTTCAAAGTAATAAAAATATTATAATATTATTATTATACGCTAAATTACAAATTGTTTTAAAGTGTGTATGTAGGTAATAACGTAATAGATAACAAGTATGACAACACCATTAGCAGTTTACACAAAGACTTCATGTACTCAGAATTAATTACTGCAATCGATCTTCTATTATTAGTTTCACTTGCTTTGTTCTGTAATTAATTTTCTTAGTTTCTCTGAGCTACAAAGGAAACTGTTACAACGAGTTGATTTTTCACTACACAAAAGCAGGTCGTCTCACTTGTTAAGTGAACGGTGTTTGCGCTAATTGCAGACAAGCGCCTCTCTTTCTAATGAGTCTAATAACCTGCCAAAGCTTCATTACTAGTATTGAAAAACGAACGACTACCCCCACGATAAGCAGTGAGACACTACGCAGTTTAAATTGATGTTCAGAATTTAAAAAGACAAAGGCAGTAGTGGCTTTTAATGCCTGTTAATCGTCTGGAATCAAAGAGTTTAAATGCGTTTATAATGTAAATGCTCTCTCACATTATTACCATTCTTCATATATGGTTAGTTAATTGTTTAGCTAACTAATACTGGTTATTTTGCCTCGGCCAGATTTTTTGTTTCATTTATTTTTAATTTGATGTTGCTGATTTAACGTAATATTAATAACTGTTTTAAAAGTGATGTTAGTATTAATGTTGATGGTGACAATAATGTTAGTATCGCTGGTTTCAGTAGAACCTTTACCAAGTCTGTTTCAATGTAAATTTACAGTAAGATAAAAAGGTTATCAATTATGAGAGTCTGTCTGTTGTTTCTCTAAGTTGACATTTCTTGGATACTACAAAGTTCATTATAGAACTGACATTTAACTACGTTCAAGAGTTTAAAGCTCTACGAAAATTAATAAAAACATTTTGGTGACCTATCACCACACAACAGATTCACAGACGCAGTATGTGATGCACACAAATGTAAGCAACCTTATTGTCACAACATGTTTAATCATTCTTTGCGGTATTAGTGCGTATAATTCCTCCAACTTACTTATCTTTTAACCACACTGGTTAACAGGAATTCGTGAAAACCATAATTATCTGTGATAACAATCATATTAGGGAAAACTAATATGATTGGAAATGACGTAATTTAACGTTATATCTCCTATAATGAAAATCAATTGCACCACCATTATGTGAATATAATACCTCGTAATTATACCTTGATAAATTTATGGAATACAACATAACACCCGGAACATCTTGAAAGTTACAGTATGCTGTCTTTCCGGTCAACCACATTCGTAGGCCTTCTTTTACATTGCTTTGATCGCAACAAAAAATTGATTTTACAACCAGTCTTAGACAATTGAATTTTTTTTTTTAATTTTACGACGTTCATCCAGAAAAAATGCTGAAAGCAGTACGTTTTTCAGAACTACTAAGAATACAGTCACCTTTACGACTATATAATTTAAAGTTCAATTTTTCCAAATCTGAATGACTTTAATAGGGCTATTTTATAAGGTTTTTTCAAACCTCATTCATGATACCGAAGCAACTGGTACATACAAAGCAATTGTCTTTTTGCTGTGTACTGTTCACAATGAATGAATCCAGAAAAAATTGCGAAACAGAAATATTAAAGATAATATTTCCATCCTCATTTGATAAGAATCGTCGAGCCAAAACAAGGATATCTGTTTCAATAAAGTATAAAAACACCAAATACGCTTTACGCTAAGGTGATACAGAATATGAAATTTGACCATGTTACGAAAAGACTGAGATAAATAGTGTAACGTGACAGAAACCGATGAGCCCATAAGAGTAAACTTAAGCAAACCCAACCGGAAAAAAGATGAAAATCATAATAATAAATAATAAAAATCTTAGAAAGTTAAAAGGAATAAAGAAACTAACATAACTACCATAAGAAGTACAATACATTAGTAAATAAGAAAAAACTTTATGTAAAGTACCTTATAAGAAAACAGTATTGTGAACTATATTAAATAAGGAAAAGTCATACCAGTGTAAACTACAATAAATAAAGAAAAAAAGTGAAGTGCCAAATGTAAAAGTGAAGTGTAAAGAAAAAAAAGTTAAGAAACACAAAAGTGGGAAATATAAAGTGAGTACAAACAATCTTGGAAAGATGATAATGTTTAATAACCAAGGGTACTTACCTATTAATACATGAAGCATTAAGCTTATTATTGTTTTTTTCATTTGTTCAGAATAATATTATATCATAATCATCAATCTTGTTGATGACCATAGTTGCCATAGGTTATAAGCCAGGTAAATAATTGAATCCCAATTATTTTGGTGATGAACAACGTTATTTCTTGTAGGGAACACTAATACCTAAGGCTTATTAACCAATTACTATAGTAAATAACTAGTCAAATTGAATGGAACTAGTAGTTAAGTAACATATCAGATGATATGACAGAAATAATTTTAATGTTAATAACCAGTTTTTATGTTATGTTATATATTTAATTATGTTAAAAAATTTATGTTGATGTTCGAAGAAATTTGTTAAAAAATGTTAACCATGGAAGCATGGGATAGGACTAAATGGTTTGTTAAAAAATGTTAATGTAGAAGGAGGAGAGTAATTTGTAATTTCCAGAGGAATTTTGTAATTAATTGTAAGATTTTTTAAATTAACTAAAATAAAACAAATGGTATAATCAGAAGCATACACTATAACTTAAACATAGAAATTAACTTATAAAGATATAAAATCAATTAACTAAAAGTGTAAAACGTTAGGGATTAATAGGGGTAAACCATAAAATTGCCACTGTTAGTTGTTTCCCTAATAAATCAAAGGTAGTGACAAATTCCAGAAATATAATATGATTTTGTGATGGTCAAAAAACCCAAATGGCTTAAACAGCATAATTTTGTAAAAACACAGAACATTTATTATGACAAACACACACAAGCCATATTTGGTATCATTTTAATTGTAATAAAACAAAGAATTACATGCTGGAAAATTAAATTAAGATAAACTATTTAACAAATAGAAAGTAATATGTACTAGGGTGAAAAAACATCTGTATTGTAAGAAATATAAGGTCATGTGACCTCAAAATTCAATCAAATTAGCCAATCAGAAAGTAGAAAAATTGGTCAAACTATTCAAATTCGAAAGAAAACGGTAACAGTGTATTGTTAGCACGAAAGAAGAACGGATCAGTCCTATGTCTAGCAGAGTGAAAGTGTACGAAAGTATCAAATCTGAGTGTGCAAGGTTATAAAAAATTAAATTAAAAATTAATAAAAATAATAATAATAATGAAGATTTAAGAAGACAGAAAACCAATAATAAGAATAAAAGAAGAAACACAATAAGTATGCCAGACTAGTAGCCGATAATAATATTGGAAGGTGAGAAAGTCGTTGTATTATAACCAAACATTAACGATCACACCACACTCAGAAAAAACATCACATACACTGTTAATTAACACTCCAGTGAAAGAAAACGAACAAATAACTATTTTTACAGTAAAAAACTCTATATAATTCCATTCATATTAAGGGAAATGGATGGATGAACTTTAATACAAAAACGAACGTCTTAATGGCGGCCATGTTGAAATTTTTGTACTGACGCCTTCCTTGTCAAACCAAACCACGCGGCGTTAGCGATCTTCGGTAACGAAACAGACATTATTTATACAATATTAATTAAACAAAATTCAGTTTCTTATATAAAATTGGATAGAAATTAAGATTAATTTGTAAGTATTGTACTTCGCTACGGCATTTCTGACTTTTGTAATAGTTCAAAGAACCTTAGAATTAACATAAGTGTTATAAAAAATTCCAACACAACCAACTATTGTAATTCTCGACCCTAGAGACAGAGTCGATGTATTAAATAACATTTCGAATTTAAAATCAAATAATTAAATAAAAACCCAAGAGTTAATGCATCAAAAGTGTTTTATTTATTAGATAAAATATAATTTAAAGAATTTCAGCATTTTATAACAGGAAGAAGACAGAGAAAGAATTAAAATAACTTATTGAAGACGGTGACTCACAGCTAGTCTACCATTGGGTGAAGCGATTCAACAATCGAACGCAACGTTACTTAATAATTATTGAAAATAAGAATTTTACCGCGTTTGTCAGGGATCGTCTAGACTTCCACGAATTCTTAAATTAAGAATAACAGGGCATTAATTAATTGGAAAAAATAAAATTTAAACTAAGAACCTAATTGAGTTAAAGAAAAAATAAACTTTAAAGAAAAAATTTCTTAATATTCTATTTTAATAAAATATTTTTTTTGTAACCAACGTTAATAAAATTTATTGAACACCTAAGAACGAATTTAGGGTTTTTTTATAATAGGATAATAGGTTATAACAGTTTATAATAGGATAATAAAAAATATACAAAACACGAGGATACACAGAATACACAGAACTTGTTCAACCTATTACATTATATTTACAGTATTGCTATGATCGTTTATGCTATTAATTGCCACAATAGGAATCCCATTACTCAACTATTCACTGTAATTAAGTCGGCAGTTAACAAGCGTTATAATGATAGCAAGAGGCGAGGTGAGAGGTTTTGGTCTAGAAAAATAGGATGAAAGGCGATGCTAATGCCGGGGGCACTAAATTTGGAACTAATTTTACAAATCAAGTTTGCGGAAACAGACAAGGAAGATAAAACAATATTCGCTGTAATGCGTGCATTCCGTCTTTCTACTTAATTTAAACGTCTCCCAACAGAAAAAAGTGATCAGATAAACTTTCTTACCAAATTGTTACTACTGATTATGACAAATTTCTTTGGATTTATATTATAAATGTGTTGGGAAAAGATCTAGACCAGTTTTGACAATCCAATAATACACAACTTATGTACAAACTTACAGTATTGCGCAACAATTTACTTTTGGCTTAAATCTGTGTGATAACATAGAACATTTTGTTAAGCCTTTAGATACAATGTTTAATTAATTAACCTATCATGGACTAACAGACTATCCAAAAGTTTTACTACCAACGCTTACGTCTGTAAACAATGAGTTATAATTACAATAAATATTATTTTGTTTAAAAACAAACAAAATAATACACATAATACACTGTCTAATAGATTATAATATACAACATGTATTATACAACAAATTGTAAAATAACCGAAAAGATAAATTTAACAAGCAGATCGCTAATAAGGGTAGTAAATTTAGACATCTTTAAGGGACTCTACCAAACACTTAAAAATAAAGCTATAAGCAATACTCAATTAAGACTTTTAAAAATACTTCTAGATCAATGCAATAGGACAAACATGAAATCATTGCTAACTATAACTATAATAAAATGTATTGACATTTAAATAAAAATTTTGGTTTTACAATTTCTTTCTAAAAATATAAAAGCTATTATAAGAATACCATATTTTTGGTAAGAATTACAACCTACAGATTTTGTGGAAATAATTATTGTTTAATCGTGTAAATGTATATTGGAAGCTGTGTTACGATTTGCAAACCACCAATTTACAGATAAACAAGCTTACCTTCAAAATTCCTCTGGGTCTAGTATTTTAAGTCTTCTATCTGGACGCTGATGAGACAATACTTCCTCTTGTTTGTTTTGATGATCCAAGTTCCCCTCTTAATGTTGTAAGTAGTTTGATTACATCTTTGATATAAGGAATTAGTAGGCCACTGTTAATGGTTCGATTGGTGATGTGACGAAGTTTAGAATGAAATGTCGAAATTTAAAATTTTTTAGTCCTATAGTTCGTGTTTCCTTTAATTTTAACAGTTTGAAAATTATTGGTAGTTTCATATTCTGCATAGCTTAACCTACGTTGATTTGGAACTTTTGTTTTCACTAATTGATCCATATTTCATATTTACTTAAGTTAACGTAGACCTGCTTGGATTATAATTTGCGTTGGAAAAAATATAGTTAATGGGATGGCAAATGGAAGTAATTGTATTTTGTTGATTGCATTGTAACAAAATTATATTGTACAAAATAATAATAATATTAAAATTTGAAATAAAAAAAATTTATTTCAAATAAAAAATTTTGTTTTCTGAAAAATATTTATTTTCGTGTTTTTTGTAGTATGTATTTAATAAATAATTTTCGTAACTGGATTGTGTAAAAATTTTAATTATTTTATGGTTGTTTATGTTGTGTCACATTCTCTGAATAACTCCTGCGTTAATATAGTTAACTCCGGTACTAGTCGATAGACGGTTCTTCTTCTTCTTCAATATGCTCCTTATTCCTTTGTAAATACCGCCTTTCGGATAGTCCTTTATCTTGAATTAACTTATTTTTAATTATATTTAAATTAAATTTCAACCAATTTGCAGAATTATATTATTTATTAACAATTTATTAGAAAGATCGATGGTTAATCGATTATTGACAACAGTATCGACTCGTTACTCAGGGCCGGTCGATAAAAAATTTACATGAATAGTGTATATAATATTTTGTTCTTTTAACGGTTATTTTATGAATAGCCAGAGAAGGGTAGGGCCATGAAAGTATAACACTTACAATTAAAAGTCTTAAAACTAACAATTACAAGGTTATTAATCAATATTGAAAGTTTATATATTATAATATTCGAACCAGTGAAGACTCGATGTTCATTTGTTCCAATTCGCATAGGATGCTGGGAAAACAAAATGGCCGACTGAAGACTGCGTAGGTTAACGTCAGTCACCTCGACAAATATTTCTTGCAATAAAGATGCCTTTTCACGGTTTCCTCGTCTCAGCAATTGTGGATATTCGTTCTGGAGTTAATTGAGTGTTCCTGGTGCAGTGTTTCTTAGTTCACTTTGTTTAAATGTGTGTGATTATGTCTACCTCACTTTGGTTAAATATGTCGTACTTAACCCTTTTTGTTTCGTCCGTAATAATTATTTGTGATGGTGTTAATTCAATAATTTAGGCGTATGTGGTTCTGTTTTATTGTAGTTTAATTGTTTTATTGTTTGTGTTCACTGCTTCTCAAGTTAAAAGTCAAAATTAAAAAAGTTACAAATTTTCACTGAACTCGATTTATGTATCGCACGCCATTTATGCTTTTGATATAGGTTATTCGGAGCAAAACCTCGTTCAAGTGTTCGCTTCAACGGATAATAATTAACTGTTCTCATTTCCTTCGTTTCCTGAAATTCTTAGCCAATTTAATATATACCATACATTGTTTCAAATTACCTTGGCTTCCGATACATCTTTATTTAATACACTATATCACTGAAACTATTTTCGTTATTATTTAATTTTATGAAATACTAAATACATAATTGGTTTCTTTAATCTATTTTGCTTATTTTGATACTAATTAATATAGTTTTACAAAGTTTTTATTTGAAAAAGTTATATTTCTTTCATTTTGGAAAAGTAGGCTTAAAATTTTGTTTCCTGTCCTTGTCCAAATATTAGCCATTTTATCTGATATAATTATTATTATACTGAATCTCAGATTAATATAATTGTTTATCTTTCCTTAATTTCTTGCAATGTTGTCCATTAATTATTGTTTTTAAATATAATTCATTTATCTATGACTCCTCCTCTGAAATTTTAGTTAATACATTTCATTTTTATTCATAATTTTACCTATCTTCTGACAATACCTTTTTAAAGTATAACTTACATTGTATTACTATGTGATGGTTATATCTTGCATAAATTTCATCAGTTTAGTTGGTTTTTAGGACTAGATTTGTCAATTATAATGTAGTTTAGATTTACTATTTGGCCTAGATTTTATCTGTTGTTACCTACAAAGTTTTTATTTATACAGTTAGTTTATACCCTTTTCTGACCTTCTATTCTAATATTATATTCATTAATAATTCCTTCTTTTACTACTATAACATTTAGTATTGACTTTAAACAATTAAAACATAACAATTATTTGACATTAAATATGGTATTTAAATTCATACCCTTTTTTGTACTGATTACTTACAGTAACTCCTAAAACACATTTTATTATATAAGAATGGTATCCACATTCAGACATTGCATTCCTAATTCAAACTATTAAACACAATAACATTTTATAAATATAAGAATTAATCTCTATATCCAAACCTTATGCATAGAGTTCATATATGGTAATTGGAACCTAACATCTCTGTTCCATTAATTTTTAACACTTACTTAAAACTATTTGGTTACAGTCTTATCTGTTTTTCCTTAACTTTAGGGATGTATCCCTTGTCACTTTATGGATTAACTCCCAGCTCTCTGTTTATATTATTCACTCCATTGAATGTTATCACATAAATAGTGGCATGTTATTAGAAAGAGTATTCATTGCTCTTTCACCATACTATTTTATTAAATAGCACTCATGATACCATATTAAAACACTTAAAGTTATTTAAAGGCACAGTATTTAATGTACTTTCTCAAAGTTTATTTATGATAATCTAATAACTTGCACTTGTCCCCTGTTATTTCTTGATACTATCACTAGTTATTTTCATAGTTTTATAATATCAAATTGTTTAATCATGGGGGAACTGTTAAGATTTGTCTTTATTAATTATACAATAACTTTCTTGGGTGCACTTCTACTTAGCACTTTAAACACTTTTGTTTTTATTTATTTTACATGAGTTTCTGGTTTTTTGGGGTGTTATATTTTCAATTGTGACATTTACCTTCTTTTGGGGTTTTTGTTTTCTCCCTATTGGGTTTCTTTTGGGTATTGGTCGTATTCTACTTCCTCTATTACATGTTATCTTCAAACTTGTCCCTGTTCATTAGGTATATTGGTTTGTTCTGGATATCTTCCTTCTTCATTCTTGGTTTCTTCAGTATCATTTTGTTATTATTATTTTTCTTTGTTCTGGGTCTCTTCCCTTTTCGTTCTTGGTTTCTTCATTATTATTTATTCTTGTTTATTCTGGTTCGTTTAATTGGTCTGGGTAGCTTCCTTCCCTACTCCTATCCTACCTGGGTATTATTCTTATTTTAATTTTAGTTTTTTGGGGTTTTATTTTGTTGTACATTTATTTTTGTTGCACAGTTTTTTCTTTATATTTACTTTTTCTTGTTATGTTGGTAATTTATTGTGATTTTTATTTGGTTCTCATTTGGATTTTTCTGGATATTCCATATAATTGATTTTTACTAATGATCATATGGTAATCTATTTAAGTGGATTATCTCTCATGCTACAGCATACATCAGTTGCATTTGATAATTAACTATTGGATGAAGCATTTCGCGCTTGAATGGTTGTTGAATTACTTAACCTGGACACAGTTTATATTTTAATATTGTAACCAATCACAACGTTTAGATTGATTTTTATTAATGTTATTATTATTATTATAGTAGTTGATTATTAAAATTGGGATTAATGTTCACGTTTAAAAGTTTGTGGTTTAAAAGAGTGTTTATCACTTCACTGTGTCAACCTCCCCACTTGCCATATGTGGATGTCTTCACTATTCTCAATGGCGACTTCTTTTACTGCAAAAACACTTGACATACATACATAGATATTCCTTTTGAATATCACAAAGAATGCACATAAACAAGAAAATAAATTAAATATTCAATTGCACTTTGAATGATATCAGTCATTCAAATACTACCGCCGCCTTATGAGAGAACTGTTCATAAAAAAGTTAAACTACTTCTTCTATTGTATAGAAATCAAAACTCTGTTTCCACTGATAATAAACTGGGGATTTATTGACAATTATTAAATTCAATAAACTCTTTTAAAAACAATTAATGATATCTTTTTACAAACAATAACAAGTTTAAACGAATACTGAGATCTCTGTATCTCAAGGCTGGTAAAACTGTTGTAAGGTACAATGTTTTTGGTGAACGAGGTTAGGTTCACTTTGTTTAATTATATTACCAAATTAGTGAGTTCTTTGAAGATACATGATACCAGATTACAAGATGTGAGTTTAATTAACAATATTTAATTATCTATTACTATGAAAAAAGAACAAAAATTTAAAATTATAAAACTCGGTACCATAACCGATAATATCGTACTATCGTACGTTATGCAAAAGTATATAGCAGTTGAGGTCCACACGTGCTCTGAGATTTGCACTGTTAAAAATATTATTATTATTGACTCATTAGCTATTAGAACCATGTACTGGAAAGAGAAAAAATCTAGAGAAAAAAAAACTCTTGTTATAGCTTTCATTTCAGTAAAATTATTCAAGAACAGAATTGTTTCTTTGTGACAAAATTATATTCTTCGGTTCTAGGTTAGTTTACCTAGTAACATGTAAGTGGCTATTTAGAATAAGTTATGTTATTTATAAAAGTCTTAATGATATGATTACAAACATTTTATTTATAATTCGTTTGATGTGTAATTATCATTCATAAAAATATTCGAACAAGAAAATAATTATTTGTTACTTCAAAAGTCGTAGTCAAGTAAGCGACTATATACTATATGCTGATGAGCGGTATCTAAGTTAATTCCGCCTTTCTCAATTATTCTTTAATTGTAAAATAATTATTTTTGAATTAATTATTGACATTAAACCGTGCTACAATTTATTTATTAAGTTCTGATAATTGTCCATCATAGTTTAAGCACTCAAGCGTTATGACTAGTGCAGTCCAAAACAATATTTTTCGTTCATCAACGAAAATTATTATTTTCATTAATTTCTTTAAAATAATTAAAACATTGTACTCCCTGACTGAATACACAAAACATGACCCTTATTATACACTGGTCGTGTTAATTCACTGTTCACTTAATTCACTGGACACTCGGTAATATGTTGTTGTGTACAGGTTAATGTCTGTTTACGTATTACTGTAGGTGACGCGCACATTTCAAAAATATCTTGCTGACTTTTTCGGCATAGACCTCTTGTCGTGAGTGATGCAGAACGAATGATACATTTCGCTAAAGCGTCTCTTTCTCGTCTGGTCATTTTAAGCTATTTGATTGGTTCAAACGGTCAAACTCTCAACCCCAAAACACTTTGGTCAAATAAAACTTTTAATTTTTGACAACTCTAAGCGTGGGTTCGAGATTATATGTGACGTATGCATGGATACTCAAAATGATTGAAAAACTTATAATTGTCATAACTTTCTTATCTTTTGTCGTATAGTCGGTTGGGTAGTGTCATTAAATCGCGGACACTTGTGGCTTTATTTTAAGTCTAAACAAGCACTAAATCCGTTCATTATTAATTCACTTGGCCATCTCAAAACTCATATGGTAATTCTTAATATAAATAAGTCTGTTTCACCATATTTCGTTATAATTACACTGTAATACTTATTATTAAACATCTCGAGTCCATTTCTCCTTCATGTTAGTACATAAAATAGTTATATTTACAGTTTAAACGATATCTGTTAATGGCGTCCATACCGACCATGTTCGATTGTTTATATTTACATGTAACGCTATTATTCCTTATACTATTACATATGTTTGACATCCTAACACTAATATGTACATTTATTTACATTTGTTCACATTTTATTTTGCTAAAAATGTTATGTTTTATATACTAATAGTATGATCAAAATACTTTCTGTTCTCATTTCTCCATTTTGTCACTTATGTAATTATTTTATTACACAAGGGATATAATGTTATTAATTAAAATAGTGTACAATTGTTGTACCTTGTTGGTTCAATGTATTTATTAACTTTTCGTTATCTGAAAGCTCTCCAAGTTATAGTATAGTGTTTATTTACATCTGGTTTTACAATTGCAGTTAGTTGGTTTATAATATTTCAATTATTAAACTACTAGTATTACATTTGTGAGGTGTTCTCATAGCAGTATTAGACATTTCTCTAACTACTGGTAACATTTGTCACAATCTTTTGATAAGTTTTGATAATGCTTTTTGACTAACTATCTTGTCACATTGGGGTTCTGTCCATTTAACTTTATGATATCATATTCAATCTGATTCATTTGCTGTGTCCTTCAGTACATATGGTATTTATTGGTTTGCATTATTATTCTTAACTAGTCTTTGTTTGAAACAATTGTGGATAGTTGCTTGGTTTAACTAATGTACATGATTTTATGTTATAGATTCACTTTCTGTGAGGTTATGTGTCAGTTGTCTGACAACAATTTGCAACATATTTTTATGCAGTGTTTGACTCAACTATTTCCATCTCATTATGGCATTCTACTAAAATGGTTTATTATTAAGTTATACACATTTTTACACTATTTGTTGAAACAATAACACAGGTATTCTTAGTCTAACAATATTACATTTCTTGGTGGGTTGCACCTAGTTTTTGGTACATTGATTGTTTTATACCTAACAAACTAGCTTATTTGCTACTGTTTGTTCTGGAATTCATTTATATTTTGTCCTGTCTTGCTATGGCATTCAGGCACATTTCATATTAAGGCTTACAAAGTTTTTATTATTAGTCCCTATGAACAATTAATTTACTGTTCTGTCTCATATTTCTTTTGGTGGTCTTAATGATTATCTATGTGATGTTACAATCTTGATCAAACTTGTCACACTAATTGTCTGTGCATTTTAACTAGTTAATCTTGGATTCTTTCACTTATAATGGTTAATCATTTTTCTCCGTTATAAACATTTTCACTTGTATTGTTTGTGGTGTTTATTTGGGGTAAAATGGTTATCATATCACACGTTGTTACACTTATATCAAGTTTTCACTGTTATTGTTCGTGATCACTCAATGATGCTAAACACTGGTTTCTTTGTCATTGATCTTCGAATAATCATTACACTTCTTCCGGTCACTATATTAATTTTAATTCCTTGTATATCTTGTGAATGTTGATGTCTTGTACTGTTCATACATTATCTTCATTCTTCATGGTATGTTTCCTTTCCTCTTCTTCTTCTTTTCTTCTTCTGGTTAGTTGTTGCTCACTATCGGTGTTCTCCTGGGTTATACATTATTTGTGATAATCAATGTTCCCTTAGTCTTGTCATATTCTTCCATATTTTTATTCGTGGTTATGGTAATCATTGTTCCATATTATTTCACACTAATAAACAAATTCGTTTGTTTTATCACCATTGTGGTTGTACTTGATTCGTATCCTTTTTATTTTAGTAATTATTTTCGTCATATCCCCTCACTATTTTGGATCTATTGGGCCTGGATGCTAACATATTATATTGGCGCGTTGTCATTTTCTCTCTCTTTTATACTCGATGATATCCTTATTACTCTTCCTTCTTCTTTGTTGTGTTGTTTCAATAATATCCGTTCGTAGATACACACTTTGTTTATATTCTCCTGTTCCTTCTTTTATGCACGTTGAAATATTTTCATGATATCTTTTTATTTGACGTATTAGATAGTTATCTTATGTAACTGCCAATTTGTTACGTTACAATATTCATGTTGAATGCGGTATCCAAGTCACTTGTACGAATTAATAACTAAATTTACCTTATTTTGTCCGCCTTGTGACTTCTTATAATTTTTCCATGACGCCTTTCAGAGCTTATGCTCCATCATCAGATATATATTAAAATAAAACTATCACTCTTAACGAGGTCGTCACATGATATAAAATGTCAAAAACCTTTGCATACAAAACAGCGCGCGGAAGTAGGGTGCGCACCCGTTCACGTTCAATTTGCCACTGAGCGGTCGCTAATTTATCTTAGTACCGGCGAGCAGTATCAAGGCCGTATCGTACAAGTGGTTTGAAGCAAAGTTTACTTGATCATTCAACACGCAATCGCGACTGCTTGGGTCGGCGTATGCACTATAAATTTCGACTTCCTCCAAGGCATTCATGAACCGACCCTTCTTACATACATGTAACGGAATTAAGTTTGAATTGAAGTCCGTATAGTTGTGATTATGTGAAGTTAGGTGTCGGGCGGGTTTGGTTTTAATGCTGTTGATATTACTTGTTTTTGGTATATGTTCTCGAAAACGCTTAAGGAAACTTTTCCCAGTTGCAATCACTGCATAGTTGTTTATATATTCCTGTTTTTTCTTCCGGTGTATGTGTTTTTTTTGGTCTTAGAATGTTTAGTAATTTATTATTGGTTCTGAACGAGATATTAAAACCAATATTGTTCAGCACAGATGACAAAACCTTAGGCATTACGCTTGTGTAATTAGTTGATATAAACATTTTTTGTACGTTATTGTTCGTTCGTGGTTTAAATTTGTTTCTTTCATGCTTTTTTAACAGTTTGTCTATGGTCAAACTACTGTACCCATTAGCAACCGCGATGTGTTTTATAGTGTTTAGTTCGTCCCGAAAGTCATTATCATCAAGAGGAATTGTTAATAACCTATTAATAAAACTATTATACGCCGCCATTTTTTGCGAATATGGATGATGAGAGTCCGCGTGTATTGTAATGTCTGTAGTAGTAGGCTTCCTATAAATGTTGAACTTTAGATTATTTACCTGTCGGGTGATAGTTAGATCTTGAAAATTTAATCTATTGTCAACTTCGGTTTCGAGTGTGAATTGGATCTTGCTATTTATTTTATTTAAATCATTTTTGAACAGCTCGATCTGTCTTGTAGTACCATCAAAAATGAAAAAAGTATCGTCTACATACCGTGCATAAAATATTATTTTCTTTGCATAAATATTATTATTTAACATGTACGTGTTCTCATAAGAATTCAAATAAGTATCAGCTAATAGGCCGGAGAGGGATGAGCCCATGGCCAGTCCATCATCTTGAAAGTAGAATAAACCATCAAAGGTGAAATAATTTTGTTTTAGAACTACCTCAAGTAGGTTGATTAATTCATTTATCATTTGTGTATTCATGTAATAACTATCACAAAATGATGTAATAACTATCAGACAGATTATTTCTCAAGATCTTTAATGTATCTTTTACAGGGATATTTGTGTATAAATCAGTTACATCGAATGATGCTAATTTGTGGTTGGGCTGTAATTCAACGGATTTAACTATGTTAATGAAATCAGTGTTGTTTACAATACTATGATTATTTTGTAATTGTAACTTATCTTTAATCAAGCGAGCAAGTGGTTTTGCAGTTTTGAAGCCAGGGGCGGTGGTAAAGTTCACAAGTGGTCTGATAGGTATGTTGTCTTTATGAATTTTGGGTAATCCTGTGAATAACGGAGCATTTGCATTGATGGGCTTTAGGATGAACTTAACAATTGTATTAACAAATGTATCAATTTATTTAATGAAAATACACGATGATACCTAAAGCCCATCAATGCAAAGGCTCCGTTATTCACAGGATTACCCAAAATTCATAAAGACAACATACCTATCAGACCACTTGTGAACTTTACCACCCCCCGCCGGTACTAAGATAAATTAGCGACCGCTCAGTGGCAAATTGAACGTGAACGGGTGCGCACCCTACTTCCGCGCGCTGTTTGTATGCAAAGATTTTTGACATTTTATATCATGTGACGACCTCGTTAAGAGTGATAGTTTTATTTTAATATATATCTGATGATGGAGCATAAGCTCTGAAACGCGTCATGGAAAAATTATAAGAAGTCACAAGGCGGACGAAAGGACAAAATAAGGTAAATTTAGTTATTAACAGTTTATATACGTTTATGTTATAAGCATGTGACGAAACAACAGTGCACGCGTACACGCATACAGACGAGGACAGATTACATAGGCCTAGATGTTGCCAGTATGAAGTGTGTTAAAAAAAAGACCAAATTTTTGCAACAAATCTTTATTAATGTACTTACAACTTTATGCATGCTTATTCCTTTCAGAGTACTCCCCCCTGCTGGCAACGCACCGCTCCCAACGTTTCTTCGAATTCTGAAACGATTTCTGGGAAGCACTTTTTGGAATGGTGTGCAGCTGTTCTTCTGTATTTTTCTTGTCTCCTTTATTATTTCATAACAACGCCCTTTCAAACTTGCCTTCAGTTTTGGGAACAAAACTGAAAACGTCTGCAAGGTTTAAGTCTGGTGGAGAGTAGGACGGGTGGGGCAGAACAGTCGTGTTGTTTTTCGCTATATAATCGACGACAAGGAGTGAAGCGTGAGGTGGTGCGTTATTAGGTTGTAACACCCAAGTGTGTTCTATTCTGGCCTATTCTTGCGTACTGGTTCTCTCAAACGCCTATAATACTCCTTATTTACTGTCTGACCACGCGGAACGAATTCATGATGAACCAACCCTTTCCAGTCAAAAACACCAGCAACATCACCTTCGTGTTTTACCGACTCACCCGGGCTTTTTGGTCGAGGCGATCCTTTTCCTACCCAGTGCGAAGACTAATTTGGCTGAGATGCGATGCATATTCAGTTTTCCTGTTAAACTTTTGTGGCATGAACCCACGTTGATACCCAATTCCTCGGCAATCTCACGTACAGTTAAACGATGACCTTCACGTATCATAGTGCGAACTTCACATCGATTTATCGTCACTTATTGACGTCGAAGGGCGGACCAGGTCTTGGATTTTCATCGGTCGATGTTCTTCCCGCTTTGAAACGAGTAAACCAGTCGTAGCACTGCGTTCGGCTCATACAATCATTCCCATATGCTTCCTGAATCAAGTTGAACGTTTCTGTAAACGTTTTACCAAGTTTGAAACAAAATGTTATGCAAACATGTTGTTCTTCAAGCTCTTTCATTTCACGACTGGAAAAGTTCGCCGATAGGTTAGAACACGTATTAATTTCAGCTCCTGTAGCGAGAATCACAACAATGGCAGAAAGTTTGCTCTGGCAAGTGTTCCACACCTGCTGCCACATGTTAATAATGGTGGTTGTGGCAGTTAGTTTCGTGTTGTCAGGTCGAATCGACTTGTGGGTTGTCCACAGAGTTTCTCGCTACAGTGTCAGCTTCTTCGTTACCTTCAATACCTACATGACCCGGACACCAAACAAAAGTAAAAGATAAACCAACGTCTCTACACATGGCACAACGCCATTGTCTGCTGTAATAACGGATTCACTGTGCCTGGATCGTCCAAGGCATTTAGAAAACTTAGTGGATTTGTATAGAAAGAAATTGCCTTTCACCTCGGTGTGCACAGAAACAAAGGGCCTACCACACGGCATGCAGTTCAGCGATGTATACTCTTGCCGCTTTGGACAGTGTCCAGAAGATCGTTGGGAACATACAAGCACTTCCCAACTGACGTTTCTATACCCTCAAAGATCCCGTTGATGACGATGGTAAAAAGCGCCTACCGCTCAACGGAGATCCCTGAGGTACTTCATTTTCCAGCTCGTGTGAGACCGGCAGTGATTGTCCGTCCCGAACACAGACACTACTGTCTTCGAGAAAACTGGAGATAAATTTGTACAGGTTACCTCTGAACCACCAGTCATGTGGATGTTGCATGATGTTATATCTCCACGTTTTGTCTAACGCTTTCTCCAAATCGAAGAATACTGCAATCATGTCTTCGATGAAACTGTTCTAAACTTCGTTCTTCAGATTAGTAGTAGAATGGTGTCTCTGGTACCCACACTGGTGTGAGGCCAGAAGCCCGTATTTTTCCAGACACCAGCCTCCTGTTTACCATACTATCCAATAACATTCCTAGACGGCACGTCAACGATATTGGACGATAGTTTTCCTCCTTCAGGGGATCCTTTCCGGCCTTCAGGAGCCGAATAAAGATCGCCCTCTTCCATGGTTTTGGATACTCCCCTTGAGTCCATATGGCATTATAGAGTACCAATAATATAGCCATAGTTACATCCGGCAGTTGATGCAAAATGCTGTAAAGAATATCGTCCGGTCCTTCCGCAGTGTCGTCGGTAGTGCGAACAGCGGGTTCTAATTCCATCATCGTGAAAGGCACGTTACAGCTCCTGTACCCTTCACATTCGAAGTCAAGCTTCTATTCGCCTTCTTATTTTCTTGCGAGGAAATTGAGTGGATAACTTTCTGTACTACTGACATCGGCATATCTCGCAGCTAAGTTGTCAGCAATTTCATCGTGGTTGCAAATAAATTCACCACCATGCTGTATGCATGTGATTGGCTTAAGCACTGACGCTTCAGCGTTTTCTCTGACCTTCTTCCATACTTCTGTCGCTTTGGTCGACCGTGGGCCGTGTCTCTGGGCCGAGACGTAGGTTTTCCAGCTCGATCGTTGGCAGCGAGTATTGTTCTACGATCAGCGGCTCGGATTCGCTTAGAAGCTATGCGATTACCTTCGGTTGGTTCTCGTTTATACCTGTTTAGAGCTCGTCGCGTCTCTCTTATTGCGTCTTTCACAGGGTTGTTCCTCCACAGTACCGGTGGTCTGGATGAACGACCACCGGTCCGTGTAATATGCTCCGTAGCTGCTGAGATGATAGTAGCTGTAAAACTGTGTACGTCTTCTTCTATATTTCCACAGGTGATCGTAGGTGTACAAGTAGTCTTGAAACCTATCCAATTAGCACGGTCCACGCGCCATCTTTTCAGCGTGCGTATAACGCTCTATGGCGTACGCGTTGTTATCAACACCGGAAAGGGGTCGCTCCCGTGGAGATCTGGGAGAACTCTTCACAACAGACGTGGAGCGAGATCCGTGCTATAGATCGAAAGATCGATAGCCAAGAAAGTACTTCTTCCAACGTTGATATGAGTGCTCTCGCCTGTGTTTAAAAAGACTAGCGCGTTGTTTAGCAAGAGATCCTCAGTTCTTAATCCAGCGCTGTTCGTCCTAAAACAACCCCAAGTGGGGCTATGGGCGTTGAAGTCCCCGGCAAGCAGTAATGGAGATGGTAGCTACTCGACCAGATACAATAAATCTTCTGCTCGCCACTCAGAATCTTGTAAGTATAAGCAGCAGATTGTCATCTTCATAGGCTGTAATACACTGATTGCTACTGCTTGCAGAGGCGTAGCGAGCAGAATACATCTAGCGGGATATGTGTTGGTACAAAACGCCTAATACAGCAACGCCTCCCCTTGCTCTGATGTGTGGAGACACATTACAACGGAAGGACACATATCGGTGTATGCCTCGTCAGTAGCTTTTTCAGTTCGCAATAATGTGAACTGAAATCGTTGATATTCCACTGAAGGATGTTCTCCATGCTGGATGTTGAAGAATCAGTGGCTGCGGGCCATCTTATTTCCTTGGCTTCCCTGGCAGCCAGCCTTTCTTCTTGTTTTGTTGTATATTTCCGAGTTCCTCCAGGTCACCAAGCTCGATGAGATCGCTGGCGCCGGCGATCGTACTGAACTCCGATCTGGAGCTCATATCCTGGTCATCGGGAACAGGTTTTATCCTCGATTTTGGTTTTAAGAAGCCCTCCCTGGTGTGTCTGGGAGGACGGAGCGATGGACGGCGGTATCTCCTTGCTGTATCATTCCCACTGAAGGTGGCTGCAGGCGCAGCCACAAACTGCATGCCCACCCTTCTTAGCGGACGTAGTAAGGGTCTGTTTGTAGACCCGTCTACACTATCCTTTCGCACCGTTTGCGTGTCTATCTCAGCCGCACTGTCTTTATGGATTTACGGTTGTGGATATATTTCAGAAAAGTAACGCTCGATTAACGGGGTTATTCAGGTAATATCTCTCTTACAATAGTGGCTGGTGAGGCTGCTGATGTTACAGCCTGTGCGTAGCTGATTTTGCCCTGGTTGGCTGGACACACTAGTTTTTTGCATCTAAGTATCTGAGTTTTTTCAAGGTACGTACTTCCTGAATAGCCATCTATTGCTTATAGAAGGGGCAACTGCGGGGTCTAGATGAATGTTGACCACAGCAATTGACACATTTCATTTGTTCAGCACAGGGATTATCACCATGAGCCGACTTCCCACAGACGCACGTCTTGACCCGAGCACATCTTGATGCAGTATGCCGAAACACATTCAACTGAAAACAATGCATCGGCTGGGGATGAATGCTCTCACACTTATACAATGAATGTCCGCTCTTACCTTTTCTGGCAAAGTTGTTCTGTTGACGGTTAGAACTTGGGACACAGATGTAAGCGTCTGTGCCTTCGCACCATTAGTCTTCGTCATTCGATGACGCCTTGTGAAGCGAGCTCAGTCGCAATTTCTATCTTTGTGCAGTACGCAGGTCCTTGCACACTACTACTCCCTTTGTGGTGTTCAGGGTGGTATGAGAAACGACTTCTAATTCTATGTCCCATATCTTCTGCAGTTTCAGTAACCTCGAGCCCTGTTAGCCCTACTAACTACTACTACTACTACTACTACTACTACTACTACTGGTAGTAGTACTAGTAATCTGTAGTAGTAGTAGTGGTAGTAGCAGTAGTAGTAGTAGTAGTAGTAGTAGTAGTAGTATTAGTAGTTGTTGTAGTAGTAGTAGTAGTATTTGGAGCGATCTCCTTACAAAAAAGCAACTACAACTGTACGCTCCACGAAAAAACTAATTAAGCATACTAATACATCATACCACATATAGGCGTACAGGATATTGAAAATCCACACACATTGCACAATTTATGAAACCGGTACGACGTCAGAGCGTAATCATTTGTAATACACTACTTGATAGGCCTTTACGAAAGAGTTAAATTGTTGATTTGCATATTATGCTGGCTTATGAGCATGTAAGAAGTAAGGTTTACAAACTACTTTAATCACTGATAATATTAATATTTCTACTCAATAGACTATAACACTTACTCCAGTGTACCGACTCTTTATTGTACCTCAGGGCGCCAGTAATAATAAACACAAATTAAAATATATCAATCAACTTTTAATGATACATTTGCATTTATATACTACAAATTTCTTTAACATGACTTGAATAGTTTTGCCTTACAATTTGAATATTATTTCGTGGCAATGAGTTCTTTTTAGACAAATTGAGTCACTACATTTGATTACAAATATATATATTTATAAAACAATATTGAATCAAATGTTCATTTATTTGTTACTTGCGTGGAGAATCCTTCCGATGTGCGTAGTCCTTAAGGTGTTGCATGCCGGTGAGTCGTCAGCAGCTGTTTGTTGCGTGTTAATCCTGGTTATGAATGCACTAATTCACTTTATCACAGATGTACACTACACTTGACATATTGGTGATACAAACAATTATGTCGTATAATTATACACTTTGGTTTACAACGTATTCTTGAATTTACATTAAGTGCATCTAACACAGTTCGCGTCGTGTGCGTCTCGATTATCTCATACCGTCGTGAATTTAACCCGAACTAATTCGCTTTCTTCAGTGCTTTCACCACAGCATATCATAATGATGAACATTTATATGCAGTATTTACTTCTCGTTGTTCGTTACTACTCCGAACATTCACTCGTTAACTTATTACTGTATATTAAACTTTATATATTTAGCGTTAGCAATTATCGCGTTCCCGTACTTCTGTTACTGCTGCGAATTTACTTCATTCTTTAAATTACTAATAAAATTTATATCTATATAGTTAACGCAAAACAGCGCACGCGAATCTCTTCAGTGTAGTTTCGCCGATATAAAGAAGACTGCCTGATTTCTCTCCAAATTCATATTTTTATACTAGGCTTTGAATTTCCCTTACCAAGTCTCGATAGAAAAACAATCCCATACGTTTAGACTAGCGCTAAATACAAAATCCCCCAATCTCCTTAGCGAAAACCTCCCGCGCAACACATGACGCTTCCTCTGATTTGCCGAACGTTTTTCGCGTCTCACGTGCTAAAAAAAACTAGCGTCACTATCTATCTCACTCTTACATCGCTCTCTCGAACATAACGATATCTATTGTTACATGCACTTAAAGTTTACAACATTGGCAAACATCCCTAATATCCTAGCGAATAATACATTTTATGATAGTTATGTCCCAAAACGTGACTTAGCCTAATATTACCTTCCTTATAGACGTCAGCCCCAAGGCCGGCGTTGCTAACCTACCGCTATACTCTACAGCTTTTTACAAGTTAATTTCTTTCATGTAACGCCGCCTAACGGTACAGGCGTTTCACTACCTCCCCGCTTTCTAAAACGTACACATTTCTTTGCGTTCAGCATAACTTAGTTTGATTTCGTAAAATTTGCGATTGCTCAATTTTTGCGTTACACATTACAAGTCAATTTCGATGGTGATGATTGGTTACTAATACGGTTAATAGACCTAGGCCTACGTAGGCCTCGTAAGCGATAACACCAAATAACCTATAGGCACGTGATCAGTACACGCTCTTATTAAATTTGAATATTACTCTGTTCGTGTGCACAGAAGTTTCGTCATATAACCTAAATCTGAAAATCGTGTCGCCCGACTTCACACTACCTAAAACAAAATTGAGAAATCTTACCGGCTTGAAATAGACCAGGTTCAAACAATATAAGTACCAGCCATTCACACGCAAATTGAAATATTGGTTCATCCAACAGTATTAAATGAAACCAGTGTATCGCAGTCAACAAAATCAACCATCTTTAATTATGGACATGCACCCATTATAAATTTTAACCTGACCAGTAGGCCTACCGACAGTGAGCAACAATTTCTTTCCAGAGCTAAACAAATACTAATATTCAAACATAATTACCGGTATTATTAATCATTATGTAACTCTGTAACAGGAGACTCTATAAAGAACTTAACACTTAGTAATTCTAATGAACGCACCAAACTTTGATTTGTTATCTGTAAACACGTTATTCTTTCTAACGTCCAAAATTTATTTTATAGTGAACAGATGTTTACATAATAAGCTGAGTACTTACCACAGATTTTTACTTATAACGTTAGTACTTCAAATACAAATAGATCTAAACTGGATTTTTGCCTGTATCATCCCAGCCGTCGTTCAAGGGATCGAATCGCATCAATCAATCAATACACATTTACTATCGTTCATATTACTAGCTATAGGTTTCACCCAAATTGTTCAGCAGTATGAAAGAGTATAACCGATGTAGGTGATAACAATGCGTTGAACGTACACCGGAGCAGTAACTAAACTTAAAAGTATGTAGAATAATTTTCATGAATGTTTAAGGTTGACAAAGTGACTAATACATACTATGTAACGCGTACGCCTTCGTTAATGTCGTCTGTAAAATGTTTGTGAAATGAAATCTTGTTAAGGTTGATTTGAGAACGGTTTCCAGAATTAAATCGATGAACTACTGAATGATCTCATTCCCCGCTGGATACACACCCTATCCAGTACAAACAGTTAAATCACATTAGTAATTAAAGCAGATTTATAGTGAGGGATTACAGTTGCAACTTTATTAAGTAATGAATTCAATTACTATACCATAAATAGTAATTGACGCAGCCCACCTTTTTTATGTTTATACAAAATATTCTTATTACAAATCAATAAACAAATTGAGTACACTGTATCATTAACAGAATTTTTTTAAATTTATTATGGTACATTAATGTACCTTGCTTCCTTTTCTTCCTTTCAGCAGCTTAAAAATTTGGTTCGGTGATCTACTCTCCTTTACGTATTAAGATTGCCTTTCTATTTTTAACATCGGAAATTCCAGAAGTCACTTGCAAAAAAAAGTATTTGCCACATTTAATTTGTTATAGTAGACTATTACTGTTGTCTTCGATGACCGTCCCTTATGTCAAGTTCAATGATTTAAGTACCGTATTAGTAATGAATTAAATGTTACTGCTTAATTACGAAAACGATATGGTCTCCTTTTTGTACTATCGTAACGGTGTCGGATAAGCAGCTTTCGCCTAAGGACTTGTAGGCCTACTTCAGATTCCTATTTTTAACATTTTAGCTAGTTATAGCTACAGAATGGACCACCTGAAGATTAAAAAACGTAACATGATTTTGTGGTGATGCCTGGAAGTAGGGGCTGCCCATGATTTTATGGGTACCTACATTACCGCCAAAAGCCATACTCACTGATCTGCTAACTCCTTATTAATTACAATTGCAAATAACTAAATTAGAGCAAATAATTATCGTAAACAAAACCGATGGAGTACTAGTAGTTATTTCTACGACAATTATAAGATACAATAAGAATACATTTGGTTGGTTTTGTTGCCTTGTAGAAACGAGTACAAACGATAACGCCAGTTGTCTGTAATTACCTTGAAACGACGTAGACAAAGAAGGAGAACAACAAAAAGAAAAAGTGAGTGGGAGATAGAGAGAGAGAGAGAGAGAGAGAGAGAGAGAGAGAGAGAGAGAGAGAGAGAGGGACAGACAGACAGAGTAAGAGAGCAGTGAGAGAGAAATGGGAGAAAGTTAAAATGACTAATATTTAATTTTTGTTTTTTGTAATTGTTTTTCACTAATATAGTTGAACCATCCAAGCACTTCTCAGTTTTAACTCGACCGTCTGCCAATTGTCTGTATGTCCTTCTACCGACATCTATTTGCGGTGTGTTTCGCTATAACTTTAGAACGCATCAAACGATTTTGTAAAACTTGTCATAAGCCTCATACTTTTACAATACAGACCCGTGTTATTCTTCGGTCGTCGATCCCTCCAAAAATGTAGGGGGGGGGGATAAAAGGTAAAAATCTCCGATAGTCAAATTTGTTTTAAAAAATCGCAAATGCCTATGTGGGGTTTACAATTAAAAGGAATTTTAACTAAAATCTGATTATATTACTAACTTTTTACTATTTCAAAAGTTTTTAACGTTGAAATGTTGACAAAATCGCAAAAATACATGTATGATATAAAATTAAAAGGAAGTTTTAATTAAAATCAGAGTACAGTGGTCCGTTTTGTAAATTTAAAGGTTTTTGGGCATCAGAGCTCCAAAAAAGAATAAAAAATTTGAAAAGAACTTTAAAAATCTAGCGAGGTGTCAGATTGTAATGATTGTAAATCAAATCCAAATATTCAGAATTTTTATTGTTTATTGTTAGATTGTCTGGACTACAACTACTATATTACTAAAAATATAGTAGAGTAATCGGGATTTTCTTCATTTTTCTCACAAATGAATAATTGTCTAACGTAGAAATGTTTCTAATAACACATGTACATTGTTCAAAATAGTGATCGAGTTCTGCAGCACAGGGAGCATATTAGTAAATATGTTATCTGGGGTTAACAATTATTTCAATAAATAAACAGAGTAATGAGAAAAAGAGAGCGTTTTTTTTAATAATTCCTGTTAGTACTAGGAAACGATAGTTGAAGAATATGAGGCGGATTTGAAACGATATAGGCCTACGACATCGCTTATCAGTGCTGCCGGCCTCTTAGTAGCCAACCTCTTTTGGTCTCACTGCTAAAGTCCCTTATTACTTAACTGTAAATAATTCAGTTACACGGAGACAATCATAAGCAAAAATGATTCACTACCAAACTTTCTCTATAACTGCCTCCCCCCCTCTCACTCACTCTTACTCACCCACAACATTATCTTACTGTAGGTCTACTTCTTTAGTTTACGTAGTATTGATAAAACGTGCGTGCAGACGGCGAAGGAGATGTGCTGAATAAATCTATTTTGCTAACGTGAATGTAAATGTTACAATGAATATTTGTACAAACAAATATATTATAAAAAGAAAGTTTACGGATTGTGTGATATTCACGCACTGGTTTATAATGTTCTTGGTAGATTCTAAAGTGAAACAGATGTGTGTGTGTGTGTGTGTGTGTGTGTGTGTGTGTGTGTGTGTGTGTGTGTGTGTGTGTGTGTGTGTGTGTGTGTGTGTGTGTGTGTGTGTGTGTGTGTGTGTGTGTGTGTGTGTGTGTGTGTGTGTGTGTGTGTGCACGCTTCACTGCGTAAGGGCATGTAAATTAGATTACGGATTTAGCTGGTTATATATAGAAATGGGCTTCGTGCCTATCGCAGACAGTTATGAAAATCGATAAATATTGCTTTATAGAAAAATATCGTATGCGAATTTCCCTTTGCGTGTGCATGTTGATATCATTTATAACCCCCTATTCAAAATTTAAAGCCATATCTTCTCAATATCAGCTGTTTACTTCAGTGATATTTTTACGCTTAATCACATTAATTTTGTTAGCAGTTTCTAGTATTCCAACACTGTCATAGATATAGTCCAGCCCAGTTAGGCAGGAGAGATTCGTCTAGTAGGCCTATAAACAAGTGCAACAGCTCACGCTTTGCTCGTGCACTCGACAAACTGCGTAGTCCGGTGTTACTATCGTGCGACATATGAAAACGACTATAATCAAATTTTAAGTAACTAACGGCTATTAAAAAGTTGAAGAAGTTGTAACTGCACGATTATATAATGCGGCTCATTTGTTTGGATCGAGCTACGGCGTTGTAAGTCAGAAAGAGTCTCATTTGTTTACTCTTATTCCAAAGTTACGTGGCCTGAAGAATACTAGCTATTGTTTAACATTAGACAGAACCTTTATCTACCTCCACATAATGGTGAAAAATTTTTTTTGTATCTTGTGATATTGTCGAAAGCCTAACAAACAGAAATACCAACACTAGAAAATCATACCGCTTTATCTATTAGTTGATTAACATCGTGTACAAGTGTTACTTGAATGCTGACACTAAATGTTTCAGTGACACTCAGATTGAGATTTGAGGATATTAACATAATATTTTAATTCATTTGTTATTTGTTTTAAACTAAAGGTTTCACCATAATTTATCAGACGTATGTTATTGAAGCATTAGAACGTGAAGCTAAAGATTTATATGGATGAAGATAATTGTTAATTATAAAATAATGTTATAAGTAACAGGCGCAAACTAGTCTTGTAGTTTAGAATAACAAGGGATCCCAGAATATTCAGAATATGTACGTAATGTGTACATAAATGTGAATTAGTAAATTATTCAAACCACCAACAATGATTCAGTGACGAAAATGAGTCATACGTTTAACGTTACAGTCACCAGTCAGAACTAGTGAGTCAGAAGTGAACAGTAATATACTGTTCCAGAATTGAACGTTTCTATGTCTTATTCAACTAACTTCAGATATCGGTTACTAAGCATGTAGGCCTATTACTTTGAAATAAAATCGCAACACTGTATATTGCGAGTGGTTGTACGTGTGAGAGTGATATTAATTTTCTTACACAGACATGTTAATAACAGTTGATCCATTTTTACCGCCTAAGCAGTCTGGAAGCTAAGAGGTGCACAGGGGAGCCTGGGTCGTCTATAGTAATAGTTAGGCGTGTCGGTCGACTAAGCCTCTATGTACACAGACTACAGACATTCAGAGGGTAACGTATAACCAGGCCCGCGTAAGCGGGCGTGCAGGGCGTGCACCGCACGCGGGCGGCACGTTGAGGGGGGCGGCAAGGCAAATACAGCGATCTCGTCATGTTCAAACTCATTCTCATTAATCAGTACAGCATTATGAATGTCATTACATTTATTGCAAGCATTGTCTCGCAATTATTATTTTTTTAATTATCTCACAACAACACCATCTATCGGCATCTATTGGAATTAAGATGCGAAACGTCTTCAGGTTCGAACCACCTTAACAAAAGTAGGTACTCGAAGGGACTTCCCCGTGTTGCCGTGTAGAATGAGTGAGAGCCGGTCGTCAGTTCCACGTACAGGGAATCCCCGTGGCATGTCGCATTATAAATTTGATTTCATAAGAAATTTCATTAAGTGTTTGCGTGTTTGCAAATTTTTGATTTACTCGAACAAAGTCAGAGAATCGAAATATTTTTCCGTCATATTAGACTGCACACCGGATGTAAGTCACACGGAACAAATAACAGTAATACTTAGACATGTTTATTTAAATAATACAAATAAAAAAGTAGAGGTATGAGAACATTTCATTGGTTTTGTCCAATTACCAGTTCCACTGGCGAGGGTCTATTAAATTTTGTTTTGAATTTATTTTCACAATTAAACCTCGAGATTCAACATTTGCGCGGGCAAGGTTATGATAATGGTTCTAACATGCGTGGAAAAACACAAAAGATTGCAGAAACAAGATTTTGGAAATCAATAATCGTGCATTTTACGTTCCATGCTCAGCTCATAGTCTAAATTTGGTAGTCAATGATGCAGCAAATATTTCGCACGAAACTATCAATTTCTTCGATATAATTCAAGAAATTTACGTTTTCTTTTCATCGTCTACAAAAAGGTGGTCGATCATTTGCAAACATTTACCAGATACAAAATTAAAAGCTCTAAGTGCTACGCGATGGTCCAGCAGAATTGACGCAATCAAACCATTACGATATCACATTGACAAAATATTTGATGCTCTGCTGGAAATATCTGAAAATTCGTCTGAGTGGGATTGTGCCACAACTCACAAAGCGCATTCACTTGCTTTAACGTTCAAAATTATAAATTTATTTGCTCTGTTGTAATCTGGTTCGATGTTTTAAACGAAATTAATTCTTTAAGTAAAATGATGCAAAGCCCCACAATGAATACTCAAGATATGCGTAGTATGTATGCGCGGACTCTTACAGGCCTATATAGTGTTCTGTATATATTTATAGTGAAGTAAACATAATTCTTAAAACTCCAAGTTCGTTGTTCTTTGATAAGACGAGATACACAGACTGAGTACGGGTAAGTAGGAGGAGGAAAAAAGGCACAGAAAGAAAGGAGTCTAACAGACTGAAAGACGGAATTTCGAATGACTAATAGGTAGACTTGCAGAATCGTCATGAAACACTGAATGAATGCCACAAAGCTACGAGTCTGCTTATGATGCCTTTCTTTACAGTTGCGTAAATTATACGGCTGTGTTCTTTTCTCGAAAATATTCCAATTCCTTTTGAATTCCAAATAACGCACAAACGAGGGTAAGGCGTCTACTGAAAAAGTAACAATCAACTCAAGAAGCGTGAAGACTTATTTGAATTAGTAACGAGGTACTTTGCTGTTGTTACGACCGAAAATATCGATTATTGTTATTACGTACCGTAATGATAACGGTGCGAACTTATACAAATAATTATATAAAATTGTGTTCAGAATGTTTTTCATTACTGTCTTGTACGACTCTATATGTGCGTGCGTGCGTGCGTGCGAGCGTGTGTGTGTGTGTGTGTGTTCACTCACAATAAAGACTGAGCGAAATAAGGAATTCTCAGAACAGTATTACGTAATTTGTTACATTAAACGTACACAGAGATTCGTACTTACCAGGCTGACGGGCTGGAATATACTATTTATCGTCCACATCAGTTTCAGATATTTAGCCCGTTTAGATGCTACAGTAGAAACAATAATTTTTTAATTTTTATGGACTTTTAAATAGATGTCCGAGCGCGGGCGTATTATATTACACTTAATGGCCCTCCATCAGAATATACGAAAATATGCTGACGAGCTAGATTTTACAGTATGAAGTCGACGTAATGTTAACTAATTATGAAGTCGTATTCTAGTAATAATAATTACAGACACTATGGACTAGCAGATTGTCGAGTGTTGTAAACTGTTTCTACACTAATACTTATAAAGCATGAGAAACAGTTGTAGCATTTGTATAGTCTCAACGTCAATTTTAACGGCGCTCTGTCTGCTTAAGGCTTAACCTGTTAGAGCCGATCAATTATTCATTATTCACAAACACGTAACGATGCACAGACGAGTTACATATTCATTAATTACTAAACTACTGCGTCAGTTTTAAAGCGATTACTGCTTGCTGACGGAACGAGTGGGGGTTTGCAGTTGGTGTTTAATGAAAATCAACATACTGTGTTGTAGCTGTTTCCTTTATCGTTGAACGAACGAAAGAATAGAAATATTATACTTTACTAACTACATCGGTAGCCACACCATAAGCTATCCCTTACTGAGTGAACACAAGTTTGATTGTGTGATACAATGGGCATTTACTTCTCATTCATAACACAGGTATAAATTATATCTGCGAGAATATTTTTTAACGTCTATTTAACGAATTTAATTTAACGTGAGACCATTTTATATTTACCAGATACCATTCAATTTAAGATTTATTTGCGGGTCTGAGAACTGAAGCTTCACTACTTCGGTTACAAACGCAACGTTAGGGGCAAGTAGTATACCTGCAGGTAGTTAGGTTAGGTTCCATGATGTGCATATAGATTTGAAACAAATAATTCTGTTTAGAGTCTAGTAAGATAGGAGATAGTTATTTTGTCGATTTTAGACATATCGTGGAGAGCATGAATCTAGAAAATTATTTAAAAATTTCTATACGATGACATAAAATTCACTGATATATTGATTGAAGCGCATAAATAAAGGATTTAATTATTGTAATACAAATCGATGTTATTCTACTTAGACTGTCAAATTTCTTGTTTTATCGTTTTTACAGAAACAATAAACCATATAACGTTTGGAATCAGATAATAAACTTAATAAGTTGGACGGTAATTAACGCTTTTGATAAAAAAAAATTATTACAGTTTTAAACTACAGTCATCGTACAAAACGGTAGCAAATGTTTGCTAAAAACAAGTTTCTATGTTACTTATAACAATGTCTCTATATGTAATTAAATAAAATACTGTAAACCTTTTTTTGCTATAAACGAGATTTGTAAGTGAATAGACAAAAGTAGTGAACCCTTTAAAATTTTGTAGCCTCATGTAGACGTTCTGAAGGCGCGATCCCAGTAATGCCGGTTACAGTTGATAATGTTTGGACTAGTTCGGCCGCTCGTAAGAAGATATGAGCCTACTTAAGGGTCCCACATGCGATTGCTGCCAGTGTAATCGTATCATAGGTAATTATTAATCAGTTAGTCAATTCTTACGGCAACTACTATTTGTCAGCAGAATGGTACGCAATAGTAATCAGTAATCAGCTGTGACATCAGATGTAGTGCTACAATGGCTACGTAATAAGTACCGGTAGGAGAGAAGATAATGCTTGTTGGAAAGTGAATTAGAGAATGAGAAAATCAGGTAAGAGATTCAAGCGCAAGCATAGAATACATTATACACAACTCACAATCAACATTTGATAAACTGCGATCAGTGTTGAATTTACAGAACTCTCATTCATGGACAAGAATTCACGGATTTGGCTAATGATATGTACATATACTTATTTATGCTTGTGTGTGTGTGTGTGTGTGTGTGTGTGTGTGTGTGTGTGTGTGTGTGTGTGTGTGTGTGTGTGTGTGTGTGTGTTTTTATTTATTTTTTAGACGGTTATATAAATTGACTTATTTATTAGTCGTTTTTTAATAGATTACGTAGCATTAAGACAACGAAAAACGGGGTAACCGTATGTATAACAATTGACGTTCGTAGTAAGTAACCTTCAGTTGTACAAAATAACAAGATAGCTGAAGTGAAACAGCGATGATCCATGAAACTAAGAACAACTACGTTTATGATTTAAGTATACTACAGTTATCATACTAAAGACACTCGTTACACAGTGAACGCATGCATTTGAGAAGCGACGCGGCAGAGCAGTTAAACCTACATCGTGGGATGTGTCGCCCTTTGTCTTAACGATCGATTTCTGTCGGACGCGACGCTAACATCCCTTATTTTCCTCGTCCATAACTGAAAATTATTTTCTTCCCTCCGTTACGCATCCCCTAACAAAGCGTACATGAAATGTCTTTGCAAAATTATTCTCTACAGTCGCACAAAGAGAAAAGCATCTAACGGAGCAGCGTCTGATCAATTTTCCTTTCCTCGGAAACGTTTCTACGACTTGCATCGGTTAACTCCATTCCTTCATTGTTGAGACCACGTCATTTGCCTTCATGCTTTCATTGCTTGTAACGGAGTTACATAAATGAATAGTGAAACCCTAAGTACTCTTCAATTTCTATTTGTTCTACCGAACTGTTTTTAACAAAATTCTACCACACTAGTACACAGTGATTTATATAAGTCAGCGTTGCTCTCTATTACTATTTTTATATTCGTTGTAAAGAGTAACTTGAAGACAACCTTTACAGTGTGTTTGAGTTATACAGATAGAAAAAAGGGATCCTACTACCGTGCAAACATTCAGAGTCAAGATTCTGTTGTTTAAATGGAAGCGTGTATAATTGATTGTCATTGCAATGTAGAAAATAAGTGCTCATCACGAAATTACGCGCAGCAGTAACTTCTCATTGAGCTCATTTATTTTTTTTATCACTACGTTATAGAACCATACACGTAGTTTGCTCAGTATCGTTAGAATAGTAACAACAGTGATTTGTAACCTTGTACGATTGAACTCTAGTCGTGTTGACTAAAAGTTCTGTTAATACTCAAAAGCAGATTGACTTCGTGTACGAATCTCTCGAAAATGTATTTTTTCAGTAACAGATCACTTCTAAAACCATTTATGTAAAACAGTGGTCAGTGATAACACACTACATTTGCAATCAACAGATTTACATCTCACAGGTTTTCACTTTAAACAAAATTTGAACAGAACATTATATACAAAATGTTTATACAACACGTCTTCTACTGTAGGCCATATACAACTTAACAGTCTAAATCTAGGAAAGTGAAAGAAGCAAAATTAATTCTTTTATTAGCACCTCAAGCACAAGCAAAATTAAAAAGCGCCTCAAGTTATAGAAAGATATACATGCAGCCATTCTTACAAATACATATACGCTTTCACGATAACGTACAAAGCAAAAGGAGTAAAAGTATATTTTGACGGAAAGAAACCACAATGAAAACTCTCTGATTTGAATACTCTAAATCGTCATCTACCATTATTCATCAACCGTCCAGTGTGTGCGTGTGTGCATTAACTACACGAGTACACAAAGATGAGAAAAGGGACTGCTTTGTTCGTATCTTATGATTCGTTCCGTCCATTTTTGCAGCTGATGGCAAAAAACGTGTAACAAAGTAATGCTGCTAATATTGTTTACGTACTTATTACTATATTATTTACAAAAAAATGTCGTTGACGTTTATTTGGAACATCCATATCGATAGTAAACTTCATATTGTTGTTACTGTTTACATCCTTGGATTAAACTAGCACAACATGTATCAAAATGACGTCTTCTATTTTTAAAGGCACGTATGTTCACTTGCTGATTAAGTCAGACGACGTTCGAGTTATAGTAGGTCTACAGCGTATACTGTGTTTATCGTTATAGTTATTATTATTATTATTATTATTATTATTATTATTATTATTATTATTATTATTATTATTATTATTACATACTAATACTCCACATAGTACAGTGGTTATGGACATTAACCACCGTTTCAAAGACAGATTCAGAACACAACGTTTCACCTCAAAAAATCTTAGGTCGCTTCAGGAGTAAATGAATTATTGCAACATCGTAACTATCATTACTAAGTAGATGTCATTGTAGTAAAGAAAAAGATTTATTAAATAATATACGAATAAAAAATTGTACTTACCAGAAGGGCTGTCTTACCGAGTAGAAAGGATTCCACAAAACAACACGACAAGATAAATGGAACAAGCTTCTCCTTTTTTATAATTAAATTCTGTACAACAAAAACCATTTGTATAACTTTCTACATATTTTTAAAATATGGTTACAAGCCTTTATCTTGATATTCCCTTCTAGTTTTTGTTGTCAACCTGTTAATCGCTTTGTTCTGGCAAGATATTTTGAAGTCCCCATTATTCTGCGCCTTCACTATAGTATTCGTATTGATTGTTCAAAAATTAATTAGGTCATCTTCATTGCTTTTCTAAGCTGTTATCAAAATAGTTTATTGTATCCAGCGTAGGAGACAATTTCAACAATGTTCACACACATATTCACAACTTTCTTGTGTCTTTTGCACATCTTCAGGATAAAGACGCTTTTTATGATGTACATTAATATAAATTTTTTGTAATAACATAGTATCAGTAATGTAAATAATATAAACGCAGACACATAATTCATCGTCATCATCTTGTTAAAGTAAACCAAAGATGGTTTGTTCTGGTCCCAAGCAGATAGACTACTAGCCTAATGGAACCTGTCACTCCAACGCTTCTTCAGACGCCCTTCACCTCTCCGTCCTTTCGGCATGTAATTCAATAGTTGCTTGAGGATGCCGCAGTCATCCATTCGGTTAAGATGTTCCAACTATTTTAGCCGATAAGGGGCAACAATATCGAGTATATTTATAATAGTCTGTTCCTGCCGTATATCTTTATTTCTTCAGCGACCTTGAAGAGTATTATCCAGCCACGTGCTTGAGCGAGATGTAACCGGACATATAATTCAATTACAGTTATTCTTATATAATCGACTACTCATTTTACTGCAGTGAAAAGCAACATTTTGCAACCCATCGTATTTTTTAATTAAACGGACTTGTTTTCTCAATATGACTTTATTTTTAAATTGGTATTAGTTATTCTTGTTGCCAATGTTTTAATAGACAACGCTTGTTGAAGCTCTATCTACTGTTTAACAATTACATTCTTTTTTCTTCGACGTAAAATTAGTTTCTTCTCTACAAAATCTGCCTTTAAACATTAAAACCAGCGTATGTTAAGAAGAAAATATGTGCTGAACAAATAACTGTGGTTCAGCTGATACAACGATGTTTCCTCGCAAACTATTTACATTAAATACAAGTGTGCGTACTGAGTTTGCAAATGGAACTGTTCCATACTGTAACAGTATATGCTAGGTTAACAAGGAACATAATAAACGTCGTGATAATAAGAAAGTCCCTCTGCCTTTGCTTCTCTCTGTTCTGTTTCCCACTTATACTTTTTCCTTTCATTCATTCATTGTAGTCATAATTATACATTTAAAGAGGAAATCTTTCTCTCTCTCTCTCTCTCTCTCTCTCTCTCTCTCTCTCTCTCACACACACACACACACACACACACACACACACATACACACATGGAAACTAATACGTTTACTACTAACGTAAACAGAAATATCGACGGTATTTAGACTACGCAGTTTTCTGCGTCAGAAAAGTTACTTTGTTGTCGGCATTGCGTATTCCAGCCGCTTATCGCACCGTTTCACACGCTGCGATTTTTGTAATTGCAAGCACGATCCCCATTGACCTGCTGGTAGGAGAAAGAAAATATATAGGAGACAAAAAGTATAGAAAAGATAAGGCAAGAATACAAAGAACAACTAGAATCATAACATTGCAGAAATGACGAGGACGATGGTCACAGAGAACCAAAGGCAGCTGGACAATGAAAATCGCCAAGAAGGTGGATAATTAGAAAACACGGAAAGACTGAATTCTACTTACACCAGTTTCTTACAGGACAATTTCAATCTTATCTTCTCAGTCTATTCAGGGATGGTAGACTAAATTGTATACCATACAAAAAGAAGGTGTATACCATACATTTTTCTTATTCAACAACAGAAGAGAGACGTTACTAGAAGGCATAGCGAGACTCACTACCCCGATCAATATCGTCGCAAAGATTGTAAGTACTGTAAGCAAGAAAACTGAACTGATATGGTACTTTACATCGAGAAGATCCTAAGATAAAACAAATTGACAGCGACGCAGTGCTTCAGTACTAACGCTATTCAAGGAACACGAAGCCTAAATAGGCAAGCACCGTGAAGTACTGTGTAAACTTAGTACCAAAGGAGGTAGGGCTTTAATGGGTGCAAGCTCTGCTCACCAGAAAGTACGTTTCCTGATGGTGCGTAGGCTTTTCCCCCTACTCGGAAAAATATCGGTATGGAGAACCATACGTGACTTCCATGTTCTAAGATTTACATTTAAAATCACTTTCGAAATGAAATATTTCCATAGAAACTACTTCTTTCTTCAACCTTAGCCACAGTACTGTGGTCGCTAACGTATACCACCTCACGTTAGCGCACTCGATATTCACTGATGAATGCAGTCGACAGCACTGCCGAAACGTCTGGTTTTGTAGAAAAAATTGGACCACGGCCAAACAGCCCAGGAAGTAAATTTAACAACAAACTGCTTCTTTGTTGCCGATAACGTAGGACACATGGCATCAGGGGCGGATACAGACTAACATTTTAGGGGGGGGGGTCATAACTAGGTTTACCATAAATTTTCAGAGCCGACCCCGGACACATGTAAGAGGGGGGGTAGAGAGATTTCAGAGCCAACCCTGAACACATGTATCAGCAAAACTGTAGCAGATATTTACACATTTGTGTGTGTTAATTTTATGGAAAATAGAAGAGTAATAATAATAACTGCCTTAGGTTTATTTCAATTTTTATTCATATAAATTAATTGTGCAAAACAATAAAATTGGAGAAAAAATTAACTACAAAGTAAAGCGTTTTACACAAATTTTCCAGAAAAGGTTATAGATTTTAAAAATACTCCAATTTCCTAAGTTAAAAATATTCCTAAACAATAACATAATATGTTTCAAAAGAGATCTATGAACAATAATGTAAGGGTCTTAAAACAACATGTACTTCTCTGTATTTAAGAAAGCAAACAGAAAAAAGGAACAAAACAAACAGTATAAACTCGGTAAGGATAAATAATTACAATAAAAAATTTTGGCGCCTCTTTGTCTTAGCGAATGTTAGAATAATGGCTTCTGGGTCCAGTGGAATTTCTCGATGGACCGACATGAGAGCAAGCCCAGTGAGTCTTTCTTCACCGATATTAGCCCGAAGCCAAGTCTTCAGCCGACGCAGGGTAGAAAAACTGCGCTCCGCGGTCGCTGCACTGACTGGAAGTGTAGCCAGAATCCGCAGAAGTTTATGGATGGTGGGATACATGTCAATATCGCAGTTTTCCCATGTTTCCAAAACGGAATCTGGACGTTTTTCTTCGTTTTTCACGACCCGCTTCCACTTTTGAACCCACAATGAGAACTCTTGCTTTACAGTTATAAAAGTAGTAGACTGTCCAATAAGATCCTGGTAAATATTTACAATTTCCCTTATAGCGGTTTCATCTTCTGGTTTTATTTCAGTTTTGGGCAAAATGGCTCGAAGATTAAATAAATTCATAACTTCCGTTGAAAGTCTGTCTTCTAAGTCTGTGATGACGTTGTCCAAAAGTGGCATATAAACAGATCTTCGGAAGTATTCCTCACACGACTCAGCAGCGTGGTTTTGACGGCTGGTTTGGAGGGAAACAAGTCGTGGTATCTTTAAATCAACATCTAACTTTTCATCTACTTCCCATACTTCATAAGAGAGGCCACTAAAGATGGATTCAGCCTTTTCTCGCTTTTCTTGAAGTACCCTTTTAGTGTCTTCTATTGCATCATGTACCCTTTTTTAAATCAAGTGTTGGTGTTTGAAGGAGGCGACTAAGTGACACAGTTACTCCTAAAATATCACTAAGACACACAACTGAGAGGAAAAATTATGGGCTTCGGATAGCTTGCATAAGAGAAAACGCATCAGATGACGTCTTTCTGTCCTCCCACGTAGAAATTTCTGCTAGAGCGTTATGAATCTTTATAATCGATTCCCCTTGGACCTGAAGGTGCCCTCGTGCCTCTAGACCCAACGGGTTTCGCAGATACCTTTAACAGAAGCACCCATTTCCCTCTTAAAAACATCATGTCTCTTGGGAGAGGCATTAGCAAAAGATACTATTTTCTTCATAGTTCCAGAGGTGTTTCTAAATGAAACTACTTTTGAGGAGTTTGCCATCGAATTATTCAAAATGTGGTTGTTGCACGGACAGCGCTGAGCGTGTGTGGTTATTTTCTTTAGTTCTTGAACGGCACCTTTTGTTTCAGATGCCATTACTGAGCAACTGTCGACCCCAAAACCTACGCAAAACTTCAAGTCTAAATCAAAGTTCTTGGCGATATCCTCCACGATATGACCTAAAGCAACTCCAGTCAAACGACGTTCTCCTCCTTCTGATTTAATATCTTCCTCTCGAATCATATCGTAGGCATTAACAAATGTAATGAAATCTTCCCTCAGGACACGTTCATGAAGGTATCGCTAAGAAATACTCAATTGACAAATACTAGAAATGTCTGTTGGCTCGTAGAATATTACAGAGAAAAATTGTGCTTCTTTAACTCTTCTTAAGATAGTACTTTGAATCTCTTCCTTACAACAATAAATAAGTTCATTTGAGTGTACTTGCATTGGACGGAGCACTCTCCAAGTGTCACAAAGTACAGGAATGTGAACGGTACGTCTGTAAACGTAAACGCGGCTAATACATTCTTTATATTATATTATATTGTACTTTATATTATATTTTATATTATATTATATTTTAGCACAATGTAGCGTGTACGGCACCGGATTTAGAGGTTAAAGAGCATCCGTGTATGCCTACTGTCGCGATCGATCAATAAATCGAATCAGCTAATTGACGATTGATAAAATAAAATCGTATAAGGTTCTGAGGGAGGTCATGACCCCAATGACTCCCCTTGTATCCGCCACTGCATGGCATATAAATAAAAATTATCCCCTCTCCCTTCAACTATCATTTTCATTTATAGAAAATTAACCCCACCCCATTCAACTAGCCTTTTCGTTTATAGATATTTCATCCAGCTTTCCACAGTGGATTATTATGACCTTCTTTTCAGGATACTTTATTTATCAAAATTAAGTACTTTACTCTTTTTAAAACATAAAATGTTGCAGGTAAATTACCCCTTCCCCTTAACCGATCTCCACCAAAATCAATAGGCATTGAGTCCTCTACAACTCAGGTACATGTGAAAAATCTTATTTGATTCTGTTTCAATTTACGGCAGTTATCGTTCGCCACAGAAAAAATTCTACACACAGACACACAGACACACACACCGACACTTTTCGAAAAATGACTTTTCTTCATGTTTTGAGTGCAATACAATCAGAATCAGCCCTTACCTCGAACACGATTTTTTTCGCCATCACCATACTTCCATTTCCTTATGGAACATGGAAGTAAAATTACTCTTGTTAAAACATAAAACATTGCAGGTAAACTACCCCTTCCCCTTAACCGATCGTCAACAAAATCAACAAAAAAATAACACTGACTTTGTTAACAAAATGGAAAACATTAAAATATGACCTAATTATAAAATAGTCTCATTTGACATTGTTGACCTGTATACGAATGTCCCTGTTCAAGAAGCACTCACTATCCTTAAGGCAAATCTTATTAACGCCAAAATAAGTAACTCTGAAGGAATCAATGATATAATTAATTTGCTAGAAGTTGTACTTAACCAAAATTACTTTACATTTAATAATAATTATTATATCCATGGGGTCACCTTTGTCTGGCTTACTAGCTGATATATACCTAAATCACTATGAGAATACGTATTTGCTCAATAACGTAAATAAACTTTCCGGGAAAATAATATCATATACACGTTACGTTGATGATACGTTCATAATTTTTAATGGCACATTACGACAAATAGAAAATATGAAAAAGTACATGAACGGTATCAATAAAAACATACAGTTCACACTTGAGACGGAGGTAAATAATAAACGTAACTTCCTCGACCTGACAATTACAAGTCTGGATGATAAATTTTAATATCAAATATACCGGAAGCCGACAACCACGGATCTCACGATAAATGCTGAATCACATCACCCATTTTCTAAAAAATGGCAGCATATCGTAGTTTAATACATAGATTACTTTCCATACCATTGGAAGACAAAGAGTTTCATGAAGAACTAAACACGATCAAATACATAGCTACGGCCAATGATTATAAAGGTTCAATTGTGGAAAGTTTAGTCAAGAAACACCGAAAAAACAAAAACAACATAGAATTACAAGAAAATAATAGAAATAGAGTTAGGTATGTAGCATCAGAATATGGTAATACCCTACCCAAAATTTTAAACAAAGTATTCGGTGAGATAAGTATAAAAATGGCTTACCGAACTAATAACACTTTAATAAGATACTCCTACCTAAAAATTCAAAATCAATTGAGGACAAGTCGGGCGTTTATAAGATAATGTGCAATGACTGTAATAGTTTCTATATTGGCCAAACTGGTAGACCCTTTAAAAAACGCTTTAAAGAACGTTTACCTAAAAAAAAAATTAGTAAAACTGTGTCAAATTATGCGCGCCATCTGATGGACAAAAACCATAATTATACCGATTTCATGACGAACTTTCAACCCCTCCACGTATGCAGAAAAGGAAGTTATATGAATGCTGTCTAAGAATTCGAAATATATAAGGCTTATAAAGATAAAAACACAAAAGAGGTCCTTCTTAATGAACAATTGAATTTCCAATCAAATCCATTTTACGACACAGCGATAAGAATACAAAACAAGGTCCATAGTTCGCGACCTATAACAACATGAGCACAGCAGTCGACTACAGTAATTCGTGGTGCGCACCAGCGATATCGCATGTGTTCTCACGTTTGGGGGTTTTTATATGTTTTTGTGTTTATATTTATATTTATTGTGACGTGTAAAGTTTGTATAAAAAGTTGTTTTTAATATTTTAACTATTGACGAACTTCACCAAGGGATATTCCTGATGATGGGACATATGTCCCGAAACGCGTAGAGTTTCGTAAAAGATAAAGGCCACCACACGGAAAATAAAAATGTAAAACTGTTATACTATTTATTATTCTATTTATTATATACATATAAGTGGCCTGGATACCAAAAAGCATGGATCTAAAATCAATAGGTCTTGAGCCTCCTCTACAGCTCAGGTACATATGCAAATAATTATTTAATTCTGTTTGAATTTACGGGAGTTATCGTTCGTCATAGAAAAAAATTACTCTTGTTTTAACATAAAACGTTGCAGGTAAACTACCCCTTCCCATTAACGATCTTCTCCAAAATCAATAGGTCTTGAGTCCTTCACAACTCAGGGATGTATGAAAAAAATTATTTGATTCTGTTTGAATTTACGGCAGTTATCGTTCGCCATAGAAAACATTCTACACACATACACACAGACAGACACACAGACACACAGACACACGCACGCACGCACACACACACTTGTCGAAAATGACTTTTCTTCATGTTTTGAGGGTAGTACAATCAGAATCAGCCCTTATCTCGAACACGATTTTTTCGCCATCACCATACTTCCATTTCCTTATGGAACATGAAAGTAAAATTACTGCTGCTGCTGCTGCTGCTGCTGCTACTACTACTACTACTACTACTACTACTACTACTACTACTATCATCATCATTACTGTTGTAAACATTTACGAATATGTTACTAATATGTTCTAGGATTACTGAAAATTAAAAAATATATAGTCGAAGTTCCAAATATCGGACGGTATTGAAAACAAATTCGCGCATTTTTTCATACAGAATACCAAAACAAACGATGAAGTATGCCCTACACACAAGAAGAAATTTGGGATTATCGAGACTACGATGGTAAAACAGACAACCGCCGCTAGAATTGAAAAGACGATGATTAATTGCCACTGATAAAGAACGAAAACGTGCCTACACCAGAATATTCGCTGGATTGATTCCGTTATTGTGCCACAAAACAAACTGTGTATATAAAATTTTATTTTATTGGATTTGTTTATTGATCTAGAAATGTCAAAATACTCGTCTCTCAAGTAAAAATTTAAATTTAATTTCTCATAATTTTCTATAAGTTCTTCTAATGGACTTTTTTAAGACTTTAAATTTAAGTTTTCGTTTATAACATTTTTGCAACCTTTCACTGCTCACTTACCCAGCATGCCAAAGATTCCCAAAGTCTGCGAATTTTTCGTGAGACAGGAATACAGACCTGCTAAAACACACAAATAAACTTCTTGAATGAAGAGAGCACTATACAGCAACAGTTCTAAGTATATTATATAGTATATGACAGTACTAAGTATATTAAGTATATTATTATATATTCTAAGTATTTACTTATTTGAATACTCCATAGGAAATACATTTTGCTGAACTCTGTCCACCGTTTGGTTTGGAAAGAAAATTTTTGTTACACATTGTTTAAATTTAAAAATATTCTTCAGTACGTTTAACAATTTTAAAATAGTTACTATTTTTAAAATATCCAAATCACTAAAGCTTATGACGATAGACCGACTGGACACTTATATGAGTGTACTTTCGTTTGTGTCTGTATGGCTATGGACTACCCGAGTTGATTGTGTGTGTGTGTGTGTGTGTGTGTGTGTGTGTGTGTGTGTGTGTGTGTGTGTGTGTGTGTGTGTGTGTGTGTGTGTGTGTGTGTGTGTGTGTGTGTGTGTGTGTGTGTGTGTGTGTGTGTGTGTGTGTGTGTGTGTGTGTGTGTGTGTGTGTGTGTGTGTGTGTGTGTGTGTGTGTGTGTGTGTGTGTGTGTGTGTGTGTGTGTGTGTGTGTGTGTGTGTGTGTGTGTGTGTGTGTGTGTGTGTGTGTGTGTGTGTGTGTGTGTGTGTGTGTGTGTGTGTGTGTGTGTGTGTGTGTGTGTGTACCTTCCTGTTTATACACTTATATTGATATGGATGAATTTATTTGTTGTTTAACATCTGCCGAAGAAGATATGGAACATGTATCAACTAATACGTGGAAACTGGAAAATTGAGTGTCATATTTATTCAATAATAAATAAATAATAAAACAAAGTTGTAATAATTTATATTCATGTATTTCTCATATTTACTGTAAATCATTTAGATCAATAATTAAAGTAATTTAAACATTTCTTGTTCGGTCACATTCCTTTAAATTCAGCACAACGAAAATGTATAAATACGTTTATGTGATTTGTGTCCTTTCGTAACAAAGTTGACTTGCATGGTTAGAATCCTCACGAAACCATTACGTGAAAATGGTTATAAATCTCGCTCTCCGCACATAAGGCGTCCTTGATTCAGGATTTCTAAGGTTGTATTAAATCAACAAGAGCAGCTTACGAAACCTTTCCTGACCAGTATTACTCATCGAATTTTCTTCTGTTAGAATCATGCATTTCAAACAGAAACGACGAGATATCCACTGTTCTTTAAATAGAGCCTCAAATTTATATTTTTTTTAAATTCTTATTCTGAATACCTAGTATAAATGGAATTATTAAAAATATGCGTTAATAAATATTACAAAACGATTCTAACGAAACTGCAATATAAGTCTTGTAGCAAGCTCAACTAATAAATTTAAATTTCCTAACGAGTAACAGAAGAATGGTACTATTGTTCCTCGTTGAAAAGCAATGGTTGATCAGGTCTTTACTACCTGGGTCTGTCACCAGATGAAAATGGCATTTGAGCTGTAGAAAAGTGTTACAGCTATTTGTAATGTGCCTTTACTGTTGCTGTGGTATTTTATACTGCTTATTACATTTATGCATCTCAGGTGTTACTAATTTTTATATAACCGCTGTAGAGAACTCTCATTAACGACCGCATAAATTCTATTTATGACGATAATGTGACGTTATGACAATACTATTAATGACGGCATATTGAGCAGTGACACTGTGTTACATTAATTCTTTTAACTGTTTAGTAGTAGTTTTATGAACTACTCATTTTTAGAAGTAAAAATGAAATGTAGGAACGGAAGTGTGAAGAAATAGATAGATATATAGGGGGGACAAAAGTGGCTGAAGCATGGAAAACTATAGGAAGTCTAAGAAAAGAAGGAAAACAGAATAGCAATTTAAATTTGATAAGTTCGAAAGAATGGGTAGACTATTATAAAAGATTGCTTACTGAAAATAGAAAAGAATTTGAAATGACGAAGATAGACATCGAAACAGCCAAAAATGACAAAGTGATAGAAATAACGGTGGAAGAAATAAAGACAACCTTGGAAAAATTAAAAACGGAAAGTCTGCAGGGCCTGGAAACATCCCCATTGAATTGATTAAATATGGACCAGTTATAATGCTTGAAATTGTAGCAACCATATTTAATAAATGCTTGTTACACAGTGACGATGTTCCAGAAGACTGGAACATAGCATATATTAGCTCAATTCACAAAAAGGGTGATAAGAAGGCATGCCAAAATTAAAGAGGCATAAGTGTGACAAGTGCAATGGAGAGGTTGTACGGCAGAATACTAAAACATAGAATTGAAACGAATATAGAAGACATAGAAGAGCAGTCTGGATTCCGTGTAGGACAATCATGTATTGACAACATATTTGTATTACAACAAATACTAGAAAAGCGAAAGTCTCGCAATCTGTCTACGAACATCGTATTTGTTGATTTAGAGAAATCTTACGACACAGTTCCCTTAAAAAGACTTTTTGAAACATTAACAAATTTTGGCCTGAGTAAAATTTATGTTTGGGCTGTTTGGAACATAGGCCTATATAAGGACCCGAAGAGTTTGGTGAGAGTTCAGACGTTTTAAAAATTGTAAAATATATGTATAATTTATTGATTATATCTGACAGTAAACTTAATAAAAAAAAAATGATTATATCAGCTTGCGAAAATTTTGCCGGCACAGTGTTTAGAAAACATATTTCAAACAATGATTTTTCTGAAGACACCCATGAAGTAAAACTTATCAGATTAATAGGGACATTATTTTATAAAATCTTGTGCTATGATATTGCTAGGGAAAGAACCGCTCCAGCTACCTTGTCTAAGCTTGGTGTCCGCCAAAAGTTAAATAAATTTGTATTATTTAGTAATGTTTAATGTAAACAATTTTTATACAGTTAATACGTAGCTAATTAAATAAAATTGAAAAAAATAATATAAATTAGCTTTGCTTATTGAACACTTTAACGATCATGGCGAGCGTATATGCCAGCTTCTTTTACGCAATAAACATTTTAAAGTTTACGGCTCACGTCTTTCATTCTTTGTTTCCCTTATTCTTATCTTTATTCGTCTGACTTTAACATTAAATCTTCATAAATAAGAACGCAACAGAACTGTTTATGAACACAACAGAACTTAGCGATAAACTGAAATAATGTGTCAGAATACTGAAATCTTACAGTGAAACAAATGTGTTTATTTTGGAAAAGAACTTATTAAAAAATTCCCACTTTGGAGTCATTAATTATTAAAATGACATAGCTATACCATTTAACGCAAAATATGCTTCGCTAAAGCAACAAAATCTATAACAAAGCAGAAAAGTCAGACTTTGTACAGGTACAGTATATAGCATACGCAGTGTTCTTGCCCCCCTCCCTAACTGGCGCAGTGGTCGTACCGAATTCAGCGAATGCAGCACGCGATCCATATAGTATACATCGATGGACGAGGACGACTCAGACTATATGTTTAGAAAATTGAAAGAGGAGTACAAGAAATGGGGTCTAAACATAAACACTACTAAAGCAGAATATCTGAAAATAGGAGATATGCAAGAAGAAGACCCAGATCTGCAAATCCATAGAATCGGAAAGTGTAGCGAATTCAAATATTTGGGAAGCATTATTTCAGAAGATGGAACAACAAAAAATGACATCAAGAATACAACAGAGAAAAAAGGCTATTCGTTTGCTAAACTCGTTACTTTGGTCGAACAAGATGAAACTTCAAACTAAACTGACAATCTACACAACTATTGTGGAGCCCATTTTAACTTATGGCTGCGAATGCTGGCAACTTTCAGATAAAGAGAAAAAGTTGATAGAAACTATGAAAATGGACTTCTTAAGAAGAGCGAGTAATATTTCTAGAATGTTAGAAACGAAGATATAAGAAGGAAAGCAGGGTGCGTATTTACAACAGGAGAAAGAATAGAATCCAGAGAGTTGGTATGGTATGGTCACGTAATGAGGATGGAGGAGAAGCAATGGCCAAAGAAAGCATTGACTTACACACCACAAAACAGGAGAAGAAAAGGAAGACTGACAATACAATGGAGAACAGGAATTAGGAAAAGCATGAGAGATCGAGCTACTGAAGATGGTGACTGGAAGCATAGGGAGAAATGGCGATCGAAGTGCGGGATGCGGCATAGACTGTAGGGCCCCCGCTAATAAGAAAAAAAAGTAGTTTTATCAAAACAGGGTAATGCTGCGGTCGAAAAATGAGGTGACATAACAAGGTTAGAACAAGTACACGTATTTGTGTTTTCGGAAAGTGTGATTAAAGATGCAAACACGTGCCCTAACAAGGTCAAGAAAAGTAAACAGGAAATTCAAATGAAACTTCTAAATAGAAAGGGAATACACGCTCGGTGGCCACATTAATCACGACAAATCTTTTTCAGGACTTTTTTTAAGACAAGGTTAGAGAAAATTTTTAGGAGACTACCAAAAATATTCCACCTTTCAACACGATCATTAAGATGGAATATCAAGATTATAATTTCATAACTTGAGACAAAAACATTTACCATTTTAAAAAATTGTGGTCTATCCATAGAAACTTTTCTGATGGAATTGAACAGTCTTAAATCAAATTGCCCGAAGAAATCTACCTTTACCCAATCATACCAAAATAACTCTGTTTAATTATGTTACAAAATATTTTTTTGTTGACAGTCAGTAACGAATAACTGAAGCCTAATGTATGGTTTTGATATTTTGATACTATTATTGTCTTATATACTGTATCAAGTACCAAAATATTGTTGCGTTGTTGCGCAGTACAGAAGCTATGCAACTCGCAAACAATAACTCAAGCACGCGCTGCCTCAATAAGAGGAAACTTTTAAAATGTTCGGTACGTAAAGTAAAAGTTACCCCTTTCATACTCTTGGCCTATTTAGGACCAAGAGATGTCCGATTACATGTTTAAATCGTACGGTACACAATTAGGGGAACGTGGCTTAGAATAAAACTTACAACAGTGTTGATGTTATGTTAACACCTACTACCTTTCCTAGTGTTATTGTCAGATACACCCATCCATATGGTTAGGCGCATCCAAAGATGACTGGGTGACATGACAGTCGATTCATTCTGAGACTGACTTACCCTGGTTTGGAATAAAATGTAAAGACCCGTATTTGATTATGCTACCCTTACTCCGACTTTTAAATTACATAGAAAAATTAATATAAAAAATTTTTCTTCAAAGTTAATTTGTATGTCCTCTTTTTAGGTTTGTGTTAGTTTTATATACTTACATGAACCCAAAATCCCGTCCAGAAGAAACAAAATTTAGTCTTATAAAAAATAACACTTTAAAAAATATAAAATAAATTTGAAATGAGATAAACAACTCATATAAATGATAAAGAGTTTCATTTTAAATGAGAAGTTTTATTATTAAACAACTGTAATATAAAACTGTAAAATAAAGCTGCTATTAAATAATAAAAAATAAACCTCCGCTCAACAGTCCGTTAAGGACCAAGGCGTACCGCGCGGCTTTTGTGTTAGTGTGACGGTTGTATGGCTAGTACTACGCGCCACCAGCCGCTAGTTGCGGTATTCACAGCCAGGAGGCGGCGCTGTTATCTCAGCGCCTACTCAGTTTGCCTGACGACGCTGAGTGCACGCCGTACGGAACCTCCGCCGGGAATTGAACCCGGGACCACGAGCGCATCAATCGCCCGCGTTAGCCACTAGACCACCTGGAGGCTCATATTAGCTGCTATTAGGCAACATAATTTTCTATGGTACATGAGACCTACATAATGGCTCCTGCATATCATTTTTGACTACATAATATATCTGTTGTTATTTCAAGAGTCACAATGTATTACATAGAGCGTTAGAGTACGTTATAGAATAGAGAGAGTTACGTTAGAGTTACTGTACAATGTGGTTACACAGACAACACGTACTGTTGTATGAACAGCTTCTTAAAACTGTTGTAACATGAAAAATTAATAATTTCCATTTTCTCAGTGTTTACACCCTCTAATGCAGACCTACTTGTGTGTTGTTTAACGTGCCCTTTCTGCTGCTAGCAGTCGCTCATATTACTCATTTTCATTCCTTTTCACTCGTTTCCAATACAACATTTAAAAAGTCCCACTGAAGTGTACTCCGCATTTAAAAACATTAATGTATAAATTAAGTAGGTACTATACAATAAAAAATATTCGTCTGGCCGATGAAGAATACACGAATTTCAATTCACATAATAAGGCGTTACGACATGTAGGCCTAATACATTTTTATAGCACATTTTTGAGTCTTTCAAAAAGTTTGATGTTATTTTCGAAATCATTTTTTATTAAAGGCTTTTATTTGAAGCAGGTAGGAAAACGTAAGAAGGCAAGACCTGGGAAAAAGGCAACGATTCAGAATAAATTCAAAATAATATATTTTGAGGAACTGACCACTTTATACTACTTTGTTAACAAATTGACTATAATCATATATATGAAGAAAAAGTTGAAACTACACTAACATATACTTGATTTTATGAGTGATAGAATTACATAAGTATGTTACTTATATCCATGAATTTTGTAATCTGCCTGACTTTGACATGCAAACCTTGATTCCACAGTACGTGGACCTTTTTATACACAAACTGCATTATTTCACCACGCCTGTGTGTTAGACATAAATACGTGTGTGTATATATATATATATATTATATACTGATATAATATTTTTTATAAATGAACGCTACTTCATTTAAAAAAATAATAATATAATATGATATGATAATTTAGGTGCTTGTAATGCCTACTCAAATCTTATTCTAACGAATTCTTCATACTTTTGCACTAAATCTCAATTATTTCAAGTGCCTCATCTAAGGGTCTGCACATATGCCTTTTTGTTCGCTACCTTAATTCTAAATCCAATACCGAGGCAATATCGGTTTCCGGAAGTAACTGTAAGTTTACGACAGTTTGTTACTAGCCGAAGGCTCAACCCCCAACATCGACAGGTTAGGAACTTTGATTTCAGTCAGTTGATTATCCAGAGAAAGAGCTTCAACAGTTAGCTAGAAAGCCCTCATTTTCTCTCGTTATATTGAATACTGTATTATCACAGTCTACTCTTTGCACTAGCAGGACGTCGTGTTCGTCGTCTAAGATTATCACAACCTTATAACAAAGTGTTTACATTTTTCAACAGCCGTTAATAATGATTCAATAGCCTCCCACTTCAGTGCCTGCGTCATTTCATCATTTCATTTACGCAAATAATTAATTACAGCACAATGTTGGAATACAATCGTCTCTTCTCTCCTGTCCCAATGTTACGTAAATATTTTTAATTATTATATTTAATTTAGTAAATATTTTACATGGAAGCATGCGCAGAAACTATCTGTCCAGTACGTGTGTGTAGTATGTGTGAGTTTAAAGAGAAATAATGCAGTGAATAACAGAGAAAGAAAAAATAGGAAGTGATATGAGAGATAAGGAAAAAAGAGCGATAGTGAGGGGGTATGTGTTTACGTTAACTTTCGCGAATTTTTCTGAAAAGGTTAGGCTATATTTTGAACCATTCTTCTGTATTTGAGATTTATTACACGACATTAGTGATTAAATGAAAAAAAGTTAATATTCTCTGAGGTCACACTTTGTAGATTTCCTTTACTTTTATTGGTTTTGTCTTTTAAAATTTCTCGGTCATGTGTACGCACGTTATTTATTTACTGTGAATAATTTTTTTTTAAGAAATTGTTGGGTGAACATGGACAGGTCGGCCAAAGAGGGACGTAGTTGATGATGCCTAAACACCTAATTTAAAAAACAATATAGTTAGTTAATCGACTTGCCAGTAGCACATATAATTGTAGCTATGCATAATTACAAAGATTTTAAGATTTTATGTATTTTAATCATTGTGACTCCGATTTGAATATAATAAGCCCAGCATTTAAAATTTTCTGTAAATAACGGAACTGCTTTTTTGCTTTCTAGACATGAATGGAAGGCGAAAACATGAAAATGATCTCGACGTTAATGGTAAAGGAAAGTAAGGAAAATGAAGTAAAGACGTTAGCAAAGTAATGAAAAGATGAAAAGCATTTAAATTTTATTGGCAGAGAAATATACAGCAGTTGTTTATGAGGAACTTTAACTTGATAAATTACTCAAATTTAAAAGTTTTAATATCATTTATTTGTCTTTACAAACGTATTTTATTTAAATGTTAAACACATTTTAAGTTTTTTAAAATTTGTATTATAAATGAATGGCTAACCAAACGTGGTTTCAAACTGGATTATGAACTTTCTAACAATCTTTCGGACAGTGCACATCAGTGGCCACTCGTTTCTAGTTCCCCAAAGGATTGACAAATGTTATGGTACTCCAGAGTAATGCAAAGTGCTAAAACAGCAAACTTTAATACAGAAAGTTAGCATATAACAGAAATAATTACAATATAGAAAGTAATTTAATTTAAAAGTAGCATAATAAATATGTTTAAAATGAAATGTTAGATTAGGTTAGTGTACACAACCTAACCTCACATTGTTTTCAAATTAACGTAATGCTAATATTGTAATAACATAACACAACATTAAGTTATACTAAAACAATCCCCAGATAGCACTATTACAGCTAGCCAGTTACATAAAATATGCAGAATAGGTTATACCGTGTTAACCTAACAACAGTCAGACTTAAAAATGTTGGCTGGTGGCAAGCCATCTTGATTACTGTTTGTACTGACTATGTTCTCAAACTGGACAATGATCGCGTGTACATAAACACCCGTGTGTGTGTGTGTGTGTCCACTTTCACTCCTACATTAATTCAGTAGCGCGACTCATGGGGCAAGGAGAGAAGGAATTCCCTTTTACTCGTTGTCGTTTAGTACACTGGCTTTATGCCGAAAGTTACTTTGGATGTTTAGAGGTTATACAGCAGTGAACACCAATGCCATGAAGAAACAACAGAATAACGATTTCTACAAGGTCAAGTGACTGTGGCAATCATCAGTTACAATTATTCTGAAGTTATTTTTGTGTTAAGTACGGATGGATGGCTGCTACAGTAAGAACGATATTTTAACAGTTTTCCGATAATTGTGAACGTCGATAGTTTTCCAGTAGTTTTCTTAAAGAATAGACGAAGGGATTAACGCGACATATGTCCTCTATTCAAAGCTCCCTTGACTAAATCCAAGGTAGCCTATATTTGTATGAAATAAACGGTACTCCCGTCTCTTCATAGATAATGGGTTAGAGCATAATAATTACTACATACGCTTTTTTCTAGTAATTTTGTTTTGTTTTGTATCGGCCATCTAAGGACCACATGCCAATTTCAATTCTTTATTCTTTGTTCTTTTCTTTTTCTCCAATATTCTTTCATCTTTTCACTGTGTCTCTTCTTCCTGTCTTCAGTCCAGTCCACTTTAAACTGCGTTTTCTCTCTCCTACCCTGGACTCCTTCAATTTTTAACACTTTGGCCCGAAAAGTAATTATAGTAATTATTATTTTTCTAACAGAACTTTATTTTTCTCAGCGTCCAGCCCTCTGCCAATATCTTTCTATCTGTAATAGTGATTTTACGTATTTCTGTAAGTGTACAAATGTGTATAAAACTTAGAGACTATTATACAACTTCTATAGGTTTCGTTGGATTTTTTAATTAAACTCTTTATGTAATATATATTATAAACGTCACCCACGAATTTCCAACAAAACAGTTTTTATAAATAATTTGTAAACAAAAATTTAAACGTACAAATATATTTTTGTTATGAATTCGTTCAGTTACTGCCCTCTTCCAACGGCAGTTCTATAATTTTTACAAATATTATCTTGTTACAAATTATCTGGTCACAGACATATGTATTATAATGAAATTCATATTCTGTATCATTACTTGTAAACAATCTTTGTTTGGGATGTTAGTATTCTTACTATTTACTACAGAATTACTTGAAACGTAAAATGAAGTCCGTTGTGTGCGTAGCAGCAGGTGCCCGCCCTGTAGAACTCTTCTTGCTGTTTGTACGTGACTAATTACTTCTCTACAAAGCAGTCTTAACACATGCTGCGACAACTTAATCTTAATCTATGATAACTCTGTTGCGTTAATTCTGTAAGCTACACTCGTATTTAGAAAACAACGAAATTAACTCACTTTCCACGTACTTCTACAGGCACAATTTTTTAAAAGTAGTCACATAGGTTGTGGATGAGTTTTGGTGTTGAGATGATGTGAACGTACTGGCTTCCAATGCTTCGCATCAAGAATTCAAGATCCTATTAAAACCGGATCGTATATGTACAGTCGGACTTGACACAAATCGGCTTCATTATCTGGGTATACCCTTAATAATATGCATTACCTTCCTTAAGGCAAAAAATAATAAGGTCCGCTCTTCACACATCTTAAACTCTTAAAAATGTGTGTTTATGTAAATGGGAATCATCAGCTTCAATTATTTCAATGCTTATTGTTTATAATGCTTAGACAAAGTCGGATTAATAAATTTTATTTTTTAAGTTACGAGTAAAGTTCTTCATATATATGTTCTCTAACTCTTAATGTAAGCGAAGAAACACCACGGAGTGTTAATAGAGCGTTTGCTGTACAGTAAAATGTAAACGAGTAAAAGAAAATTACAAAATCCCGATTACTCTACAGTTTTTATATTAAATAACAATTATAAAGCAGATAACCATTACTACTTTTTTATTATTTTGAAAACAATAAACCCTGAAAATGGCATCGTGTTTTTTTCAGTTACAGATATAACCATAATGCCTTCATGGCAAATAATTAGTCCTAGTTTTCAACTTAATGTATGTTTCCATATATAGGCTTATATTAATAATTTTCACAAATATATGTAACTGACAACACTATGCTAAACACAGCCTACAACACTTGAAGGTGGTCCAAAATTTTCAAGAGATCTTGAAAGATACTAATTTTGTTGAAATATGGTTGACGGTTGACTACTCTCCGGGCCATTAGGCCGTGGTCCACTACTGCCGCATCGAACAGACGTTTCGACCCCATCGTTGGAAGCCACCTTCAGTGTAAAACGACTCGAGAACTGGTATGGATCTACACCAGTTAACCACAGTACTATGGCAAACCACAGTTAACCACCAGGTGGCCACAATACTGTGGTTAACTGCTGAAGATCCGTTAACTGGTGGTTAAAGTTCTCGAGTTGTTTTACACTAAAGATGACCTCAAATGGTGGGTCCGAAACGTCTGTTCGATGCAGCAGTAGCGGACGACGGCCTATTAGCCCGGAGAGTAGCCAATCATACGTACGGAGAGTAGCCAATCATACGTACGGAGAGTAGCCAATCATACGTATTTCAACAGATTTAACGCCGGCCTTGAAAGCCTTAGATATTAATTTTGCTAAAATACTAAAGATAGTGAGTTCGCATTTTGAGTAAAATCCCTCATAATTGGTGCCTCACGCAGACTTTTAAAAATTTTTCACAATTTTGGCTTCCATTTTTGATCCGTGGTGCCCTAAAGTTTGAACAGTTTCAGTGTAAACACTATATACGGAGTTAGATAGTACATTCACTTTAGTCTGATCCAGGAAAGAATTTTTATAATTCCTTCAAAATTCCTATAGTAATTTTTAGGTCCGGCGACCCAAAATTTAACAATTACCAAAACTACATTCAGATTTTGGTTAAAATTCTGTTTGATACCCGACATGGATTTTTGCGATTTTTTCAAAATTTTGGCACACACCTAAATATTCTTGGGCCTAGGTGTCTAAAAATTTAGAAATTTCCAAAACTGAACACTATTTTCAGTAGGTCTATGTGATTAAAAGTTTCTGTAACTTCATATTCCATATCGACTTTTGCGATTTTTTCGACTTTCATATTTTTGCGATGTTTCCATATTATTGCCATATTTTGGGGGTTTGTGGGGGGGGCTTAATTTAAAAAACAACAGGGATCTGTGGGGCAAAGGTGTGGTGGGGCAAACACGCATGCTGAAGTTTTACGAAAACCGGTTAATGCATTCAAAAGTTATTGTGATACTCCAAATAAGTAGACAGATAGAGAAATGCCAAGTAGTCTAGTTAAAGCTGAGAACTCGCTTCGCTCATTCGAATACTTTGACGGAATAATCTTACAGATTTATTCATTTGACTTACGTTTGCTGACTTTATCGCATCCTAAATTAAATTATAGCACTCTTAGATTAAAATTTTTTTAACATTTGTTTTCTGCTATGGAAAGCTCTAGGTGCAGTTGTTTGTTTCAGGGCTCAAACGATCCTTCGCAGTCAAAAATACTTTGTACCTTAGTAAGACAATAAAAAAATGTTGGGAAGAAACATTATTCCTTTTATATAAATCTAAAAGATTAAATGAATTTGCTTTTTCACTACATCTGCATAGAAAATGTGTTTGTATAGATAGTTTGCTATATGTGTTTGTAAGTGCCAATTGTTTACCACACGCGTAATAATGATGCATGGAACTTGTACTGTTTGAAGTTACGGTCGTTACATCGAATGAAAAATACGAATCGTGGAAGCACCTCTTCTTAAACCTCGATGCGAATCGTGGACCCTATTCTTCTAAATCCTCTTTAACCAACTTCATTCTCTTAATTCCACGGTCTGAGAAGGTCTCTGTCCAAATAGTTCAAGAATCACAGTCATACATAGACTTCATGAATAACATTATACGTGCACTAAAAAGTTTTGATACTAAAATTTGTAGTCAGAAAAAATAACAATAATAAATATAAACAATATATGGGTATTTCGCTGTCTTACACAATAGTAGTTGTATTTACAAAGCTATAAAACATTTCTTTAACACAATGATGTAAAACTATACACAACCCGTAAAACTTCCAGTCAACCAGAAATAAAATAACAATCTTTGTAAAAAAAAACTATTGTTTAGTGCTTTATGACTTCAAATAAATGTTTCTTATTCGACTGTACGAATGTGCGGAAACTGAAAGCATATATTCTGTTGACATACAGCTGATGTTCATAAAATCATTGGAATGAAGAGCCATAATATTATTTTTACAAACTAAAGTTTTTTAAAATTATATTAAATATTTTATGACATATATTTTTTAATTCCCCTACCGAAAGTATTTTTATGTGTTTCGGATAATACACATGAACACTTACGTAGAAATATCATGGATTAATATCCTATCAATTTATAGAGGTTAAAATATACTAGTTCACCAACTGAAGATAACTGTTTGACTTCCGGATGATTATGTGAAAAACCAGTCTACTAGGCAGGAGCAGGAGGCAGGCAGGCTAGGCAGGAGAATTAAATCCAATATGAGGTACATAAAGACTGACGAAAGAGAGAAAGAATACCAAACATAGACATAACGCGAGAGACAAGAAGATTATCAAAATACCAACAAAATTCTGAAGAGAATTCTGTACACGCAGTAATGCAGTTTTCTAAAGTTCGCCTACATTTTTACTATATTTTATTCTTATTTTATATTTTGGAGGAGAATATCTACGTAGTAGATACCAATTTATGGGTAAAGTACATATTAGAAATATAATTTATGTATTATATATTATACTTCTAAATATATGTAAATACATCCTATTATATATGTAAGTTTAATACTTCTTGTATCTATAACACTCTTATCTGATGTCTTTGTCTTTACACACACACACAAATGAAATTCACGCGCGCTGATGGTTTTGTTTGATTTTTAATGTAAAACATACCTGTAATACTCTTTTCAGTGCGTTAATGAAATTCACTATCAAATACAAGATATTATGCTCTATTTTACTTATTTAAAAAATAGTATACAATGTACGTATAGTTAAGTGTACGGTTCAGAAACTCATTAGATTTGACAAAAACGGATGCCATTGTTAGTAATGAAAATTCGTGGACCAAACGCCAGTTAGGTAAATCGTACACATTATTGTTGTGCGGTACTTTCACGAAGGTGACTGTCATACTTACATCTGGATACCTGGTAAGAGAGTACCACAATTTTTCTCGTAAAAACATAGTTAACCCCTATTTTATTCATAATCTATAAGGACTACATATTAGCGTAGTTGTACACGTAACAGAGTTCGTTTAGAGGGACATAATGTTAGAAGTAACAACATATATTTCATGAAATTTAGATCCTTAAGATTTATGCCTTACAGTCAAGAGAATATTTGACTTTAACATGTGCCATGAAAAATATAATCAAAAAGATATAATGGTCCACGTAAGCTAAACAGAGTCGAAGTGGACTGGAAATAAAAAAGAAGAAAAATAAATAAATATTCAAAAGCAAAACATTTTACAGTTTTTAGAGGACTGCAATTGAGAAGAATGTACTTGCCTCAGATATTAAGTGTAGACTAAGGTGATTAGAAGTGGTTTGGTATTTGCATTTTTTCTCAGTTTTCTTCTGTTTTGTATATAGCTAACATTTTATTTTCTTCAGTTTATCAGTTTAGTGTTTAGTCTCATTTATTAGCATATAGAAGAATGGAAGTGTATTAATTAATTTATTATTTCATGCTTCATTTATGTTGATGTGATGGCTTTTTGTGGAACTGATTCCGTACGGGCAAAAATTGTTATAGATGGTACTGACCTGGAACAAGTTTTGAATACCTGGGGTATAGTGTGTCTTATAATGCAAGCAACGACGTGGTGCATAAGTTCAACCTTATGTGCGGGACCATCAGGCTTTAAGTCAGCAAGTAAAGGAACACGCCTAAAATTCTACAATGTGATGGCTCTTCCCACACTTCCTTATGGTTCTGAGGGTCTGAGAATTAGACTTTAACGAAAGGCCAGGCCAGTCGTACCCAAGCGGCTGAAATGCGATTTCTCAGGCACGTGGCAGGGTATACTCTCCGTGATCATAGAAGAAACACAAATATACGGCAGGAACTGAATATTATGAGTATACTCGACAGGATCGCCCAGTATCGGCTGAATTGGTGGGAACATATTTACCGAATGGATGACTACCGCATCCCCAAACAACTATGGAACTATAAGCCGAGGGGACAGAGAGGTGTGGGACGTCCGAGGAAGCGCTGGAGTGACCAGCTGTAATATTTTGCCTGTTTGAGACCGAAACAAACCATTCTTGGTTTAAACCTTGAGGATGATGATGATGATGATTTAAGTTGATTGAATTACTGATGAGACGCTTTAATATGATGATTACTGTCTGAAACTGATTTTATATTCAGATCATTGCTGTTTACCTTAGTTGCCTAATTGTATTATTTTATTTTTTCCTGTTTGACTTTCTTCACCGACTGCGATGATCAATTTTTCATCTGCATATTTCAGATTAATAAGTTTTTTACCTTAACATAAACTCCACCCTGTCAATAAACAAAGACCTGTCTCATTATACTGTATACTCTCTTGGTATATTACAGAGTTCGAATGATGCAGCCGTGTGTACGCTATCCCCGATTTTGAACGTTTTGGGCCAGTGATTTACTGGTCTGATTTTGTAATACTACCTTACACAGTTTCGTTACCATATACAGAGCACACCCTAAGTCCTTGCCAATAATAAAATTTTTGAAAATTTTTTTGATGAAATGTTTTTTGAAATGCGGTCATATTGACTACAGACGATTTTTTCGACGTTGTGTCATCACACGGACGTGTGTGAGCAATAAAGAAATTATTAATACACATATAACGAGTATTAATATATGGGGAATAATTATATTTAGGCTATGTGTTATTAATATAAGAATTATATACTATTTGCAATACTTATTATTAGCCTATACCGTGTTGTCCCATTACCTGCACCCGCGTTACATTTTCGATGTTTCGACTATATCGATATGTCACGGTGTGAAGAAGAAAAAGTTCATACGTAACCTTAGAAAAGATAGTTCTTTCTTAATTTATTTTGTAAAGGAAACAATACTCGTGTTATGACAAAACGATTACTAACTAAATATGGTGCCAGAACAGTTAATAAATTTAGAAAGACATAGAACAGAACGATTTTAACAAAATTAACACTCGACATTTTACAATTGAATCTAATGATTGTAACGCAATAACACTAAGAAACACAAAACATCGTTTTAGCAAGTTAATAACTAAAATTGTATTAAAACCTAAACGACTGTACCTAACATTTTGTTCAATATTTCGAATATTATAAGGGATATTCTTTTGTAAATGCTCCTTCTTACGCCTTATGACAAATACAGAATTACAAAAGTAACGTTTAGTTTAGTTAGTGAATTTTGAGTTTTTATTTCATGAATAAAAAAATAATTTCTTTACAGGTTTTATTACGTAAACTTTTGGGTTACGGTTTTTGTAAGGCTAATTTTAATACTCCTTTTGAACAAAGAAAAAGCTTTTTTTTCATTGTAAAGGACAATTTCACGACTTTCTCCATAAATACTCTTAAATGTCACTACATAGTTATTCCGATAATTTGAAGAAGCCAAATATCAATAATATAACAACAAATTTTAAAATAAAGTTACATAAACAAAAAATTTTAAAATGTTAATCAAATACGAGTCTTTTTTCTTCACTACTGTTGCATTAGATGGCTAATTAGCGAAGATTTCACGTGTAACGTAGGTAGTGGTGGTTATCTAGGTAGTCAGATTCACCTACTCTTCCGTTTGCCAAATTAATTGAGAAATATTATAATATACCTATATTATGTGATCATTATAGTTCAGTTGAAGTGAGGTATGCTACGCTCTGAACACTGAGTATTCGAATATTTTATAACATTTGTCAAGCATTATTATGAACTACATACAGAGCGAAAACTTTCCAAAAAACGTACAGAATCAAAATTTTACAGGAATATTTTATATACCGTGATGGAAACACGTTGTTATAGAAATGGTCACTGCCCGCCCAGCACACAGACATAATACACACCACACATATACTCACATAAACGTAAACTGTTCTAAATTATTATATTTTATTGCGTAATATAACTTGATGATTCGTCACAGTTTATTTTTTACATTCGGAATGTTACACTGGTGGTTACCATTATTTATCACCGAATTATTTGTTCACACACATTTTGAATCAGAGTTCTATTATTGTAACTTTAATAATTATATTAATTGAGAATAATAATTATAATTTTAAACATATTATTTGTTACTTCCTTGTTGATCTACATTACTTGTTTGTGTATATTGTTTGCTTTATCAAACCAATAGTTGTCACTACACTGAAAACCTAATTTGGATAGTCAACGTGTATAGTGTCTAACTTGCAACATCAAGCATGATGGCGCGGACTCTTGACTTGAATTTATTTCTTATTTCTTGATTTAACGTAGTTTTTATTACTAGCTTCCTGGCGCTGAAAAATTTACTTTCTTCAGGATGAGTTGATATATTCAGGGAATTAATATTGTCTTTATGTTAAGTAACTTAACTGTAACTTGCTTTTCTCATCCGGAACAGCTTCAGGTTTACACAAACCTTTTACCACATTTTTCTGAGCTTTTATGGACCTTTTCTACACTTGCCACAATATCACTTTTTCCTTGACGATTTCATTACAATAAGCTAAATTATATAATTACGTGTGTGTATAAACAAAGTGACAGAATAATGTATTGAATGAATATAGTCAGGACTTATAAATAGTATTAGTGGATTTTGTTTCAACGATTCGGCACAACGTTATAAACCATCTTTTAACTGTTATAAAGACTCCAATGGTTCAAACTACTTGATAGTATAGTGACATATTCCAGAAGCTCAAAGCGTTCTCAATTGTCCGCCAGGTAAGCTGGTTTGTTGAGCGAGTTCTTGGTGTAGATTCGCCATTGTGGTTAGGAAGCATTATCGGTTATACAAAGTATGTATGTCGCGTGTTGCTTAAATTATCATTTTCAAAGTTCGGTATTTGTTGCCGTGTGTGGGCGGCCATTCGTACCACAGTCTCACTGACGTAATTCAATTTTCTAATAAATATTCCTCTATAACCAAGTTAACAATCGGTTGCCGTCTCCTTGGCAGCGCATTTTGACCAACGTATAATTAAATATAATATAATAAACGTTTATAATTAATATCCTTAAAAAATCTATGATTAACTTATACAGAAATAAATGTTAATAAAGCATCAATTAACTTATATGTCAATAAATGGTAAAAGTTAATTACAATACGGAAAGCTGAAGAATTAATACTACTACCTTATCGTATATATTATTATATAAATTAAACATTCTATCCCGTTTCAAGTCATGATTAGATTTCCTAAGAGAATATTACATTATTATTCGTTGAAGTGTATCTGTTAAACTTATTGGATAAATTTGTTAGGCATCCTGTTGATTCGTTGATGTGTTAAACCAAGTATTCGATAGTACAGTAAGCCCTATGTGATAATAAAATTATTATATGCCTACAGAATACTATCGTCAGTTGATTACGTTACTGCTGCTGTCAAGTTGTCACACGTTCCTAGGACAAGCAAGAAGACATTATTTCACTGTATTATAATCCCAAGTCTTTAAAACTTGCATCTTCTGTTTTATTAGAGATAATAAAACACGAAGAGAGCTTTAACAACACGCCCAGTCCACACTGAGTACATACCTAATTAGCGCTCAGTAAACATACGCTATAGTTTTGAATATAGGCCTATATTATGGTAAAAGCTATTGTTAATTAACGCTACTCAGAATATTCGAAACCATAATTAGTTATATACATGAAATGCTACAGTATTTTACTGCCCACAGTTATTAGGTATTCGTCGGTTATTCTGAGTCTATAACAAATTACGTTATCCGATATTGGCCTGTACAACTGATACCATGGAAATGATTATTTGGCGAATAAATAAAAAATGCGAGTTCGTTCTGAAGTAAGTGGTCGAAAGAATACTTTTAAATTCAATTGGATTGAATGTAATGTATGCCGGCGACTAGCAAAATATTGAATAACCTCAAGAGAAAATCATGTTTCCAAAGACATGAAGCCTCCAGTAAGTTTGCGAGCATCTCATTCAGCAAATCAATCACTAGCTGTATCAAACGCCAAGATAATGGCGATGGGCTGTAAAATCTGTTATGAGACTAATCAGAACTCTTGCAAATGTCCTGTTACGTTGAAGGAATGAACATAAGAGGAAGGAGAAGAAGGAAACAAGCCAAGTATTTAAAATCATATTAATAATTAGGCCTAATAAACGTTGCAATACAAATACCATTACACTTAATTATGGAACAATTTGTGGTAGTTTATGAAGTATTAAATTATGTATTATGTTATTAAAACTTAAAATTTAGAAGCCTTAGAACACACAAACATGGAAATGTAATGTTCAAGCTACATGGAAATTTACCAGCGCCTGTGAAATTACATTGGTGGGATGATTGCAGTGTAATATACACGCCGAGCGCCGAGTCGCAAGGGGATTCAAATGAAGCGTCTGTAGGCGAATGGGACGCTGCCACCGCAGAGAGGCATGCGGAATACATCGTCGCCACGTAATTATAATAATAAAGCCATTGCCAACCATCCCTGCCATATTTCATCGGCAATTATGCTTGCTGGCATACGGTAGTTTCCTCTTTGAAACGTGAATCGTTTATTAAAACGATATATCAATATTACTCCTTAATAACGCAAACGAAAAATATAAAAATATGAAACAGAAGCGGAATAAATGTAAGGAAAGGAAAACCTACGCTCGGTTGTCGTCGTCATATTTTTATTCCGATTCTTATTTATAATGTCTCCTACTGCTAATACGTCGAGTGGCAAAAATAGTTCATCTTCTCTGTAATTTGGTATCTTCCATCAGAGTTATTTAAACCCATAAATTTTCGTGTACCCTCCGCATGCTGTTATCACATAACGAACGCCAGTCGCAAATTCCCAACACTCCAGTGGCTAACAATATTTTAACTTGGTATGAAAAAGAATGTAATGCTTCTTTAAATAAATATTGCAACTTGCCAATGTCTTGTTCATCTAATGTCATACATTGTACAATATTGTTCATCTAATGTCCTTACATATTCAATATTCTTCAACGTTTTTAATGAAAGTATCGCTCTTAATGTTGACATCGATCTTGTCTGTTACTAACATCTATATAGAGCGTTTAAAATTATTATTTTAGCCTATTTAACCTGATTCTAAGAAAACAACATTCACCATATAATTTTCATCATAGTATTTACGAATATTAATTAACTAAAATTAATAAATTTACATTTTTGCTGTTTGTTTTAACAAATTGTATAAGTAATGAAGACCATGCTAATAACGTCTCAAGAGACATCAGTTAGGGACTTATGGCGGGTTGCAAATAAATAATAACATTTGAATAAATAAGCCTTAAAATTAATAAAATGCTTTACTATTTGCTTATATAATGTGCTTGATAAAATATTTAAATGCCTTGTATAATTGCCTTGTAAAATACGTAAAACATGATTGCAACCTCCAATCTCACCAATAGGACTCCAAGCAGCCACTGACCAAAACCCAAATTCTTATTCCAGTATACCGAAACAATTTTTTCTTTCCAGATAAATCTATGTAATCTATATGGAAAAATAGTTTTGCAAATTAAATTGAATTAGATTGATTTAATGTGAATTAAATCTACTAATAGGAATTGTAATAAAATATCAATCGTTATAAAGTATTTTTAGGTCACTATTGCACAAAGATGTATGAATTCAAATTTAACAATACTCAGTTGTATACAAGTTCCTTGAGAAGATTTCAAGCAAACTATTTTCAATAACCGCATATGTATTTTCAACTAAAATTTAATTCATTAGCCCAAATTTTCTATTTAACTTATACTTATACTAAACTGCTACTTCTATTTATTTTCTACTTCATTTTACAAAATATATAATAAATGAAACGACGCTGACCTTCTTAAGGCTAATAATGACGGAATAAAAACTCATCTGTGAAAGAAGTGAAACAGAACAATGAGCTCAGACAACAGTGATGATGTCCTATAATTAATAACCAAGTATTTTAATTAACGTAAAACACAAATTTGAACTGACGAGAAACTAATTACTTGTAGTAAATCTGAAAAGAACGGCTATAAATTCAATTTGTTTTTACTTCTACGGCTATTGCACTTGTTTTCATTTAAAGAAAATTAACATTTTCTATCATTCATGAATAAATTCTAAACATTCACTGGCCTTAATTAAATTATGCTTTCCCTTTCCTGTAACTCCTCGAGCTCTAATCACATTCAATGCTTTCTTCAGATCTTCACAAAAAATACGTAGATTTCTTATAGCTGTCGTATCAAACTAAGTTATTTAAACTAGCTTAAATATTATTAGCGAACACCCTTGTCACAGGGTGGGAAAAGGTTTCAATCTTTTACCATCTTTGGCCCTTATTGCCCATGCTTACACATACAAAATCAAAACCAGATTATCAATGTGTTATACGTTATCTTCTTTTATTATTTCAGACTGCTTGTTATTAGTATCTTGTGTACAGAATAATACCTGTTTCTACACAAGATGTGGGCTCTCATTTCAGTGGTTACTGAACTTACTATTGTTCATTTCCGTGGAACGTGCGGTCAAGTGTACAGTACATCGGTCTATTTCAATATTAGTGTCACGGTTTCGACCATTAATACTGACTTTCGTGCATTTGGTTTTTGCCTCATTTCTCAATGCTCTGTTTATCATTCACCTTCTGTTTAGTATATACTGGCTGCGGATACCGCAACTAGCGGCTGGCGGCGCGTTGTACATACAACCGTCACACTAAACAAAAAAGCCGCGCAGTATGCCTTGGTCCTTAACGGACTGTTGAGCATTTTATTTTTATTTTATTTATTTTTCTGTTTAGTACAGCATAATTTCTATTGACGTATTTTCGTTTCTACTGGTAATGGGGAATTTATCTGTATTTCTACACATCTGTAAAGACCTATGTCCATTGTGTCAGTTTTCTGATCACTACTTCCAGTACTAGATTAAGGAGTGTAATTGAGATTGCTACACCTAGTTGTTGCCTAATATCAACAAAAAAAGACAAAACTGTTTAATGTTAAAGTATATGAAGCGATGCGATGACACTAGAATAATAAATGTTAGTTATTGAAATTAATATTTAGTATTGGCATACACGCGAAGCGTCTAGTTACTGGAAACTTTGCGACGATAAATAAGTGAAAAATCGTTCAATATGCAAATGTATCTTTTAAAAATGAAATACCAAAAAAGACAACGTGTAACGTTTTTGTATTCATTTTACGTTCTCCACACGTTTCCAGTCGCTCAGTAGCAACATACTGTCTGCATTTTAATTAAACAGTTATCCCCAGAGTTCTCCACAGGTTTTCAGTCGCTCAGTAGCAACATACTGTCTGCATTTTAATTAAACAGTTATCCCCGTCTTTGTTGTGCTTTTCGAAAGTCAGAGATAATATGACTCATAATTAATATAGGTCTCATACCTAGTAGCGAGAAATTACAATTCTAAGAGACGGTCACAATTCTATACGATATGTTTTACATAAACGTGTTAACATTAATAGCGAAAATAATTTACTAAAAGATATTACTCCATAAATGTTTTACTTTCTTTACAAAATAAGAAAAAAGTTTAGTTTTCTCTCGGTGAACCCTTAAACATGAAAAACAAACATATAGAAGGACCTATATAATGTAATTTAATGTACACATTAAATATTAAGTATTAGTACGGAAACTAAGAAGCAGCACACTAAAGATGATTTCTGCGACAGAACGAATTCCATAGCTTGTATTCAAGGGCGTATTTTAAGAGGGAGAAAACTATATGATCGGAAACGGGAGAGACAAAAGTGACAGGTGTGTTGTGAAAAATAGCTACCCGCGCTGGAATAGGAGCAGTACTATGGCGGCCACAGGTAACCGGGATGGACGGCGAATGTGGTGGCAATGAGCAGTATTGTGGCAGCCAAGAACAGGGAGAAATGATGGCCCTCCTACGTTAAAATATAATCAAATGATTTCAAGCGTTCTCCACAGCCAAATAAAGTTTCTTAAGGTAAATTCTTTCATTTAACACCAATCCAAAAATATTTTCTTTCATTACAAAATTTTATTTGGTAACAATAATAAAAAATGAATTAAAATATAAGAAAATTGATAAAAATTAATAATTACTACTGACAACAAGAATTTTGAAAACTACATTAATTAAATCAGACCTTATAGGATCACCAAAGTGAAACAACGTCGCATCTGGTCAGTACTTGGATGGATGACCACTTGAAAACATCGGCTGCTGTTGGACGGCGGTGTAGACCAGTGTGCTGTGCATGGCATTCATCCATCATGCTATGCTGTCGGTTCATCCAGTAAGTCCAAGTCAACCAACAGTTGAGGCAATACAACAGTTTGGCTGAGATAAGCGGACCTTAGTCACCAAAAGTGCAACATCTACACATGTAAACACATATAACAGCATATTTCACCACCGTTCAGCTCATCATTGCACGTGATTGTGATTGAGATCATGGTTTCTCTCTGACGGTGGTGTGGGTGAGCTGTACCACGCTAGAACGGGCCTTGCACCTAACGAAAATTTTTACAAATACGCATTTCTAAAGTAAAGATATTAAAAACCCTGCACTGTACTAGATAGCCTCTTTAATAGTACATCTCCTAGCAGATAAGGAAATTAAGATACATTTATAAAACAGTATACAGAACAAAATCAAAGAAGTGGCTCGAGATTTATGAATGATTGCTCTAAAATAGTCGTCTATTCAGGGACAGCCATAGAAATAAAAAATATAAGAAATAAATTCAATAGGGCCTACTGGATACAAAAACTTGAAAAGACGAAGAGGACAAAATACAAACACAAATTGAGAAACAGAGAAAGAGGAGAACTTAGCATTATGTAACTGAAAAAAAAACACAGACCGAAAACAATCATTCCTGCAGAATTCGGTACACATTATTATGCACAGTCCTCTAAAATGACGTCTATGTTCTCTTCTTAACATATTTTGGATATGTACGAGATTTATCTTAATCTCGTAATTTATCTATTAATTTATCTCGTATTTGAATCTTAATTTATGGATATCAATTTTGAATATATGTTTTGCATACAAGAAAATTCAATTTTTCTTTTATCTGTCACAGTCTCAATTACAAAGGTTTTGTGTTCTACGTTACTTACTGAAACATTAGCAGACGATGTACATAGAGCTTAGTCAGACAAAACTCTTCAGACAAAAGCGAACAAGCGCATACACGAATACATAGACCAGACACTAGTCTATGATTGTTTGTCTATGATTGTCTACATAGAACTGATCTACAGTATCTTGATAAGACAATATTATCTTAATAAAATCTGTTTATATCGTAAGAGAGTTATTTAAATAGTAGGATTATGTATAACACCTACTTTATTCATAGGCTAAATTTACACAATACGCTTCGAGATACAGGTAATCTGATGGAGGAAACACTATGCTTCATAAAAATTAAACGACAAAGGCCAGTCACGAGAAGATTTGAAGTTAATGTTTGCTACGAAAAATGTAATCGTTAATGATCGACGTAAGCCGGAATCTATGAATTGGAAACGTAAAACAATAATCTTTAAGACAATAAATACGTAAAAGTTTTATAACAATACATTCATGAGTTGATTAAGAGGACTTTTCATTGTGTTTATAAGTGTTGCAGTAGTTAGTTGCAAGTTAATTTCTGTGGTTTACATTACTACCGTGACAAACGCCGTAGTCTGTGCATCTCTTTAAATAAATCACAGATTCATTTTATTGCGTGTAGCATTTTAATTGTAGACAAACAATTTCTTTCGACTTTCGTTTAAGGAAACCAAAATTTCTGTAGAATTCACTTACAACAGTCCTCTTGTTCATCATCTGCAAAATTTAAAACTTTTCAATCTTAATTTTCGTTTCCGGCTGTAATCAAGTAACATGTTAGAACGATACCGATAACCGGTACTATACACAAATCTCATCAAAATACTTTTCTCACAGTACTCCGCACATTGCTTAAAAAATACCTGTCTATATAAAACTAAAACCAAATATTCTCATTCATTATGGACAGAATTTTAATTTAATAATTTACATTATAAGCCAGAGGGATAACATTTCCTGTGGGAAGTATTTCCGAACACAATATATCAGTTAAAATTTTATTGATTTTAACTAACGGAAATTAACCATAAACAGTTTATAAATCATTATGGTATTATACGTGGTCGTTGTAGAACCATACAGGGTACAAATGTTTTGCAACATATGACTTTATAATTTTATTAAGACAATACTCGCGTCATGTGATAAAGCTTCTCAGGATGCTCAGCATATCGTCATTTCCAATTTGTCCTCAGTATTCAGTTAAACACGACTACCTTCATATGCATACTTATTTATAAGGAATCAGGCAGACCCTACACACACATACACTATTCATAACAGCTGTGAGCGTGTTGAGTGGACAACCTGGTTGTACTGTCCGGGTATCTGGATAAGCTGAAAACATGTATTACTTAAAACATTAGCCTAGTTCTACTGTATTATAAAGTCACATTTAATACAGTAAGAAGTCCAGTGACTTCAGCCGGAAACAACTAATAGTTACCATACGTAAGTAATAGTTACTTAAGAAAAGTGAGTACATCACGCTAACTGCGAGTTATGTATACCAGTGCGTTTCTAACTTGATTAATCTGAACTAATTTGTTAATTTGGCACAGAAAAATTTAACAATAAAACAGAATAATGAGGCGGTTTTTTAATTCATATTATTATAGTAAATATTGGCTTAGGCTACAAGATAAATGCGTTAATTGTTATTCACTACTGAGGTTCGCAAAAATATTACAATAACGACCTGAGTTTTTAAAAGATAAAACTTAATGTAGGCAGATGAATTGTTTAACCTTTTTTCAATATTTCAGGACTGTATTGTTCACACAATATATAACTTGAAAAATAAAATAAAACAACAAACAATAATAAAAGTGTATGATCAAAACTGGCAATAGAAAGCATGTTGCTTATACTTACATTAATGATGAAATTTGTGTAAACAGGAAATGAGTTTTGCAGCAATCTTAACCATACAAAACTACGAGGATTGTTCAATAAAAACATGTTTAGAGGCTGTAAAGCATTTTTTATTCAACGATTTTAAAAGAAGTCTCCATTAACATTAAGCCATGAGTCCCAATGTTGCACTAATCTGTAGATTCCCTGTTGGTAAAATTATTGCGGCTGTTTGCGGAACCATTCGCTAACAGCAAACTCTACTGTAACGTATTGCCACGTTACAAATCCAGGGAACCCATCTTAACTGACACTGGCCAATTACATGGGCTGCCTACGTTGTAACGAACTGTTATTAAACTCAAATTAATAGAACAAATTACATAAGATAATTATAAGGAAACAAGGGAAGGTATTTGACTGATTTATGCACTCATTTTCATGTGTAACAAGATGACTTCTCTTTATTAACAACTGTTACTCAAAGATCCCCTGACATCATTAATTAGATTAAAATATTTAAATGCTTTTCATAAAAACTTAGGGATCAAACTGATTATGTATTCTTTTACCTCGGATCCGAGTTTACTTTAAGTATATTTATAGCAAAGACTTCTAAGTATTTTGAGTTCATCTAGACGCTTGCAAGACTTCTTTTACCATTTGAAGAATGGTATTATTACTTAAAGTGATTATAAATTACATTTACATTTAAGGCGTTACAACGTACGATATTGAATCTTACAGTAAACTCTTAGCTTGTCTCATTTTAATTTTTAACAAAATTTATAATCTTTGAAAAGTCTCTTTTTAATGTGAGTTGTGTATCAAATATGATTAACTCTCGATAGGCAAGCTATCGAGTCACCTTTACAATTGGTCGTAGTAACCTCGTCCTGGGGTGTCTCTCTTTGGAATTCTTGAAGTCGGCATCATCATCTGGGTCGTGTCTTCGGCAAGTACTAGATAGGATGTTCACTGCGGAGATTGGAGTTTCTTTTGTGAAAGTAGGTGTAGATCCACGGAGGTCCTCGTCAGCGTCTTATGCATCGTATACGTGTATTTATGAAGTTTATGCAGATCACATCTTCATGTATAAGGTTGTACTTGTATTTACCTCTTGAGGGGAGACGTCATCTTGTTTACTACTAGTTAAGTTTTTGTTTTACTTATTACATTTTTCTTTTTAACACATCTTTATATCATTCACACATTACACAACGCTCGCCACGTTTAGCAGTGGTAGCTAACATTTTAAAATTAAATTTAAAAAACAAATGCATTTTCGTGGAGCTCTCGCTCATACGTCTGTACGGTCTGACGGCAGCATAGTGACTCTCTACTAGATTCGACTGGCACATAACAACGGAGAGGGGCAAGTACTCCGCGACAATATAGTTCCTATTTTTATTTAAATTGACATTCTTATTATCAAAAACAATACATTAATTATACATATATAATTTAAGTGAAATATTTTAACTACTACTCGTGCCTTCAAATTTCTAATTACAAACATTATGATTTTTATATCTTCCTAAATTACAGACGACTCGATAAACACGTTGAGTCCGGAGCTAACAGGTCACCGCATGATGACTAGCAAAGGGTTAATTGTGATATTAATAAGTTTTTTTACAATTCGACTTTTTATTAGTGCTTCTGTTGATTTTCATTCACTTCTCATTCTCATTCTGATTTAGTACAGGGGCTTTAGGTTTAATAGTGCGATTTAAAAAAACTTAATCGCTCGCAAATTTAATTTTTATTTATTTAAGATTACAGTTTCAATTAAATCGTCACATACTCCACCGCTTAATTTTTACGTTACGGGTGTTTTGTGAGTCTAACGCAGAATTGGGGACTTGGAGTATGTTTGGTGTCAGTGTGTGGAATTTCTCTCACATAGTTATTGGTAAGATTTATATCCACTTGTTTCTTCTCCACAACACAATATACTTTTATATTTTCTTATAAACTACCTTTTTTTTACATACCATTCACACTTAATATCTACATTTTAAAACACAAAACTCTTTCTTATCTCTATCACTTAAATCTACTACCGGTTTTTTCTTGGGGTTTTGTTACTCTCTCCGTAGAGTAATTTTCTAAATCTTTTGCTATTTAGAATTCAGTTTAGTAGTCATTGAGTACTCATTTACTTATCTTTCGCAGAACTGGATCTCAGGTTGATCAGGCCTCATTTCCAAACTCTACGATTAACATTTAGCACGGTTTCAGAAGTAAGATATCCTTCACTACCTAGTATTACCTTTTCTACTTTTGGTTATACTATTCCTTCTCTTCTTCTTATACAATTTTATCTGCGAAATATGTGTTCGCCGCACATATTTTCGAGTCGCAGGTTCGTACAGGGCTACTGTAACTGGAGTTAGGTACTTCTGGATTTGGTAAGGGCCACACCATCGGTATGATAGTTTAGAGGTGGTCTTATCAATTGCACTACTAGTCGGGTGAGTCTTATACATTACTAAGTCACCTACTTGGTACCTAATTGAATTGTTATGAATACCTTTCTCGTGGTATTTTCTGGATTTCTCTAAGTTCGCTCTTAAATTAGAGCGGGCTTTATTCCATATTTGCTTTATCTGCTTATCCGTTATTTGCGGAGGTAGCAGGTCGTGTATTTTCCATTTAGTGGACAAGGGGTGGTTTGGTTGGTATTTGTACAGTAACTCAAGCGGGGTCGACTTGTGACCTTCGTGATAAGCTGAATTAAAGGCGTATTGAATCCAGGATAGGTTTTGGTCCTTCGACGTATGATCGTTCGGATGATAGGCGATTAACGCAGATTTGAGGTTTCGTAGATACCTTTCAGCAATATTGCCTTGCGGTCGATACTCCGTAGTGGTTATATGGTCTATTCCTAACTTGAAACACATATTCTTAAATTCTTTCGCTTTAAACTGTGGTCCATTATCTGATACTATACGTACAGGTGTACCGTAGTCTTTAAATAATCTTTCCTGTAATATTTTTACAGTCGTTGACGCTAATGCTCGTCGCATGGGATACATCCAAACAAATTTGGTGAATGAATCTACACAGATGAGTAACATAGTATTACCTGATTTGGATCGTGGATAAGGACCTGAAAAGTCTACATAAAGTTTAGAAAAAGGGGTCTTAGGGATTTCCGAAATCAATTGGCTTACCTGATTATTTCTGGCCGGTTTACTGAGAGCACATAATTTACATTTCTTTACGCAACTGGCTATTTCGCTGTTTATATTGTTCCAATGATATTCCTTTCGAACACGATGTATTGTCTTATTGATTCCCATATGGGCTCCTATGGTAGATGAATGGAAGTACTCCATCAGCATGGGCTTAATCACATCAGGGGCTATTATTCTTAGTTCCTTTCCGCTTCTTATTTTATGGCATAGTACATTTTTACTCAATACGTATTTCTCGGATTTAATACCTTGCGCAAGTTGTTCTATAATAGGCTTCAGTAAGGGGTCTTGTTGTTGATACAGGGCAATGTTTGTAAAGGCAAGGGGGAACTCAGTAATTACGGCGTTAGCAAGTGCTATTTCCGGATTCTCCTTGCTTTCGGGAGTTTTAGTGGGCGACTGGAACATACGGGACAGGGTATCAGCGACTACGTTTTGTGTACCTTTAATATGCTGCACTCTGAATTTGTAGCAGTTTAACTTCAATACCCATCTTCCAATACGTCCTAACTGTTTAGGGTGATTCAGTAACCAAGATAATGCTTGATTATCAGTTTCCAAAATGAATTCTTTATGTTCTAGGAAGGGTTTAAACTTCTCGAATGCAAAAACAATGGCTAAACATTCCAATTCATATGCGGAATATTTTCTTTCTTGGTCACTCAAGGTTCGCGATGCATAGCTAATAGGTAGTCTACTGTTTTCTATCTCTTGATATATGACTGCACCTAACGCTACACTGGAACTGTCGGTCTGCACTACGAAAGGTTTCTTAAAGTCGGCTAGTTGCAAAACTGGGGGAGATATGATACTTTCTTTAAGTTGCTCAAACGCATTTTGATGTAGTGAGCTCCATTCAAACTTCGCTCCCTTCTTTCTTAAGGAATTTAGGGGTGCTGCTATTTCGGCAAGATGGGGAATATATTTGTGGAAATAATTTACCATTCCAAAAAATCGGGCTATACCTTTTGCATCTCGTGGGGGTGAAAATTCTCTAATAGCGCGGGTTCGTTCGGGGTCAATTCTTACCTTTCCATTCGCTTTCACGATGTGACCTAAGAATGAAAACTGTGGGACGGCAAAGTTTACCTTCTTTGGGTTAACAGTTAATCCTGCTCTTCGTAACCGAGATAACACTTCGCGTAGGTGTTTAAGATGTTGCTCCATTGATTCGCTATATATAACGATGTCGTCCAAATAGTGATACACATATTTAAATTTAATATCGTGAAATATCCTTTCTAATAATCTACTACATACGGAACTTCCTTGAGATATTCCAAAGGGTACTCTAGTAAATTGGTACAAGTTAAAAGGAACGGCAAACGCGGTTAGACGTTTTGATTCTTCCGAAAGGGGTATTTGGTGAAAAGCTTGATTCAGATCCATTACCGTAAAGACCATAGCTTTCGTGAAGTAATGGAAAGCACTATGGATGTCTGGAAGAGGAATAGATTCAAATTCTATTCTTTTGTTTAATTGCCTGTAGTCCACAACTAGTCTGTGTTTATCATGACCTTTCGGTACTAAAAAGGAGGGTGATGAATATGGGGACGTAGAGGGTTCAATGACTCCTTGCTCCAACAACTTGTTGATATGGTTTCTCATCACTTCCATCTTGGGAGGCGACAACTTGTACGGAGGTAGGCGTATTACTTTCTGATCGCTCAGATTAATTTTATATTCTATTAGTTTAGTGAGTCCTAGTTTAGGTGTAAGAACTGAGGAAAATTCTTTTATTAATTTCAGTATTCTCATTCTATCTCTACTCTCTAGATGAGATAAATCAGACTCTTGGTGTATTACATGTGCAGTAGATGAACAATTTTTTTCCTGTTTCTCATTATTACAATCAAATCTATATTTCCGTGTACGGTCGAATCGAAAATAATATTTTTGCTCATAGATGTCAAGAATCATACCCGTTTTACTAATAAAGTCTGCTCCTAATATTAAGTCGGGTCCTAATTCATTACATACTAACATTGTAAAAATCCAGGTTAGGTTCTTGATTTTAACCTTAACGGTAATGCTCAGTTTTATTATTATATTTCGTTTATTGGCGGTAGCACACTTTATATTCACCGGTTGACTCCGTTTTACTAGATGGTGTTTCGCTAATTTGTCTGCTAACTCTTGACTGATTAAGGTTCTGCTAGATCCCGAATCAATTAATGCGATTGTGGAGGTAACGCCCTAGTCAACTCGTATTAAGGGTAATAGACTTTTAGTCCAGTTACATTTATTTATCGCGTTACATTTTTCAAGAAATTGTCTCACGTAGGGATCTATTTCCTTAGAACTTCTTTTCCTTCCACTTTGGTTATAAAATATATTTTTTTTTTTATTCGTTTCTTTAGGTTCACCAGATTTCGAGTTGCTGCGGAAGACACAGGATTTCGTGTCTCCCTGCCTTACATGTTTTTTGGATCTGAGTGTTTACGTTCCAAAGGCTTGCTCTTGCAGTCTTTTCTTATGTGTCCATATTTGCCGCAATTATAACAGATGGGTTTATTGCGAGGAGGGTACCTTGTTTCCTCTTTATATTGTGTTACACTTAACTTACCAGATTTGCGCACATTGTGAGGTCTATTGAATACTTGCCTTTCATGCAGGGTTGTTACACCGGGCTCTAGGGCTCGCAATTCATTTCTATTTGTTTCTGCGGATTTCATCGTATGTCTATTTTGATCGGAGTACCATACATTTGACGAATGGATACTGCATCGTTCTAGATCTGCAATTGTGTTTGGTCTATTTATCAAAGCTAAACAAAATCTTTCCTCTGGTGACAATCCTATTAAAATGGTGTCGACCATCTGTGTCTCATTCCAATCTACACGTAGTAGTCGAGATGACTCTCTGATATCGGAGATGTAATGAGCTAATCTCTCGTGATTTCCTTGTACTCGGAGTACGGTCTTTCTTTTAATTTCTTCATAAATTCCGGTTGGAATAAAGTACTTTATTATCGAGCTATGTAGGTCTTCTACTGGAAGTGTTGAGCTTAATGCTTCTATTACACGATTCTTTAACGGTGGTTTACATTTCGGTAGCAGAACTTGCAAAATTTGCCAATCATTCAGCTGCTGTAGATCTTTTATCTGCAGGAGATAGTTAATGAAATTTAGTAGTTTGGAGACATTTAATCCATCGGTGTAAGGGATTTCAGTTAAGATTTTCTCCACAGGATGAGTAATTTTTCCGTATAGGTCAGCGTTATGGTTCAAGGTTGGCATGCCTTTAGGAGAACGATATGATGCATTCGGGGTGGTCAATTCGTGAGTTCCGGGGCGAATCTGGAAACTATCGGGAGGAGGGGCATTTAAATCTCTATCTGTATTTTGCTCTTGGTTAGCTTGCATTTGCGATACGCCGGGTGAGTTCCGATCAGTGTTAGGCGGAGGTAGATCAGTAGTAGGGGATTGTACTGGGGAGATGTGTAATTTTTTCAAGGACTTCTCTATTTCATCCATCCGGAACGAGTCGGATCTTCTTCTTAAGTCATTAATAATAGTGGGTAAGCGACGTAAAGCTTCGTCAGCTAGGTTTTGCACTTCACGTGGTATTTCCGTAAGATTAGGCCAGATCAACAAATTTTTCATTCGCCGGGTTAAATACTCTATTCTCTGGGTAGTCCGCAAAATTATCGCCGGAGATTTCTCGTCTTGGAGGGTTTGAGACAATAAGGTTAGCTCACTATACTTGGCATTACAAATTTCTCTCTCGCTCTCATAATCCAGTTCGCTTAGGTTGCTTAATTGCGCGGGTGTATCAAATCCACATTCGCGTATTGATCTACGCAATTCCGCGACTGTTACATTCGCATGGGGTAGTCCACGAAAAAGAGCTTCGTAAGACAGCTCGTCCTTTAATAACAAATCCAGGTTAAATTGGGCCATTTTTTTTTATCTTATTTCTAACACATTAAAACGTACTTAAAACTGATTCTACAACACTACACACTAATTACATAGATAAGATGAATTCTTGGGTAAAACATTTGCATAATTCAGAAAAGAACAATTTCTCTTCTAAGGGAGAGACAGAAATTCCACACACACATATTTCAAAGTTAAATCGCCGATCAGCTGTTTGCTGGAATGTAGGCCACCCTCTTTTATTTAGTAAACAAAGGCAGGGTAAGTGTGTGAGTGAGAATGCGGGGTTTACGCTCACGTATTGTTCTCTACATAATGCCACAGACTAACTTCCTTGACAGGTCTTAACTGGAGAAGCCAGCTCGGACGCATGGGGTGAATCTCATTCAACAAAGCACGCCTTCAACTTACACGTGTATTACGGTTATAACAGTCTGACTTTATTAATTCTCGTACTTTCCCCAATTAAATTTATTATTTATATTGGTAACAAATTGAAGTTACGAAATTCTTTCCACGTAATTAACCGGGTCTACTTTACACAGGAGCATTATTATTATTTCTCTCTTTTTATTACTTTTACCGTGACGACAGACATACACTAACATATACTATGCAGGCATATTCAAGAAACAACAGGTCTTGGATTGTCATAATATAAACCTGTTAAAGACTGAGCAGATCACCAAGCACTACAATTCATGTACATACTTGCATTTGGCTTCATACAATGATATTTCAAGTTATACTGACTATCATTTGCGTATCTTAAAACAAATTCATTTTATGAAAATTAAAGTTACATCAAATACATTGCCTGAGTGCATAGATCAGACAACTGAGTGCCAAAAGTTATCTATTTTACTACTTAACAATTACTTTAATTAGCAGGGTGACGTATCTCTGTTAATGTCACGATGCTTACAACCTTTTTACTAATTTAGCAGAGTGGCGCAATTTTGTAACGTATTGCCACGTTACAAATCCAGGGAACCCATCTTAACTGACACTGGCCAATTACATGGGCTGCCTACGTTGTAACGACCTGTTATTAAACTCAAATTAATAGAACAAATTACATAAGATAATTATAAGGAAACAAGGGAAGGTATTTGACTGATTTATGCACTCATTTTCATGTGTAACAAGATGACTTCTCTTTATTAACAACTGTTACTCAAAGATCCCCTGACATCATTAATTAGATTAAAATATTTAAATGCTTTTCATAAAAACTTAGGGATCAAACTGATTATGTATTCTTTTACCTCGGATCCGAGTTTACTTTAAGTATATTTATAGCAAAGACTTCTAAGTATTTTGAGTTCATCTAGACGCTTGCAAGACTTCTTTTACCATTTGAAGAATGGTATTATTACTTAAAGTGATTATAAATTACATTTACATTTAAGGCGTTACAACGTACGATATTGAATCTTACAGTAAACTCTTAGCTTGTCTCATTTTAATTTTTAACAAAATTTATAATCTTTGAAAAGTCTCTTTTTAATGTGAGTTGTGTATCAAATATGATTAACTCTCGATAGGCAAGCTATCGAGTCACCTTTACAATTGGTCGTAGTAACCTCGTCCTGGGGTGTCTCTCTTTGGAATTCTTGAAGTCGGCATCATCATCTGGGTCGTGTCTTCGGCAAGTACTAGATAGGATGTTCACTGCGGAGATTGGAGTTTCTTTTGTGAAAGTAGGTGTAGATCCACGGAGGTCCTCGTCAGCGTCTTATGCATCGTATACGTGTATTTATGAAGTTTATGCAGATCACATCTTCATGTATAAGGTTGTACTTGTATTTACCTCTTGAGGGGAGACGTCATTTTGTTTACTACTAGTTAAGTTTTTGTTTTACTTATTACATTTTTCTTCTTAACACATCTTTATATCATTCACACATTACACAACGCTCGCCACGTTTAGCAGTGGTAGCTAACATTTTAAAATTAAATTTAAAAAACAAATGCATTTTCGTGGAGCTCTCGCTCATACGTCTGTACGGTCTGACGGCAGCATAGTGACTCTACTAGATTCGACTGGCACATAACAACGGAGAGGGGCAAGTACTCCGCGACAATATAGTTCCTATTTTTATTTAAATTGACATTCTTATTATCAAAAACAATACATTAATTATACATATATAATTTAAGTGAAATATTTTAACTACTACTCGTGCCTTCAAATTTCTAATTACAAACATTATGATTTTTATATCTTCCTAAATTACAGACGACTCGATAAACACGTTGAGTCCGGAACTAACAGGTCACCGCATGATGACTAGCAAAGGGTTAATTGTGATATTAATAAGTTTTTTTACAATTCGACTTTTTATTAGTGCTTCTGTTGATTTTCATTCACTTCTCATTCTCATTCTGATTTAGTACAGGGGCTTTAGGTTTAATAGTGCGATTTAAAAAAACTTAATCGCTCGCAAATTTAATTTTTATTTATTTAAGATTACAGTTTCAATTAAATCGTCACACTACCTCAGCATCCGATTTGAACTGCCATCCTTTTAGTGATTTCTTTAATGGGCCAAAACATTATAATCGCACGGGGACAAGTCGGGACTGTAAGGTGGATGTGTAAAACTTCCCACTTTATACGACCAAGCAGATCTTGAATCGTCTGGGCTACATGGGGTTGAGCATTATCATGCAGAAGAATGACGACATTTGTGAGCTTCCCGGGACGTTTATTCTTGATGCTGACCCTCAAGCATTTTAAGCTGTCTGCATATCGCTCAGAGTTGATGTTAACACCAGGTTCTTTAAAATCTAAGAGCAGCACACCCTGATAATGTCACCATTACTTTTCCTCCTGAAGGTTGGGACCGACATTTTTTCGCCTTCGGAGATTGTGCATGCTTCCACTGCATACTCCGACATTTGGATTCTGGTTTGTAGTGATAACACCAAGACTCATCACCAGTAACAATTTGGTGTAGAAAGGCATTACCTTGTTGTTGATAGCGCACCAAATTCTGTAATGATAAGGCTGAACACAAATTTTTCTGCTTATCACTGTATTGTGACGATAGTGATCGCTCGATTCTATGAATTGTGATTGGCCAATAGTAATTTAGTTTGTATATGGTAGTATAATTTACAGCCAATAATTACATACTAATATGTAAATGTGTCAGTAATAATTGTTGAAAGCATGTAACAGTAATCGGTATACTGTATGTTCAAAGAGTAACTTATCCACTTAGCTGGGACATTGATATGGTGCATTAATACAAAAAACAGAATGCATATAAAATTAACAGAACCACATTTCAATCGTGTGATGTATTTTAGAAGTATAAATGTATAGGCCTACATTCATAAGTTCAATGTTTTTTTTTATATAAGTGACAACTTCGAAAGGTCAAATATATAAACGGCATTCAGTGTATAAATCACTGTAAAATTCACTTTGTAAAAATGTTATTTTTAAATTTATTTAATTTAGTAATGGCAGATCGGTCCATGGATATCATTATTGGGCAGAGATCAGAAAACTTAATGGATATGGCATTTCCATAAATGTTTGAAAATCTACAACATAAAATCAATTAATGGCAGATTAACAAAAAACCTAGTTGTGTGTGTGTGTGTGTGTGTGTGTGTGTGTGTGTGTGTGTGTGTGTGTGTGTGTGTGTGTGTGTGTGTGTGTGTGTGTGTGTGTGTGTGTGTGTGTGTGTGTGTGTGTGTGTGTGTGTGTGTGTGTGTGTGTGTGTGTGTGTGTGTGTGTGTGTGTGTGTGTGTGTGTGTGTGTGTGTGTGTGTGTGTGTGTGTGTGTGTGTGTGTGTGTGTGTGTGTGTGTGTGTGTTAATATAGACTTATATGTGTATATACATGTACCGTATATAATGAACATCTTAATAGATGTAGGTGTAAACAAAAACTGCCCTCCTAAGGTTTCAAAACAGTCTTTCTTAGCATTAAACAAAATATATTAACAAATATTATCCTATAATAAAAGTTAATATTTTCAAAGAGAAAAGCACTTACTATAATACGTACAGATGTAACACACACCTCATTCACGCAAGACCCTGAGGACAACAATAAACATATTAGCCACCAAGAGTAACAACCTAGTACATGCTGTTTCACCTCGATACAGAAGTAATAACTACTTCATAACTTCGAAAAAGTAAATGTGCATGAACACACACATACATATTTATATACATTTACATATACAAAATTATCATATATACTGTACGATATTATCACATTTACACGCTCATACCAGAACGGCAAAAAATTCAGCCTATCTACAGGATTAGAAAACATCTACAGGATACGGTAGTAAGTAATATCAATTTAAAGAGTCGTCCTTAAATAAGGGTATTTACAAAATATCTTCCTAACATTTAAACTGTATTTTTTCTTAATATTTTCTTCATTGTCAGGAATTTTGGTGTAAAGTAGGAACACATGGGTAAAATACGAGCTTCCCTCCAGACCACCGTAGGCATGTAACGTCCTTCACAGCAATTTGTCTGGATAGTAACAGAAACCAAAAACGATTATTTACACGATTTAAGAAATTTCTTTTTTCTGTTTCCTTACTGCGTTATTTTTGCCTTACGTTTGATGGGAAATTATATGTACACAAACATATAAAACAGACACGCAAAACGTGCATACACAATACATCATAGAGATATCAACTACTTTCGTCCCAAAAAGAAACAAAAATTAAGTTAGAAGCAAACCTTTAGAAGATTCCTAATTATCTTCAAGAATTTAAACATTCTATTTTATTTACAAAAATATATGTAGGCCTATCAAAAATGTGTCTATACTTCTTCTGTTAGGGTATAATATAATTTATCTATACTAAAAACTATCAAAAACGTATTTATACTTGTTCATTTATATAAATAAGGGTGCACAGGTCTTCGCATATAAAATTGTATTTAAGAGAGCTGTCAAAAGTAAATTACTGAGTTTAGGAAAGATTGAATAATATACACATATGGCAAAAGAATATTTTGATGGTAGCATTGATGTTCGTACATTATAAATATATACAGCACACGCCTCTGTTCCTCATTACTTAGTTAATATCATTTTTGTGTTTTGTTGGAAGAACTTAAATCCAAACCGACACAATGGGGATCGGATCGCGATTTTTGAGAGCTGTAAGGGGTTGTGCTACAAGAAATCTCATCAGAAATGATCATATTAGAATAAAACTAGGCATAGCTGAAAGGTTAATGATAAAATCTCTCGGTACAAAATTGAGTGGCGGTTACACGTGGAGAGAATGGATTCAACTATCGTCAAAGGGGGAAGATAAGTGTGGAAAGACCTCGTAAACGATGGTTGGATGAATTCCATTAAGACTGGAACCGGCTATTGGCCTAAACTGTAAAGGATGACGACGTTGATGAGCGTCTTGTAAGAAGAGAGTGGCCATCAAAAAGTAATAATTTACTTTTCTCTGTAGAGTACGTATTATAGTGGTAAAAACTACACGTATTTGAATTGTAAAATTAAAAAGAACGGTATAGATCCTCGCTTTTAATATATAGTCTAATATACGCGTACACAGAATATACGTAGTAGCAGCATCTACTTTGTCGCTGGTAGCTGTATGAACATTCAGTATGCAAATGTATGCATTAAGCAACAAAATACTAACAAATGACTGGCTCCCATGTTTAAGTCCATCACAAAGTTTTAGCCACTCACGAACAGCAAATTATTTGCATTTTAAGTACACAGTTATCTTCCATTTTTGCGCCGCTCATATGTCAGGGATATCGTGATGCATAATACATTAATTGTCATTTCTTTGGATCGAGAATTCAAAATTTCTCACAGATTATTAACAACTGCCACGGTACACTTTTATAAAACAATTTTATTGAGCCTCTTATGTTACCAATACACGAACACACTGTTTTTTAAAATGTTTCACTATGTTTGCGGAAAAAGCGTAGTACTTTTATCCTGAGTCCATATGGTTTGTGTGAAGAACAAATTGGGTGTATCATATATATTTTGACGTCAGTTACAAACTTCTTTCTGAATACACAGTGTCATAATCAGTACCTTTGCGACACTAATCTGAAAAAAAATATTCAAACGAAAAGTTATCTTGCGTTAATTTGTTTATCGTTGGTAAATAAGTAATACATTTACTAGTGAGTACATTAAGTCTTTAATGTAGCAAAATGTTTCTACAGTGTAACAAGCACATATACAATGAATCTAGTTCTAACGGCACATTACCCAAATAGGACGAAATGGAAATGAAATATAATGAAGAAAGTTGTGTTAGTGGTTGAAATCACAAGCAGAATGATCACTGTTGCACACCACTATATAAAAATTATCCCGATTAGCGCTTTCAAGCTTCACAGCTCATCGTCAGATCGGAATTGAAAGAAATTATGTGAAAACAAACCCTTCACCCCACCCTGCTCACACACAACAAGCTATAATTCAAATGTCCCTTCCCCACCCCCCTGAGCCCTGTACCTCCATCTGGACAGTTACATATTTTTCTAGCAAATTCCTTGTATTTCAGTGTTGTGTGTGTGTGTGTGTGTGTGCGCGCGCGCGCATTCCTTTTAAACCTACCCTCTTCCTCTCCACACACGTGGGTCAGTCGCACACCCTTATTTTAAAACATCCAATTAGTACTATGCAATTTAATTCTTAATCTTATCTATCTGTCCTCTATCATTTACTTCTTAATTATGTTCGTATGCAGGTTGTCTGACCACAAACGTGGAGAAGGTAATAGAACAACCAATTCGTTATATGCAAGACATTTCATAGAAGACAACCATAAGTTTGTTAATCCTTTGGAAGACTACGAAATTGTAAAAGTAGTAAATAACACAGTTGAAAGGAAGCTTAGAGAGGAGTTAGAAATATTGAAAGAAAGAGAAAAAGGGTTAGTCAATTTAATTAATATTAAAATTAAATTTGATAATGAAGAAATATTTTATAACATAATTAAGAAGTAAATGATAGAGGACAGATAGATAACATTAAGAATTAAATTGCATAGCACTAATTGGATGTTTTAAAATAAGAGTGTGTGACTGACCCACGTGTGTGGAGAGGAAGAGGGTAGGTTTAAAAGGAATGCGCACACGCACATACACACACACACACACACACACAAAACACCGAAACACAAGGAATTTGCTAGAAAAATATGTAACTGTCCAGATGGAGGTACAGGGCTCAGGGGGTGGGGAAGGGACATTTGAATTATAGCTTGTTGTGTGTGAGCAGGGTGGGGTGAAGGGTTTGTTTTCACATAATTTCTTTCAATTCCGATCTGACGATGAGCTGTGAAGCTTGAAAGCGCTAATCGGGATAATTTTTATATAGTGGTGTGCAACAGTGATCATTCTGCTTGGAAATGAAATAAAGTGTCCTATTGAACTAATAAGCATGTTTCTTCAGCCTCCTCTGATACAGTTAAATTGGCTGATTTGAAACTAAGATATACATAGGTGATATGACATATCATGCCTACGGTTATCTGAAGAATATCGCATATACAGAAGCATAGTTAAAAATGTTTCTGATAGAACAAATGGTAACACACCGCAGACAACGTGGATGTTTTGAGTGTGTAGTAGTAGTAGTAGTAGTAGTAGTAGTAGTAGTAGTAGTAGTAGTAGTAGTAGTAGTAGTATCGCTTAATTTATACAGTGGCCACACTCATCGTTTTCATACTGTTGTGGAATGCCGCCGACTGGTGACTGTTGACGTATGTGTAACGTAGTATATGTTTATTGACTTCGATTTGAAAACTTTCGCGTTAGTTTTTTGTAGATGAATGTGTGTTTCGAATACTTAATTTGTAAAGAAAATATGTTCAATTAACTGTTTGTTACAATTGATTCAATAAACACGTGTGACTGACGTAAGACAGTATTACTTTGATTTCTGCCATCGCTAGAAAATGGAAATGAAAGCAATGTTGATATTTCAGGAGATTTTAAAGGCAATAGGACGCAGAAAAACAACAGCTAAAAGTTCATACTCTTTATGAATATACGGAAACGCGTAGAGGAATGTACCGCTGCACGGTTGAGCTAATGACATGGTAATTTGAGCAAACAACAAGCTCAAATTTTCTAGTAGTTACTGTGACATATAACTACTACCTCACAATGAGATTTTTTCTTAAGAACCAAGAATGTGGAATGTAGAACATCTTATTCCTCCAAGGACAACTAGTGTTGAAAGCCTACGTCTCAGCTGGACATTCTTTCATTAATGATCGGGAATTTAAATAGTTTTTTCTCGAGAAAGAGGACCCTGAAACATTTTTTTATTTTTCTGAATACAGTTATCGACTTTTATCTATAATAAATACATTTAATTAAACGATAAAATCAACTGAATGATAATATCGATTATTCGGCTGACGGTTCAGTTTATCTGTCTTCTATCTCATTAACTTTCAGCAAATGAATAAAAGGGAATACATTTTTCATTTTACATCACTTTATTTAAAATTCCTGTAAACTAAAAAATGTACAGCTTGTTCTATAGCTATGTATATCATCACGGAATAGAGAAGTCCAAGACGTCTACTCTCTACAACGTGTATTTTTACTCGCCTGCTATGACGCAGTTGAATGAACCGATGCACACTGAAAATATTGCCAATTTTCAGTATCGAATACTGAAACCATTGCATTGGTCCTTTGAAGAAGATCGGATGTGTAGATCCGACATTACTGGTTATGAGACAGATGGAACACATGGAGAGAGAGTTACCTACTAACGCCGATAATTTGACTGAACAGGTACAAACTCGGTACGGTAAGTAATAAGATTTTTACTCCCCAAAAAACAGAGTCACTCCATAAATAAGTAATATTCTTGTCCTACGACAGGGGCCCAAAACTTCCGCTGTATTGTGAATTATTGATGCCGTTACGTTGCCTAACTGGGTTAGTTTCTTGAGTAGAAAAGAGGGTAGAGAATCTTGTGTTTTTCTGACGAATAATATCAGGTAACTGAACTATACACAACTTCTAAACGCCTATCTTAAGTATGTTAAACAGGATGTTCAGAAATACTTCATAATTTAAAAAACATTTTTTGTATAATTTTAATGCATAGCAATCTTATTGTGTTACTCTAGGGCTATATCACAAGTACAGTATCACTTTATAGGCTCCCAGTTAGTTTGCAGTTGTAATAACCATAATATTAGATCAAAGAATATGAAACTGCATGGCAATGGAACCCCTAGTTTGTGTTAAAAAGTCGCAATAAATATTATCAGACGCCAGTACTGAGTATGAAAAACTAGTTTTTTCCTAGTACTAAAAACAAGAGTTTTCTTCTCTATCAACCTTATAAATTTACGCTGGTTAAAACGTAATAACACATACTAATTAGAATATTAGTAACTGATAATATTCTGATTTTTCTTACCAACTTTATGCAGACCTTGAGAAACAAGTGGTGTATAAGTTTTCGAGTTTAGTTTTTATTGGAAAATGATTCAAATTAACATTAAATTTTGTTTGTGCAACAGACACAAGGCTTACATTTACACCTTAAACAATCAATAAAATTTACATTACCAAAAATGTGTGTGTACACCAGTGGCGAAGCGTGCACGTTTGTAAAAGCTACCTTTCCCTCTCCATTCGCCTTTTCAATGTTGTTACTTAATTCCAGCTACAATGGACATATCTAAACTCCAGCCTATGCGTTTGTACGACAGTACCTTTCAATATAAGGTTTTTTATCCTGTTGTCTAAACTATTTTCTTTCCAATATATTTGAATTCGTGTAACTAAAAATTAGAGCATCATAAAAAAAATAAATAGATACTTTATGGCGTTAGATTAGTAAATATCTTAAATAGTGTAGCCTACGTAACATTATACATCGCCCCGGTTACATTTGCACTGCTTTTCCGTTTTGCCACTTCCACATTTTCCTTCCAATGTGCCCCTATCTCGGAGCCTATAATCGAATACTTCTCTCCTAACTTCCAGCGTTTCCATCTTACCAACTTTCTACATGTTCTTTTCACTTAGTCTCACTTCCTTCTGTTGTCCATGTCTCTGAACTCGTTTCCATTTCATCTGCTACATCTTTAGCCCTTACACTCTCCTCTCAACTTCTCCTATCCCCATAAAACTCACTTATGTTTAATCTGTCTTAGGTACAATTATTGTAATTCATTATGCTTGTAGTTGATGCATATAACGATATAGAGTAGGTGGTGCCGATTGTTTATAAAACATAATCATTAATATTTGCGTGCACGTACTTAATCCACCACACAAAATGTGACACATAAGCACATAAGCATCTATACCCTTTCCTTAGTTACGAATTTTTAAATTTACTTTTTAGTTCCTAAATGACGAAAAAAGATGATTGCGAAGACATTTTCAGTGCTCCTTTTGTACCATGATTCAACGCCATAATTAGATAAGGTTACTTAAAAGAATACGAAATTAATTAAATGATTAAACTCGTAAAATACGCAGAACGTAACTACTGCAAACAGCTTAATTAGTAAGCAATAAGATGAAGCACTAGTAATATAGACTTATACCGTGCAAACACAGCACTCGCAATATACATTTACTTTGTGCTCAAATAAATGATAATAACTACACTTTAACGTATTTTTACTAATTACAAAATACGCAAGTAATTATTTTAAAAATGAATAGAGTAGTTATTAGAAAGTAACTTACGCCAACTGTACAAAACATTACGTGTTGTGTCGCGTTTGTATACATAGCACCAAGTGCTGGCCGCATGTTTAATACTTAACGAGATATACAAACATTAATATTTTCAAAACATGTTAAGCTAAACACTTACAAATTAAATAAAAATTAGATTTCAACGAGTCTGATATTTTCATTTTCCTGTACTAGATACCTGTTTCCAACACAAACAGTTTTCTCACAGATCAACTGTTTCATATTTTAATTTAAAAAAAAAAGTAATCAAACGCTACATAGGCCTATAATTTTATAAGTACAAAGATTATAATGAAACTTAAGTATTCCGCCGCGTTTTTGGTATATTAAGCTATGATAAAAGCAGAAACGATCTATTTACGTCAATTAACAACGGAAATAAAACGAGTAATATTTAAAATTTTAATAAACTGTTGAATTGTACAATTTATTGCTTTCTTTTTTAAACCAACTCCAGTAACATTTACAAAATATTTCATATAAGTCAGTCAATTTTTGTGTTAGTATGGACCTGGATAAACTGAAAAAAAAAATAGTAGACAAAAATTAAATGAATCAAACGTGCGGAAAGAATGTAGCTCAATCTTATTACAATAATAAGATTACACACACAAACACATCTATTGTATAAGCAAAGAGACCTAATCAAAAGATGGTTGTCATGGTTGGCGGAAGTGTGAATGATTAGAAACTTTTTGTAAGTAAATTAAGAACCTAGTTTATGTAGTATTAAGACGTTAAGACGTAAACTACAGCGTTTAGTTGTAAAAAAGTGTCAGTGAAATAACGAATGTATTTTATTGCATTAAAATAAATACAGAAAATCATCAATAACTTTAAACTCTTTAAGAACAGTGGTTGTGTCATGAGATACACCATTGAACGGTTTTCTGAACATTAGTATGTAGGTCTCATCACAAAACCACTTACAAGTTATTAGCGTAGAAGGCATTAGTAACAATACGAGTAAATCGTACTTCGTTTCACGCTAAGAGATCCGTACTAGTAGCCGAAAAGACAGTTGAATAAGTACAACCATTATAAGTAGAGGATCAATAAGACCGCACCGTGAGGTGAAAATTGATTGTAAATATCTGATAGCTGTGAACGATGTAACACATATGAATAAAATAGAAAGAATAATGGAAATTAAATGCCAGTAATGGTTAAAGTAATGTAATCAGAACGGACCAAGGTGTAAATACGAGGAATATTATGAACAATAACAAATTTCCAGGGTGCTTAAACACAAACTATATTAATCAGACTATGCTAAATACAATTAGGTATTGATTATAAACATAAACATCAAAGATGAAAATCAGGTAAAACTGCAGACTGCACAAACAAGTGTGGAAAGGATTAACATAGACTAACAAGGCAAAACAGGAAAATAAATAAATGGATAGGCAACAGCTAAAGTAGGTATCGTTTGAAAAATTAGTAGAACCATTTGAAAGTTGACAATATATTTGAATAGGCGAGAAGATGTCAGACAGTCACGGAAGTTAGATTGGGACTAAAAAACTACGTACCTTAGAAGGTAGAGGAGGGAGATGATTAATATATTGCTGTATGTTAACGTACAAGACAACGTTTGCTTTAGGAAAAAGATCACTGATAAACGAGTGGGGAATTCATTCAGCAATGGACAGACATACGCTGATGATTGAGATATTACAGTTATCTGATAACGCTATGAGAGTAGTGATATTGCTTTTGGAGCATGGATCTCGGTTAAGTAAACAGTTTCAAATCAGTAAAGCGAACAATGATAAATTAGATGTGCTAATAACAAACGGAACTGTGACAGTAAGAAAAATGATGGAAAAAACATCAATTAATGTCTAATTACTGTTTTCATTATATTTATAGTAACCAACTGCCCCTGCTCATTAAAGTCTTATGAAACACATATGAGTAAACTTTGTATCAGAACATTAAAGAATTTTTTTGTTATCATGGAGTCTTATTATCAGTAGACTAAAAGTGTTATACCATTTATTTTACTTAAAGCGAGCCGTTAGAATAGAATGTGTATTTCAAAAGTCTAGCATAGCTAGGATATATTTATAGATACTAAACACTATGGATTTAGCACTGCAGATTGTTTATAGACTTTTTACAATGTACCAGCTTAAAAAATGTTTGTATTTACCAATGACATAGAGCTTTATGACAAGAATATAACTGCTAGACTCAGTAGTCAACACAAATAAAACAAAATACTTGCTTACTTACTAAGTACATGGAAAATGTGTAATTTCAGTGGCAAGAAAAAACATTTAAAGCACACAAACGACTCACTAATAATCGAAATTATGTGTCATCAACATTGAGAAACTTTTCGTTCTGATTCTGACTGCACATACTGTGTAATTACTAAAGTATGTGAATTGCAAATACAGTGATTACCGTATCAATCCAATATACGTCAATCTGCGCCCACTACCACATTATAGAGTTAAATGCCTCTGTGACAGATGCCACGCTGCAATCCGTGCTCAGTGCACTCTTTGCCATTAATCACCGCTTGATTTCACCGAATGTGTAATTTAACCAGAGGCAAACTGGATTACTACGCTCATTTAGGGAAATCAGATATCGTGTGTGAAACAGTCATTAACTGATCTGTCACATCATACTTGTTCAATTATTTATTTTGAAGGCTGTTAATGTTTCACTGTAATGAACTGTATTTGAAGCTTTACTCTTCTTCATATAGACGTAGTTAATACTTCTCATTATGCTTTATACAAATATGTTTTATTAAAATTGTTATAAAAACGCGATCTATATTTTAATTTACAACTTAAATCAATCATTTTATTGAATTAGTAAACAAATAGGATTCTTGGAAACCACTATCATTGTCATACTACTTCCAACAATATTAAAACCAGTGACAATTTTTTATAATAACGAAAACTGTTCCTGTTTTAGCATAATAAGAAATATAATATTACATGAAGTTCACATTCAATACATGTGTACGTATGTCACGTTATTTATATTGTAATTCTTAATTTTTCGGGAGTTAAATATGCTTTTAATTTTGTTTTGTAGATGAAAGGTCATAAAAAGTGAATAATCCTGCCTTGGAAATATAAGAAAAACATGAATATCATGGAGGAGAACAGCCAAGAAACTGGTGAAAACATTCCAGCACCATCACCATTCGGACAGTACGGAGAAGAAGAAACATCATCTATTACATCTGTAACAGGAGTCTATAAGAACAATTCTACTGTTGGAAATATCCGATTGGTCAGGCCACCGAAAATCCAAAAAAAAAAAAAATTCTGCGAGGCAGTTCAATAATTACCAAGTGACAGTGAACCATTTCATCAATGTGGTTGACAAAGAAAAGCTAGTTACTGCAGAAGGATTACGGTAAGCCAGACCGACAGTGGTTGAAGAAACAACAATAAACAACTCTTTACATTCAGAAATCATAACGAAGCGAAAAGTACAACATGACTGATATATAAAGAGACGAGTCTTCAAAATATTTTAACGAACTTCTCCCGGATATCAACGTACAAGTCATATTCTTTATTTATAATTTCAATCAACTCGAGACTCCATCACTCCACATTACTTTGTCTATATGATGACTGGTATGATCTTATTAGTTTCAATCCTGGACAAACCCTGATTATAATGTATTTCGGCTTTTATTACATCACACTGGTAAAAGTATTGAGTCTATTTCATCATCACCATTATCTCAGATGCTGATATGTTCAGGCTATACTAGTAAATCTAATGAGAAAACAATCAAATTCTTTTGATTTATCCATTGCGTTCTGTGTTCATCCTGTATAGCTCGTTATGGCTTGTGAGAAAAAGGCTGTAGCCACTCTGTTCACATATTTCATACAACAGTGACCGCCTTCACTTACTTAGGCTTAGTTAGCCATGACTGTACACAATTCAGGGCAACTTTCAATATGTTTAAAAATGTTTATGAGACACAGACCTCCTCACACACTTGAATTATGGTGTTCCCATATATTCCTAAATTGCTATGAATACATTATTGTGTAACTGATTTCATTATTCTTAATTAAACATGCAGTATATCCAAAAGGAGTTCATTAATGTAAACGAACACTATATTAAAATGTTCACTGCAGTATATCACCAGTGTATGTCTGCTGTATGAATTGTTTTCTTCGTCAGCACGAGTCCGCCATTCTCTAATGTATTTCAGGAAAAATCAACAAACTGGTATTCTATTAAATCACATGACTTCTCTGTGTGTTTTGTCTTTTGTTTTCAGTATCCTTGACTACTATTATACATATTTATAGTCGACGTATAATAAATAAAGTGGTGCAGCTTCCTTTTTAAAAATACTTGTGTCTAAAATAATCAATAAATACTTGATAAAAACAATAGCTCATCTACAAGTAATGCGTGCGTCAGCTTACATCCGTGAACACAAAGTAATAAATGTTTATGAACCTCATAACCTTTCATATTTATTTGTCGCGTTGAACTAGAAAGCTCAGGAGATAATAAAGTTGTCTACATAATGGTATGACAATAGTAATATTGGTTCTGGAGGATGGAACTCGGTTACAGTCAGTTTCAAATCAGCAAAGCGAACAGTGGTAAATATCAGTTAATATTCAGACATTTAAGTAAGATGGTAAGGTGTACGGTATTGAGTAAGGTGATAGACAAGCTTGATAGGCTAGCTAATTGTGGTCTTCAATCACCTCCAACCAAGTGCAGTACCACAATAACCCCACGAGAACAACAAGATAACTATTACTAGTTATAATGTGACGCTGAAGGTACTGTACAACGATAATAAGAGACCTACTTATTATTAGGTAAACAAGATTAACGCAATGACGTTTTGATCAAACTTGCTTCATTTTTAGCAATTTGCTAAAGCATAACAAGTATAGTCTGTTTTGTTGGATCCCATTTTATGTATAGATTTGTTATTTTTGTGACCACTTTATACTAAAATATTAGGTACTTTTGTGTTTTGTGTGCATGGCATGCTCAGAAGAACAACACAGCAGAAGAACTAAAATAGAAATAACCGAGAATCTCACCCTAATCACAAAACAAAACTACTTCACACATAACAATAAATTTTTCATACAGAACCACGGACTGCCCATGGGTTTGCCCATATTCAGCATACTAGCAGACATCTATCTACAACACTTGGAAAATCAAGAATCCTCATAAACCTTGACAGACACTCACATATTGGCGTTGACGACATCGTACGTCTACACAAAGGAAACACGAGACAATGTGAGCAGTTACTAACCCACATCAACAAAATACATAAAAACATAACCTTCACTGCTGAATACGAAAACAACAATACCATAAACACCCTAGGTATAACAAAACTAGAAATAAGACACAAATTCAGTATAGACAGAAAACCCACTACAACTAACACACTGATACATAACTCTTCCTATTACCCAATACAACACAAACTATCTGCCTTCAGAACCATGATACACAGAATAAACAACATCCCACTATGTTTTTGAAGTCTTCTTCCGGTATGAACCGCGTCAAAATGTCTTGTATGACAACGTTTCTCTCATATTACAATGAGTATCCTCAGGTCTAAGTGACTTAGACCTCAGGTCAGGTCACTTAGATCTGAGGATACTCATTGTAATATGAGTGAAACGTTGTCATGCAAGATATTTTTTATGCGGTCCATACCGGAAGAAGACTTCAAAAACATAATGGACACCGGCCGCGGAAGCCTACGTGAGAACGTCCCATTAGATGAAAAAGACTACCAACATAAATTTAACACAATCAGATATCTAACAGAAGCCAACGGATACAATAAAACAATAATTAATATAAACTCGTACACAAAACAAACAACAAAGACAAAAAATTTGTCTCCCTCCTCATTCCACACTCTCTCTCTCTCTCTCTCTCTCTCTCTCTCTCTCTCTCTCTCTCTCTCTCTCTCTCTCGTTCTCCTACAGTTAAGAGAGATGATATTATAAAGCGGTTTAAATAGAATTTACTTGCTTTGTTTGTTTGTTTGTTTTTTTAATTGCAAGTGTCCGTATTGAGTGATTTGCTCTCTATCTCTCTCTCTCTCTCGTCCCCCCCCTTTCGAGCTCTAATGGACACTTTGTTGTTGGCAAACAACATTTTGATTGTCGTCCGTCCATAAAGAAGTGGTTCCTCCAAGTTTCCATGTTTGGCACTATCATAAATGTATTTTATTAATAATGTATTTTCTAAATTTAATTATAAATTTTATTAAATTCATAACACTAACATATATCAATAACCACACTGAAAAAATAGCCCGGAAATTTCAGAAAGCAGGATACAGAATCGCATACAGAACTAAAAACAAAACTGAACACACATTGTCAAAAAACACGCACAAACAACAAAACAATTTTGGTTTACCTGGTGTTTACAAATTAAACTGCTCAGGATGTAACAAATTCTACATAGGCCAGACAGAACGCAGCTTCAAACAGAGAAACGTTGAACACCTAAAACCATTACACTCCACCACCGAATCCACCTTTGGAAACCACCTCATTGAGACAGACCACATGTACACAAACAAAAACAACAAGGAAATCGTACACGAACACACAAAGGTCGAAAACTAGACACTCTTGAACAAGAAATATACAAACACACAAAAACGCATAGAAACAACGTCCTAAACGAACAGACACAATATAAATCACACATACTATTTGAACATATTACACTACACACACAACAACGCCATCACTAATAACAGGACGGACAGCGCTCCTAACGGCAGCCTCTGAGGAAGCTCTAACGCAGCGAAAACTAGTTTCAGCCATCAGGTAAAATTTTATAATTTTTACTTATAATAATTTGTGATCCGAGTTTGTGGTGTTTTATATACACATATAAAATTAAGTATCACATTACTTCAGGAGACAAAGTCATTGTACAAGCTTCTCATAATCTTAATTTCCACAGCCGCCATGTAATTATATTTTAATTAATTATGACACCAACATTACTAATCACCACTGCTATAGGCCTATTTCATGCCTTATTAACAAATTTAATTAATAATGCAGCGAATGAAAAACTAATTTGAAAATGTTTAATGAAATAAATGAACAAAGAACAAATCGTTAAGCTGCACGTGCACCATGCTTTGAAAGAGATAAGTATTCGCAGAACATAATAATAATATAACAAATGAAACGTACGATTCGGTCGCTAAAAACGAAGTAGCACTCAAGTATAAGTAGGGCATACTACGCTCATATAAAGAAAAGTTATGTATCAGTAAACCTGAAAAACTAGACCTTTCTAATAAAACACATGGTCTAAAATATGCTAAAATACCACAATTCATTAAATCACTGCAACCCGCAAATTCTGCTTTTATGGAAAATGCAGTTCTACAACTTTATAAACAGTGGTAATTTTGGAAATAACACATTTCTTATTAGTTATCATGAGTAGTGAAATTTGGTTGTAGATATATAACCTTATAACTACCCTCACTTGTAATGCAAAATGCATACACATCGTTACAAAGGAACGTACTGGCGGCTACTGTGACGCTAAATTATTACAAAATCATTCAATATGCAAATGTACGCTGTAAACAACAAAATACCAAAAAAAGACCACTTCTCGTTTTTTGTATTCATTTTACGTTCCCCACACATTTTCACTCTCTCAGTGGCAGTACATTATTTGCATTTTAATTGCGCAGTTTTCTCCTATTTGTTGTGCTGTTCGCAAGCGAGGGATAACATGATGAATAATTAATAGTCTTCCCTCTGTTACAAGAATTTCTGAGAATTATTTACAACAAATTTGTACAGAAACCGTATATTTTGTTTTGCCTACTGCTCGGCTTCTGTTATACACAGTGAATATAGATAAATATGATTGCATATAGATGTTTGTCATTTATTATTCACAGTAATGCTTTTGCAATTACTTTATCCCTATAAAATGTAACTGAATTCAGGTATCTGGACCCACATAACATAACTCAGCAAGGCTGTGCACATAACAGAACAGTAGGCCTTCGTCACATATTCTCGTCATAGGCGTTTCTTCTCCCGTACATGAAGAGATGTTCAGTTCCTCCTGGTGCTCCGTCCGTATTAGAAACACTACTAACACTTTCATAAAACGCAGTTTACATTATCAGAAACTTCAATAAAATAAAGCAAATACCCCAAAGGACACGTAACATTGAAACAAATAATTTATACACTTAAACATACTTTATCGCTACGCTACTAGGATTTTGTACATAGATAGATAGATAGATTAAGTTGAGTACGTTATTTGCTTCGTAAAGTTTGACTTACTAAGAGATATGAGATACTAAACAGTAAATGTGTGTCCACATCGGACGGATTCTAACGTTTTAAAAGACATTTTACAAGCAATTAGTGTATCGAATTTGAATGATGACTGATTATGAATAATGATATATAAAAGCAATACAATATAGAGTTAAACAAAAAGCACTGGGTATGGTAAGCATAATGACAGATACAACAATATTTTAAAATTGTTTGTAGTCCAATAGCCGGCAATAAAAATAACCACTTACAAAAGCGAACTACTACACTATCACACTCTAGTTCTTTCGTCAAGTAGGTACAGTTTCTCACTTTCTTACTTACATCCACCTGCTGATTGAATTGTAATCTACTTCAGACACTATAAGGAGTAACGCCTTATACGATAATATAATAATACTAAAGGGCACTTGTTTTATCGCTTGAGCAATGTAGGAGCCAAGCAAGGTAAGATTTGTTATCCAAACCGCTGGACATAAAAGGAAGGTAGTGCCGCTCATTATTACCGCAGGGTATCATTCCAGGATGTCATTTCCATAGACTGAGTCTATCTCAGAGCCGAAAAATCCACTCTGATTTTATGGTGGGCCCGGAAATTTACCCTTGACCTCTAGATTAGTTGCCAGAAGCAACAACCACTGATCGAGTAAGTCCGTAAGGTAATGTAATATTCGAATTAAATGTAATGTGTTCGGGAAGTATTAAATTATTATAAACATTGGAAAACTTATGGTATTTAAGTAGTTTCCGGAGCAAATCTAGGTAGCTTACCATTGCCTCTAAACACCCAATACCCTAAATACCAAATAACAAATATTCCTTCATATTCAATAACAAATAAGACAAAAACAATATAAAAAATAATACAAAAATCTAGTGCATAAACAAGTTTTTACCAAATAACAGGCGTTGTCTGATATATTAAGATTTCAGTAAACAAAACTTTCCTGAAGGAGGAAACATAAAAATACAATTAAGACTGTATTGTTCCCCGTGGTGGTGCTAGGTCCAACTTCCGTGACATTAATGTATACTTATTAGCCACAGGGAGACACTACCTCGTGTGAGAAATTGGGCGGCTGTAGCGTAGTGGTGGCCACAATAATAAGTTCCCGTTATATGCTAATCGGCTGACATACCCCGTTACGTTGTACGCTGAGCGGCTACCTTAAATGCTCAGTACGGTTTGCACCTACCCTGTATTGCTTCTTCTATTTCGCTAGTACAGGAATGAACCCTTAATATAGGCCTAATAAAACAAAAGCACGATTAAAACAATTATCTAGAACACAGTGTCTGTACAAATTTCAGCGCAATCAGATCTAGAAGCTGCCACAATTTTCTCTCAGATTGGTTTGTGTTTGCTGCCACTGTCAAAACTCTGTGTCATTTCTGACCCTAATTACGCTCAACATGATATTCATTGGCTGGTTTGAAGAGTACGTCGTAAGCTTATTTTGACAACAGAAGATAAATTGAGCGCATCACATCAGTATATAATCATTTATCGTGTAGGCTCCCGCCGTCTGTACAGTCATCCATCTTCTGTACTTAATGCCAGACATTTGGGCAAATACTAAAATCTTTTGCAATACGTATAGTCTACGTTTTATACAGAATCATTTTTCAGTCTAGTAAGTTCAGAAAAACTGTTTAAATAATATTACGTCTTCAGAAGACATTAATTAGAATGTGCATGTAGTATGATGAGTCCTCGTTTTTTAAACCCTAATTCTTTGTGTGCATATACTAGATTCTCGTTCAGTGCATTAAAATCTTTTACTAATATCATTTAATTATAATTCAAGAGATATTTGGTAATGTGGTAATTTATTAATATTTAATAATTAATAACCGATAACTTATTACCGACCAACACAAATAACCGACCTAAGCACAACTACCTCACCAGACAACGGATCACTACAACTAGATATGGGTAAACACTATAACGCTCTAAACTGAAGTGTGAGTAAACACGCGATCTTCAAAGTAAATTTAAAAAATATTAATAATTATTATGTTAAGAAAAGGAAGAATGTCAAGTCGGAATTTTATTGTAAAACACGTATGTACATGGGCGCGAGCGAACACGAGTGTGCGTGCGCAACAGACACATACCCAAGCACATAAGAGAATTCGAGCAGCATACTTTCAAAAGGACCCACGACACTTGAGGAACTGAGCAATAAGTTTACTTGAATATACGTGGGTCTCAAAAATCGCGAAAGTCCAAATAAGTGAGCCTATTTAATATATAAATGCGAACCAAAAGTAAATTCCCTTTCCAGTATAACGTTCATATAACGTTTGTTCAGTAAAAACAAGTTAACAGAGGTTGTCACCAACTACGAGTACACAAAACAGAATCATACAAACATTTAAAATTTATTTTTCTAAATGTCTCCTAGCTATATCGTACCTGTTTGGAAAATAAGTGTTAGTATGTCAAAGAAATTTTTGATTAATAATCCCATAAAATATATTCACGTGAAAATAATTTAGGAGCCAGGATCAAACACTAAAATTACCTCGAATTATTAAGTAACTTAATTTTACGTCGCAATCAAATACTTTAAGCATAAAAAAAGCCACAAAGATATAAACGTATTTACTATATTTGCTGACAGTTCTATCTACATTACTACAATTAACATTATCTAAAATTAATCTGTTGTGGTTTCTAAGTCGTTTACCACTTCTGTTTTCGTAGGATGAACAGAAATCGATACCAGAGATACGCTAAACTCACAGCATACACTAATTAATATACAACGTTGCTAACAGTTGTCATTAATAACACCACTTGTTATAAAAGCTGTCATATAACACTACTCAGTTTCTTCCACCCTTCTCCGTTGTGTATTATTAATTTCTCCACGCCGATGCACACCCTCTGTTGTTACCAATTAACTTAGTACGAAAAGTTCTTGTATCTCTTCCAACAATACGTACAATTTACGTTGTATGAAGAGCCTAAAATAAAATATCATTAGTTTGGATAAATTAAAAATTTGTAGTTAAAGTTATATAGAGCAAACGTTATTTTGTATTGGTCATAGTTCTCTAGTTTGTGTTGAGTTGTAAATTACTTTACCTAAGGTCGTGTTTGATTTGAATGACACTCAAGAGGCAATAGTTTTGGAAAATAGCAACTTTATGTAGTTCATATTCTTCGAACGCATCCATTGATTATATGCTGCCAGTAAAGATTATAGTTATTATAGTCATAATCATAACACGCTTTCTATCATTTTGAAATACACTATTTTAAGGAAGCTCGATAGGTGAATGCAAAGAAAAATTGCATATTATTTGAGGTATCCATAAGATGCCCTTCAAAAGTTGTAAACGGAAGACTTGAAATAGGTACGCATTACTTAATGTAGCCTATCTGCAACATTGAGACTGTACACATTTCACTGAGGGATAAAATTAAGGTGCTCACACACCTTCGTGCATTTCACGACAAAAAAGTACCAGTGTGTGGGCACCAACGTGCTTTCTATGGCACGACGGCGATCAAGACGAGCTTGATATTTTTGCGCGTCGTGCCATCGTGCTAGTGTGTAGGCTCGCCACGCACAACGTAGGCCCTACCGGAGTAAAGCGTTTTTAGATTATGTTCAGTTAGTCGTAAGCTGTGACTTGTGTGGACCGTTATGTTATTATAGTCTGAATATTTTTTATACTTAACATTTTTAATTCTTTGTTCAATAATTATTTTCAAAATATAAAAAACACTTTAAAAGAGAATTTGTAAATGTCACAACACTGACATTATTTGAGAGTAATGTTAGTGCATTATAATAATTGATGCAGGATTATTATAACTTAGAAAATTTATGCAAATTTCTACATTAAATTATACAATGTATATTCGCTTATTAAATAATATATAATGCATAATTAATGACTTCTTAAATTAAACAATTTATAGTAAACTAAAAACTAGTAAAATTTTGTATTTTAGTAAATTTAGTATAAGATAGTACAATTTTAGATACTAAAACAATTTAATAAGGGCAATGAATTTAATTCATCATACAGTTTTCTAATGGTAAGAATAAATTAATACGTAGCACTAAAAACCGTCATTGAATTAACAACAATAATAATAATAACAATGAATTCACCATACAATATTTTTATGGCAAGAACAAATTAATATATTGCAACGTTACAACAATTATACAAAGATATTATCTTATTCTCAACGCAACTGTAATATGTACTACACCAGCCAAGTCGCAGGATTTTGTTTCTCGTTCCGTCAAGTGGTTGCACAATAATTAAATAATTTTTAAAGAGGAGTGAGATGTTGTTGACATGAAATAATAAATTAAACCCGTTTCAAAATAATCATTTTAAGATTTATTACTTGATAGAAAAATATTTAACTATTAAAATTTCAAACATTATACAAATAAATATTCACCTTTATAAGCTTTACAACTCTGTAACCTGCTATGCTATTCATAACATACAAAAAAAAAAATAAAAACCCATATAATCTAATTAACTAACCAAACATGTTAAACAAGTTATATAAATTCTTTTTATTCTCATGTCAGAAATTAACTCACATTTTAATTAATGATAGCAACTCATTTACCAACAAAATAATATTAAGATTCAAGAATGAATATATTGTTGCTATAAACAAATAAAATGATATTACATTTACTTCTAATCTACTATTGATTTATACTGACACACCCAGAAAATGCAACAAAAGATTAGTATTTCTTTTCTACACGTTGTTGTTAAATTACACTCTTTTATCTTACTACTATTTTACTTTAAAACTCTAATTATTATCTGTTCATATTTAAGTTCTTTTCAAGAGCTCTCTTCACAATAAAATATAATTGGTTTTTATCACCTGTGTTTATCTGCCGTTACCGTTGCGCGCGCGCGCGCGCGTGTGTGTCTAGAATCCTGAGAGTATGCTGATGATGATGATGATGATGATGATGATGACTATGCCGATGCGGTATTTGTTGTCTCTATGGGTTGTTGCTGTTTCTGATGCTCCAGCGTTCCTCCTTACGTCTTGGTGTGAGTGTGGTACAGTGTGTGTGTCCTGGTCGATCTGCAATCGGGCAGCGTAACGTCGTCTGTAGATTCCTTGAGTCTGAGTGTGTGATCGCCCAAAATTGCCAGTGGTATTTATACTGGTGGCGATTTGACAGGTACAGGCCTGCTTTCGACAAGCTAGAGATTGCCAGTTCGCGCCAGAGCGTTCTTTTTATTACACTCACTTTTTGGTTAATTATCGCGAACTTATGAACATACTCGTCACATGAGCGATATCATTGTTTGCGTATTTTTTCTCTGATCACTCACATATACCACACATATTAATTACTCTTCAATTACACTAGTAATTAATATTAATTAGTTAGCATCTTTAATATTCCACCTCTGGAAATAAATTTTACATTTCCTATTCATCAAAACTTCCTTTACGTAATGGTGTCTTTATAATTGTCGTAAGTCTTTGCTTACAGGTTTAACACAAGTAATTAGTTTATTATAATCCTGTTAAGGCATGATTAATTGGAACAAACAATTCGTAGCGTCACCCCATATTCTTGTTGCAGCTGGCTTCACACACACACGCCGTATTTTTAACTATCGAAGCAGGTGCACTCTTGACATGACAGAGCCTGCATTTTCTTGCACAAAATTGTATAAAACTGTTCCTTATTCTATTTACACTAATTACAATTTAAAACATACCGCCCTGGGCAAATATGCAAATATATGTATTGTTGCAATATAGTACTAAAAACCCACTATTAAATATTCCGTATCATGATTGTGACTACGTTTATTTGTTTCGTAATGATTAGCAAGACCGTTTTATGAGCTGAGCAAAATAGAGAAAGGGGGGTATAAAAGACTCACAAGTTACGATATTATAGAAAATTTAACGATGAAGCCGTTTTAAGAACTATTAAAGAATAGAGTCTAAAATGATTCTGTTATGTACACAGACAGGATAAGAAATCTAATTTGAAAAGGGCTATAAAATGAATGGCGCAAAAAACGAGACCCCACGACAAGTCGTGGACGATGTGGGAGAAGATTCATTACTTGAAAGCTGATAAGAGTAACAGGGTGACTCACAGGGTGGCAGAGTGTCAGGGTAAGAATAATTCGGCGACTTGAAAGCTATGAGATTGACAGGGTGGAATGAGTGAATGGACTCAAAAACGGAATGGATGAACGTGGTTGAAGAGGCTAAAAGACATAAAAACTTATAATGAAAAGGGATAAGTGTGGGAAGAAAGATAGACATCATCTCACTTGTCTTCGTGAGACACAAAAGCTCGCAAAGTTTCTTTGAAAAGAAAATAAACTATAACTTCGAAAAGATTGTGATTCGGTTATGATGATGACACATAATAATAATAATAATAATAATAAAGTAAACGACTAAACTATAGGTTATTCAGAATTAAAGATTACTACGTGACTTACGCAATTGTGCATGACAAAAAGTAATGTAAATCTGATCTCATCGAGCTTATATAGCTACAAACGTTACATCTTCAGCGCCATGTAAATATTTTTTATGTCTAGATTATATATTAGTGGTTACATTACACACGGCAAATTTTTCATGTTTCGTGAAAACACTACTTCAGAAATACAAGTAAATACGGTTACAATATTTTTATTTTTCACACGATTCTGAGTTTCGGTGAAGAATAAATTCATGGTTGGTTGAATTCGTGTGACAGACGTACTTTGTGAGTGTCTGAGTAAGCGATCCCCAACGAATGCGCTGAACGAGGTTCTATAACAACACCTTAGTTTGCATAAAAAGCGGAGGTACTTAACATAAAAGTGGGTAAAAAATGGAATTCTTAAGAATTTTGTAAGTGTACGATGTGTGGTACTGAGAAGGGGGTTCGTATACGGAGACAAGTACCAGAAGCAGTAGAGGGGTTGCAAAGAAGCGGGTTAAAAACGAAGTCGTTCTTTTCTTTTTTCTTTTGTGTTATTTTTTATGTTACCTCAGCTACTGTATTCATCATGTCACGTTTCTAGTTTTACGAAAATTCTAGTGTCAAGGAACTCAGATATTACTGTGATCGTAATTAGATGTGTTACCGAAACAAGAAACATCCGTTACAGCATTGCATATGAGCGTTACGCACTCAGGTAAATTAAACAGATTATTTCAAAGGCATGTAGAACGACAATTTAACACCAGTATGGATATATACAATTCCTTTAAGTATAGAGAATTTACAAAGCTAAAGCTGTCCTCAACCCGCAATCTGGTACTGACGACGTTAATTAACCACTTCCATCAGGATAAAGAGAATACAGTGTGTCGGGGCAGTATGACCACTGCCTCCCTCTATACATCATCACAGTTAACTACGTCAATGTGGATATTTCGTATTTACCTAAAACCTTGTCTTTCCAGCGCTAATCATCAGTTTGATACTAAAGTGATTTATAGTGAATAGCATTAACACTAAAAAAGCAAAATTGTTCGTCCGTACATTTACGAGTCAGTTATATAAAATTGTGTACACAATTTAAAATCTATTGTACATTCAACTGTAACCTATTATTAATTTTATAATTACTATTATTAGTAGAATATTAACTACTTGACAAGCAGAAGAGGGATAGCCTATGCCGTCTATCACTTGGTCTCCAGAACCGCATTAGACACACGTAGGTTTGCCCATCCCCCATCGTTCAAAGGCGCGGTTTGATATTTCCGTTAATCAAGGAATGGATACATAAGGCATCCTCATTCTCTCCAACACTTTGAGGGACAGTAAGAAATAATATGTGAGCAAACAAAACTGTAAAGAAAGAATCGAGAGACCGCCACAAGCGAAATCAAAACAAGACTGTTCCCCAAATATTGAAATCGCAGCCGTTTTAGCATACGCATCTGTACCGATTATACAGTTCGTTTGAATTCCGCCTTTGTATTCATACTTCTTTCATTCCTATTAGAATTTAACGAGTGGCGTCAGGTTTGATTTTTAAAGTCACCACGACAGAAATCACTGACGTAGGAGCCATGTATGTCAGAGACTTAATGCACTTGCTTGAAATTTTGGTTGCATACACTGACTTATGTATGTTACTTTCATAAAAGAGTAGACAAATTATAAGAACAGCCTAACATATCTACCATAACAATCTTGTTTCAGTGAAGAACACGAATAAGTTACAGAGTGGTTTAAAATTTATTCTTCAATGATGAATGAATATTGTAATTCTCATGTCTTTTATAGATGATTAGTTTTCCTATAGTGGAGAAAAGTATAAAGAAAATTAAACGTCTATTTATAAGATAGTTTTGCAGACATTACAGTATATAATTCCAAAATGAATGAATATCTGTTTCATCGAAAACTGAAGAAAACAGAAATTGACGCATTCTTTCACATTATAATAAATACGTAGAATGACGAAACAACACTTTTCAAAGATTCATAATTTCAAAGAGACATATTGGTATAGAGCTCGGGGACATATTGAGGTAGAGGTTATTGAGGTTTCCTCGATACAATTTACTGTTTGAGTGTTCCGATGTAAGAAGTCGGGTTGAACATTTCCAATTAAAACTGCATTATAAATGGAGAAGAGAGATGAATTACTCGAGAAGGATGAATTACCAGTGACTGAAGTTGGATCAAGATTCTTTAGAAGCGTGGCCGAAAGTACTAACACAAGATGTAACTAACTTCTAAGTGTTTTTCAACTGCTGTGTTTTGTTTCCAGGTTGTGGGACTGTAGTCCTGCCATTTATTCGAGGTTGTGGGACTGTAGTCCTGCCATTTATTCGCTAACTCACTGAGCGAAGTAGGTGTGCATATCTATCAATATTGAGTGTTATTGTTCGTTTAAGCTGGAAAATTTTTTTTTCATGAAATTAAATTTTGGAAGTATTGTCAAGAAGAGCTGATAGTCATAATGATGTGCAGGTGGCCCTGACAAAATTAACAACTATGAATCGAAAAGAATTAAATCAACTTTTACATAATTGCGATACATTTTACTTTTTATAGCATTTAATTTGTACGAAACTAAGTTGATCTTTTATTAACTTGAACAATTAGATGATAAGAAGGAATAATTATTGTATTTTTCTACTACATACTATAGAATTTAGCCAATCAATTTCATAATAAACACAGAATCCGGATGCGAGCAGCCGGCCGAGTTGGCCAGTTAAATTATACCTGTTAATAATTATATTGTAACGAGAACCCTCTGGAACAACCGAGCGCGTCCTCCACCCGTCCCTCCCCAAGGCGTGCAGGTAAGCCTCAGTCAAGGCCGCGCTCAAGTACGTTCCAAAGTACTCTGGAGAACATTTGAAATACATAATAGCTGACACACCACAGTGAGGATGGAAAATTTCAAGAAGACGTGCGCTACCTATAAAAAGCCATATCAGTAAATTATAGATTGTTTGGTATCATTTTCTTGTAATGGTATGTAGAATTGATATATATTAAACATTTTAAGATAAAATGTCAAATAAAATAAATCAAAGTTTGATCAACTGAAGTCCACTAGGTGACTAACGGGGCGAGAATCCGTCCGGTCCTAATCCCCTGCGCTTCTGTGTGTGCGGGCTGCGTGTTTGTGAGTGGGCCTGACCTTTCTCCCAGCCGCACTCGCTATTTGATACTACTATAGTTGTGTTGAGCGATTTTCCTTAGTGCGGATCGACTGTCGCTTTTCACGAGTGCGGCGAGGTATTATTGTGTTATAGTTAGTGTGGAATTCTAATAGGTGACATTATTATTTCGTGTGTACAAATTTAACTTGAATTATTGTACGAGACTAATCTTGCTGGATAACTTGTTGATTACAAATTATTAATTGTGATAATTAAAGCTGGTAATTCATTGGTGTCTGTATTTTGTTTTTCACTGTACCATACGACGATCAAAGTGACCGTCGTAACAATATGTAAAGTGTAGCTGTGGTAGGAAAATTTTGGAAAAGCAGGTAACACCTAGTTGATTACGGAGCCAAAGTTTAATACAAACGATAGTTGTTCTGTCACAGGTAAAAAGGCAAGAGGAGAAAATTTTTTAGTTCATTTAAAACAGCCCGTCTGTATGGTACTGAACCGTTCGTCTCATTCTATCACCCCTTTTATTCTTATATCCTGGTTTTAGTGTCTTTCCAACATCTCTAACTGTCTGCAATTTTGTCTGCAAAAGTTGACACTGTTATTGACTTGTGTCATTATATGAACTCTTGTGAATGTTGAGTTTAAAACATCGAGAATGGATAAGCTGTCTTTAGTTACAGGTAACATTGAGTTAGTTGGAAGAATAATATCAATTTCGTTGGGTGCACATAAAGGAAAAAAGAGCGTACGCAAACCTAACGTAAAAAATCAACAAAACGACAAAATCAAAGAAACCGATTACACCTGCATTCCTAACGTAGACGAAACGGAAGTCAAAAATAACTCTGAAAAAAGGGTTGAGGAAAACATTCCAGGGCAGTTTTTAAGCAGGACTTATCGGAAATATATTTAAGAGGATACGACTTAGTTGCAGAAATTTCTAAATAGAACAATGAGAATTCTCGTCTGTGTTAGGAAAGGCGAAACACACTGGAAAGTGAACAGAATCCGCCACATCAGTTTGGCGCTAGTTTTCCCAAAATAAATTCTGCGTCTGTCTAACTCTAGTTATCTTTAAACTAATCATACAATTGATGAAGCATAACTAATACAAGTATCTCATCGGATAGCCTGCGTAGCATATTGTTTATTTTCCATTAATAATACTTTAGTTTTCAAAGTTTCCTTATTAAGATTGCCACAGTATTAATAATGCTTGCGTGTGCCATGCAGGAGAATGGAGGGACTCCGGTGTGTATGGAGTTTGGTAAACTAGAGATTTTAACTTCGATTCCCGGACATCATCTAAGGATTATGATGCATTTGTTAACCCTCTGGTCGATTCAAGCAACAGAATATGCTTGCTTTGATAGTGATGGTCACGCTGTCTTCCTTGTATCACCAACTCGTAATTTTCTGTACTCGTAATTCTCCTTACATCTTGAAAACGAAAGTTTATGTTCGTTTTTTCTAACCTTAAGTATTTGTTATCAACGATTAATGCAAACTACACACAAGATGAACAGTATCTCATTTGGAACGTTTGTAAAAATTTATGTTGATCAATTTAATATAAAATCGAAATATTTGGTTTTAGGCACTGAGAACATGTAGTTTTCAGTCTGAAGTTAAAAGTAATTTTGACTTTTCTATTATTCTGGGTATCTAAGACTTGTTAACAAGTATGGTTAAAAGGTTTACATAAAAGCTGGTTTCACAGTTTTTTAATGCTAATACTGTAATAAAGTTAACATTCTTGTTTACTCCTTGTATTATTCTGTTTATTTGATGCTAACTTAAATGTTGTATTGTAACAGACTTTTACTGCATGTAACAGCAACCACCGACCACACAGCCTCTGGAGTATGTAGCTGGTTTAATTTTCAGTTGATATTGTAATCTAAATATGTAAACGTTTATACAAATTATAATATTTATCTGTTTCTCTACCAATCTAATATATTGTTGACCTAATTAGATGTTGATAACGATTATTAAAGTAAAAAACGTTTTACCGAGAACAACGGTTGTGTTCTTAGAATTCTGTTTTTCAAGTACATGCTAAGGACCCTGATTATATTGCTGCTACTTAGTATTTGAGCTTAATTAAAATTTAAAATAGTAGTCGGTGCGTAGGCAGAGGTATATTATACGGGGAGGGTTAGTTAACAGGTCGTAGAAATAACTCACTTAATTACCTGACGTGATGGTTGTTCCATACTACGAATATTATGTTAGTTCTTATTTTTTATAAATAGTAAATATTTTTAACGTTTTTAAGAATATATAATGAATTTTTAAAAACCTTTAACTATTTTATTATTAGTTTTAAAATCACGTTGTAAAATACAGGTATTTGTGGTTTTATGTATGAAATGGGAGACATTGTGAGAGGGGAGGGAGAGAGAGGCGAGAGAAGGTGCGAGGAGAGAGTATGTTAACCGCAAAGGCTCAAAGATTTGTTTTTGCTAAACGTTGAAAAATATAACAAAATGCGATGAAAAGTATTTATCATCTCAGCAAAAATATGAAGGAGAGGAGGGTGAATTGTAACTAATATTTTGTTTATTTTATATTCTCTTCTCAGAGCCCCCTTTCTCTTTCCTAAAAACATAAAATATCAAGTAAGCTAGACCATGAAATATTTTGGATAGAGCTTCGTTATTAATATTAATAATTAATAAGTAATAAACGTATAAGTATTAATAAGAGTTTATTCCTTTTTTAATAAAGTTTGATAACAAATTATGAACTAGTATAATGAACACTATATTGAACAAAATTTGATAAGCTTCCATAACATTATTACTACAATCATAGTGATAATTTTAATTAATATTGTAATAGTATATTTGATTTATAATTGAATTTAGTGCTTTAGTACTTTAGTTTATGTGAATGTTTCACACTTTATGTAAAGTAAAACCTATATTTACTGTTGTTTATCTTAATAGTCTCACCTAAAAATAATCCTCATTCTGATTTTCAGAACTCATGTCTTTACTGTGTTATAATTGAAGCGTTATTTCATAGTATAGTTTTAAAACGTTCTCAGCTAGTTAACAAGTTACTTGCATCAACTTTCAATTCTAACATCTTCAAGCTTTCATGTTTTCTCTTAAAAAAACTTTGCGTCATAGCGTCCTCTCGTACAATTACATCTAAGGTCAAACGCATTGTTTCGAAGATACTTCATTCATGATTTATCACAAAGTTCGTCAGATTATCCCCACATATAGTATATTTTATTGTCAACATCATTATCGTACATTATTGAAGTGTTACAAGAACAACGAAACATGCTTAATAAGAATGTATAAATACAAACAAATAGGAATGGTTTAAGAAAATCTATACTGTATTTCTATACTAGTATGTCATTATATCGTTTTCACGAGACAAGGCGAATACTGTATTATTACTCTCATTAAGAACGTTTTAGTTCATGAAGAAATGTAACTTGTAATTTGACAGTTTTGTTTACCAAGTTGAATAGTGTTGACCTTGTAACAAAATTTTGAATAAACTATAGTACTGATTTTAACAAATGTTTGTTATTAAAAGTTTTTTAGTAAGCAGAAAATATAAAATTAAGACTAGCGTACTGGAGTACCTGGTAAAGGTACAGAAGCCAATTTAAATTCTGTTAATGTGTTCTTAGCCCTTGATTCCTAGTCCAAATTGCAGACGCCTTCGTGCAGTAAATGCCACTGTACTTTCTTGACCATATGCCTAATGTTGCAACAATACTCACACATGAACGCACTTGCTGTGTAAACTGTTAGACACGTAACCTTTTTCTTATTTTATTGTTATCTTCATCAGGTTTGCCAAGTCATATTTTGTAGTTGTCTTAAACAATATTTCGCACAAGTATGTTAGGATAAAACGAATTAAATATAAGACAGTCACACTTAGTTCATATACAATGGTCTCTCTAACAGCTCGAAATTCAATCTTAATGCTATGTATACTGAAAAAATAATGATGAAGAGCTTAGTTAAACAAAATAATTGTAAAATAAAGAAAAACTACCAAATGTAGCTAGAAAAATTAGAATTTTTGATTAATAAAAACTATTATTTAAACATTCTTTTCTGCTAAATTATGATGTAGACATTTCTTCTTTAAACAGTGATATGAATAACGGAACGATAAATCGTTAATCACAACGGTTATAACAGACCTAATAAACAAAGAAACTTGTATACAGCAGTTTTTCCAAGTTTGATATTGTCCAATACAAACTATCGGAACAAACAATAAAAGACACCAGTTTCAAAAAACCACACTGAATCGCAATTTTAAATTAGCCAACCGCTTTCAAAATGTCGTTATTTATGCTCAACCAAGGTCACCTGTCTGGCGTATTAGGGTTATAAAATGGTTCTACGATGACCCTGACAATGGTGTGTAATAATAGGCAAGTGGAAAGCGTCGCCAAGAAACCGGTAGAATTCGCCATTTAATGAACGAAACCTAAGCTAATACTTATCAATAATATTTGACAACCGAATATACTTACCAAAGTAATTAATTTCAAAATTACTTTGGGAAAGGATGTGACACTTTACGCTGTATAGATGATGTTTTTATGACAGACTGATAAAATCAACAGATTAAGTCAGTTAAACTAAGACGACATCCCTAAATATCACGGTGTTACAACTTGTAACCACCAATAAGGCAGGGAAATTCTGAGACAGAATATTTTAAGATAAGAACAGCGCTTAAGTATAGGAAATTGGAAGTACAGCATGCCTTATTGTAATTGTGGATAACTCTGTGTCGGTTAACTATGGAAAAGGTGGTCCGATCACTATAGCTTACTGTAGGCCTGAGTACTAAATAAGATTGTATTTCGCAACAGATTTTCGATAAAAATAAACGTTTATTTATTCGATGGATGCAGTTTAATAAACACAAAATATAAACAAACAATAGGTAACTGACAAATACGATCTTGTTTAGACCGGTGCAGTTATTGTTGTTGTTCGACTAGTATTCTGAATAAGGTCAAAGAAATTCACTACGTTTAAAAGTTAATAATGCTCTTATTATCTTGGATTTCGTTGTCCGTGACGTGTCCGTTACTTAACTAAATATCACTATAATATTGACGACTCGGAACACAAAGTTTTTTATAAGTAAAAACGTAAAGTTTTACCTTACAGCCTAAACCGGCTTTCACCTATAGAAGGCTTCATCAGAGGCTGTCGTTAGTAGCGCTGCTCGTCTTGTTGTTGGCGACGAGAAAGTGTTTCGAAAGATTGAAGCTGTGTGTGTGTGGTGAGATGTGTTCGAATAATGCGTGCGATTTGAATTGTGTCTGTTCGTTTAGGATGTCGTTTTTATTTGTTTTTGTGTGTTTTTATATTTCTAATTGTTCTAATTTCTCTTATTATCGCTAGAAATACAGTAAAGATTCTGAACATTTTTGTTATAAATGAATAAAAATTTCTCACTAATTAAAGAACGCACGTCAAACAATTTTGTACAGTAAGACTCTCGGAATGCCACCGCAAATGATACAAATCTGATATAAGCCCACATAGATCACTCCTAACATCAAACCTGATGAATCAAAATAGAACATTTTGTACTGTAGAAGTCACAAACAGGGACTGAATAGAATGTGTGGATAATGCCTGAGATTTATTTCCTAAGTATACTACATTTGCTAACTGTAACACACTTGAATTCAACGTATTCGTGAGGCAACAAGTAAGCGTACAGTCTAACATAAATTATACATCTCCGATTTGACACTCTAAACCATAAAAGCAGTTTGTGTGCTTGGACAAGGTCCAGCGTAAAGAAAATTTTCATCCATAAAACAAAGTGAGATCATAAAAAATTAATGTGTTTATCATGTAAGAAGGGGACAAAAACTACAAACGCGTTCTGAATTATTGATGCCATTACGCTGCCTACCGGGTTAAACTTCTTTAGCAGGAAACTGTTAGGGGTGGTACAATATATTATAACCAGAATACGTCTTTTTCTTCTATCGCAAAACCAAGTAAGTGAGAGACAATTTCTATGAATATAAAACGCCGACTCTATAAGTACATAATATTATTATCACAATGAATTCTTACGAAATAAATTAGGATCAATCATTTAGGGATTTTCCTAATCAATCAAACATTCTTTACGTCATTTACCACTGTATAGTATTCAATAACGTTTCAGACAGAATCATCACTATAATCATAACAAGACGTGACAAACTAATAAAGGACAGAATGACAATACATAGGCCTAATAGATATTTAGGTGCGTATAAATAAAACCGTACAACAAATGACAATGTATTTGTAACAATCATTTTTCTAAGACATGTTTTATACAGTTTACGTTACAGGATGCTAATTGAATATCTTTTCTTACACATTTATTTATTCATTTTTGTAACTAAGACAAATTGAAACACTCGTAGACGTAAGTTGAGAACGTTTAAGTTATCTAATAGTTTAAGTTAGATAACAATTTCCTCAACACTCTAAAGTACACACTGCATTTGTATTAAGTAATATAGCTTATCAAACAGGAATTATATTCACACAAAAATATTTGGCTACATGATATTTTAATGTAACACACACAGTTGAAGAAATAAGATGTAGACTTACTTTTATAATATAAAGTTCTACATAGAAATTTAGTTCTTTAAAACTGTACGGGAAAGTCCTCTAAGTGCTTGGTACAGAGCAATAGTCACTAAAATTTTATTGAACAAAAGGAGTTTATTTTAAGAAAGAAAAACTAGTATGTTAATGACCATGAACAGTTTGCAACTTGGATAAACTGAAGAGGGAATAGGTGTTAAAAGTATATATTTTTGTATAAGTGTATGTGTGTGTGTGCGCGATTGCATGTGCATGGGCATACTTGCGCGCAGCTTTGCCATTACAAGATATACATTAAATTCTATAAATTATATGGATCTCTCCTGAAAACTGATTTTAAAAAAAATTCGTTTTACAAATATTTTACATCTTTTCAGATTCCGAATGTCCCATGAAGACCACTATTTTTTAATGTCAGTTTTTGTTTAAGTTCATTATTGTTATCTAATTGCAGTTCCTTTTTTATTTCAATCAGTTGAACTCAACAACACAAACTCTCCCGTTCCAGAAGGTTTCAAATTAGGCATTACAATATTCATGCGTACGTTGCGTTAAAACAGCCTTACAAAACCACATCCAAAATTTGAAAATCATCAGAAGTCCGTAGTTAGTTTTTCTTTGCAGTTTTCAAACGTATACGTACCAAGTCATAAAAATGGAATCAAGTTGGTGAGCGCATTTCAAGAATTGAAAACTTGACCGAATGCGTTAAGAACTACAATTAAAATCTCGCTCGTAAACTTTCATGGTTCTCGTCAGTAATAACAAAACTATTTGTAGATTTAAACACAAGTCGTTTTATTTCTTTTAAAGCCAAACGTTTCGCCCATCCTAAGATGAGGCACCCTCCCACATAGACGAAACGCGGAAACAGTGATGAGGAGAGTGTAAGAACACAAGAGGCATACGAAGAGATACAGAGAAATCAGCAACAGCGAAGCACAGCTGAAAATAAATATCACGTTCTGTTTAAAAGAAACGGCGGGTGAGAAGAGAAGCGACAGAAATTTACTAAAGTAAGAATCAGAAACGATAGCTATAAGTTGCCGGGAGTTTGGAAACCGGTTTAGATAAAGTGGCAAGACCATTTTAATAAATAAACTACAATATTTGTGATGTAAAAATGATAAAATGTTATTGTGATAAAATATTTATTTCGTGACTTATGTTTTAATTTAAAAAATAGTTCATAAAAAAACTTAAATTTATTTAGTTCAAAAATAAAATAAAATCACGAGTGTTGTTATTACAAGTTACAATATTCATTTAACAAGATATTAATGGAATCCAATTTTGTTTGAAGAAAAAAATTATGTTTGTATGACGTTGGATGTATTCATTGTATGGTAACTGTACTTTTTCTGTTAAGTATGGTAACTAGATAGAGCTGTAAGCTTATACGAGTAATAATTTAAAACTCACATATTATTGTATGATAACATCGTAATGTTACTACGTCATATTGTAAGGATAACATTTTGCCTTACCCACGTGTAGGACAATGTAAAACTATACTGTAACGTGTTGTACAATTCAGTAAATCAGTTACAAGGACAAAGTGTATGTAAACTTAAACAGTTAATTAATTTATGTGCTGAAATAATTTAATTCTCTCAGATCATTAGAATCATCAATATATTTCATTGATTATCCCTTGTTATTGCCTTAAGTATATTATCCCTTACTACGTTTCATGCTATTAGTAACCCATAACTACGCTAAATAACAAAACATTAAAAAGATAATACACTAACATATTGACAAACACTATGAAAATATTAATATAAACCTTGTATAGGGTGATTCAGTTGGAGGTTACAATTTTAAGTTGGCAATACTATTTTCTTGTAAAAGATGAACAGCTGATATTTGAAATTAGTCATTGTTAAGTATTGACATTTGTTGCTATAGAGCGGTATTCGAGTCAAGAACATATTTTAATTATTAAAACCTATTTTTGAAGTGGAGAAAATTTAACCAACACGATTCGCACACTGCGAAATGACTTCGGTTGCCATAAACGTCCACCTCGTGCCGCGGTTAAAAAATTAGTCGAAAAATTCAATAGAACCGAGTCAGTGTTGGATGTGCAAAGACCAGTACGTCCTCGTAGTGGCCGGTCACTCACAAATATCGCCGCAGTGAGTGTCAGTGTCTACGACAATCCGTCGACATCGTTCCCAGCAGTTGAACCTTTCCTACAGCACCACGCAGCGCATATTAACTAAAGATCTGCATTTGCATGCCTACAAGATCAAATTGACCCAGAAATTGAAGCCAGCAGATCATAGACAGCGTCGTGACTTCGTTGATTGGGTGTTAAGAGAACCACCAAGTTGATGGCGATTTTGCGAAGAAAATCATATTTAGAGATGAAGCTCATTTACAACTGGATGGGCATGTAAACAAACAAAATTGACGCATTTGGGGACTTGAAAATCCACGAGCCATTCTTGAACACCCAATTCGTCCACAAAAAGTCACTGTTTGGTGCGGATTTTGGGTCGGCGGCGTGATTGAGCCGTACTTTTTTGAAAATGCCCGTGGTGATGCAGTAACCCTCAATGGTGAACGTTATCGGGAGATGATAACAAATTGGATGATATTGATGTTGAAGACATGTGGTTCCAACAAGACGGTGCCAGTTGCCACACAGCGCGAGAAGCAATACAGTTGTTGCACACAAAGTTCCCCGGCTGCGTCATCTCTCGTTTCGGTGATCAAGAGTGGCCACCAAGATCGTATGATCCCACGCCGCTGGATTACTTTCTTTGGGGTTATTTGAAGCAGAACGTGTATGCCAATGACCCCATAATGATTCGAGAGCTAAAGGACGAGATACGCCATGAGATGCCGCAGGAGTTATGCCGGAAAGTGATGGAAAATTTCATCAAAAGGGCGAAAGTCTGCAGGGCCACTCGTGGCAGCCATTTGGCCGATATCATTTATCATGTTTAATGTCAATGTCTAAACAACATATAGAAATAAATACATTAAGAGTTTATCAAAAACCAATGCGTTTTATTTTACATTAAAATTGTAACCTCTAATTGAATCACCCTTTATAAATGCACGTTCTTCAAAACGCCGCAGTAGTTGTACAATTAAAAACAAAAGTAGTGAAAAACACTAAACTTCCCAAAACCAGTAAGGCGAAGGAAAATATATTCACCATTGGGGGGGGGTCTATATAAATCTCAGAGCTGTCAGACCCACTACTAGCACCCACCAGTTTCACTCAGCTGGTTTGCGTCTACTGCCCAGTCACATTTATTCATTGACTATAGACTACATTCAGTACTTATACATCATTCACCACATTCATCAGCTGATTTTTATAGTGTATTTTATGCCTACAGAAGATAAGTATACAGAAGACTAATTAGGTGAAGAGTATCAGTTTTATAGCCGTATTCCATGCGATGCTCCTTTTCTCCTTATTCCAAAGAAACTGACAAAATTCATTTTCAGTTTATCCACAAACATATAGCCTAACTAATTTTAAAACATACTATTTTTAAAAATTAAGTCAACTTACCTGTATTTAAATCTGACCAATCTATTCCTTCAATGTGTATGGTAACTGTTCTATACAATTATTATTCTCGTCCTTTTAACATCTCAGCAGGCAATCTTCTGTAATTTGTAATTTGTTTTTATACAGATATAAACAGGTTATGATTATCTTCTATACCTTCAATGTTAGGTGGATATATTTATCACCTGCTGGCAATGCTATACCTCGATTTGCTTTTGTGGACGGAATGTATAGCCTACATCGTTCTTTATTAAGGTTTTTATTTTCGTCCATCGTTTCTAGGTGGTTGAATGAATTTATAACATTTTTTTATTTCATTATTTGTCCTCGAGGAGTAGCCTCCTCTTACTCTTTCGTTAGAGCTTTCATTAGGGCTGTGGCATTGTTTTCTCCACTTTATATTACGGCTGTGGCATTGTTTTCTCCACTTTATGTTACGGCTGTGGCATTGTTTTCTCCACTTTATGTTACGGCTGCGGCATTGTTTTCTCCATTTTATGTTACGGCTGTGGCATTGTTTTCTCCACTTTATGTTACGGCTGTGGCATTGTTTTCTCCACTTTATGTTACGGCTGTGGCATTGTTTTCTCCACTTTATGTTATGCTACTTATACAGTATTTTTGACTTTACAGACTACTCTTACGATTGATTATTGTTCACTTTATTTCATTACATTTACAGTATATTAACATTCTTACTTTAGTATTTTTACATTAAACACTAGTTTTATCAGTTACACACTTACTTTTTACATTAGTATAACAACATTAGATTCTTTTAGTATATTCCCTTGTGTAATTGTCAGTATGTGTGTCCACTTGATTTTGATGTTGACTTCTTGACGTTGTCTGTGACCATCCACTATCCAGTTTAAAGAACATTAATCTTTAACTACACAATATTTATCTGTTTTTTTGAACAAATTATTGCCATATTAAGGTTAAGATTAAACAGTTAAAATTAAGGTTAAAATTAAAATTAAAATTACATTTGAACAGCTAAGATTAAAATCTATAATTTTATGCCCGTTTATTTCGTAATATAATGTAACGAGTTTTCTAGTATTAGTTTTATGATTCTTCTGTTTTATTTTACGTTTCTTGTAACGTGTGATACACTGTGATAGAAATTTCTTATCCACGTATACAAATCAAAACAGCTTTTCAAGAACAAACGGATTAAACGGAAATTCCAAATGGTATTCCATACAGTCGTAATTATCTCATTTGTTAGTACTAGTTGTATTATGTACACCTTGTTTGCCTTTTTAACTTAAGTGTAACATACATAAGTTTGTTAACACCTTATTTTTTCTCTAACAAGTGTTTCTATTAGTTAACCGTCTGTTATGTAAGCCACTCTCTATAGGATGAAAGGGGTCACATTTCAACAGTACGAGGTTCCTAAACTTCCTTTCAAAGTTTCCAAGTTCCGAGTTACCCGCCTCCCCATTTCCTGTCATGTATGAGTCCAGTCGTGCAAAGCTGTCAGGAGGGTCCTGAAAGCGTTAGTTGTTTCGCTACAAAATCAAATGCCATGTGAGAATTAGTCCAACACTTCTAACACTGTGGCACTGATAGTTAAATGTTTTCTCGTTAAGTACGTTTTCTAAATTAGAAAACACAAGCACCTTATTGGTTTCTGTTAGAGAATATAGTTTTGTTTGGAGTAAATACTGGGTAAAATTAGTATTTATAACGTAGTAAAAACTTTTTTCTTGTTTCAATGGGTTATTCATACAGATATTTGTTTATTGTTTATTTGAAATAAAAAAATGTACTGTCTATTTGCTGCAACCAACTATATTACCAAGACAGTCAATCAACGTGTAGCATATTATGCAGTAATGTATTACTCAGCGTGCAGTCTTTGCTAACAGTACCAAAACTGTCAGTATTAATTATACAAATCATCTACGAAAAAATCTTAAAAAGCAGTATTATGCAATATAATACTGCATAACATTGAATTGCATAACGAGTAGTTTTAAAGAGTTTTACTAAATAACGATAAACTTAAAAGATATGAAACGAAATGAAAAATCGTCTATTATAAACGATTTATGAATACGGCATTTAAAAGAATGAGTAACCTTAAAGATTTAATTTTTAATATTAAGATTGCATGTAGGCCTACGCTCACAATTGCTAGCAAAATATATGCTGCTTAAACCGTTATGGTTCGGTGACCTCGATTCTTAAACAGTATAACAGTATACAATTCTGAGTAGGCCTACTGTTCACTAAAAGAAAAACTTAAAAGAGTACAAAGTCGAAACTATGTTATTGCCGCATAACGCTATCTTTTATCAGTATTAAACGACTATGGAAACAAGTCTTATTTATTATTCCTTCGATTTGTTAGTATGTCAGAAAAATCAAAATCGTGGCATAATGTGAATAATTTAAAAGAGTAGTCTGAATTCCAGACACTTCATGTTTTCTTCTTTGAACCGATGTAGGTAATTCTGTATATACAAAAGAAAGTGGTATAAACAATGTTGATTGATTGTAGAACTTTGCATGTTTGTGCTAATAATGGTACATTATAAGAGTGTAGTTCAGTAACGTGTAAAACACCTTTATTTCAAAAATATCACAGTAAGAAGACAATAGGCCTACTTCAAAAATCATTCCTGACATTAATTTAAAAACAGTCGTCAAATGTCTATTTCAGTCACTACATATAGAATATGCAGCATTAGAATATGCATCTAGACCTAGAAAAATGTTACGTCCTCTGGACTTTTAAACTTTGGAATAACAATGTTCAGTGAGAAGATTTATGGTTTATGGGATACAAAATGTTAAATTCTGGGAAGGAAAGTGACTTTTAATGAGAACTGAATCTATCGTTTGAGACTAAATGCAAGAATCGAAGCGCAGTGTATCGAACCACAATAATTCTTCACTCAGAAAAAAATAAAGGACTAATGATCAGTCAATTAATTTGATGATAAACATAGATGAAAACGACAAATTTAACAGATGAAAACTTATGAACGAATGTGCACAAATGGTTCAGTCTTCAGAACAGAATTCTTTGCTGCTAAAATAAAGAATCTAACAGACATCTGAATAAAGTACGTAAGTGTTGCTGAGGATTATGCTGAAAAGCAGGAATCTTGTTAAACTTGCTAAACAATTTCCAGTACAACAAGGGTCATGTGTCTCTTACTTATGGAATGACCTAGTATTTTATAGAGTTCCAAGTTGTACCTTTGACTCCAAGAAACCCTTTTTCATAATAAGCCTCACAATTTTCTCTTAATACTTTCCTTAATCAGTATATAAACGTGTAGGTACCTAATCATCTGATGGAATGGTAATGAAGAGAAAATCGTGTATCCCATGATGATGTATTTCATGCGTTATGATGATGTCGTATCCACCTTATCACTGGACGTGGACCTAACAATTTCTTCGTAACCATTGTTTACTACAAAAAGACCGTATATGAATTTGAATAACGTACTAATATTCTATTATTTCATCTCAATACAAAAAATAAGCGGTACGATATTCTCAAATAATTTGAAGCAATGGTACGTTTCATTTAATTTTCAACCGTGTAAGGAAACTTTTTAGTTAACTTTACTTACAAAGACAGTTATTAAATTCTAAAACCACAATTGTGTACAATGTTTGTATTATAATTCATACACGTTATCAGAAGACATACGAACAAAAACTGAAGACTTTCAAAGACAGTAATTTATGACGCATGACAATAGAAGTCGACAAATTGTGTGTCAATACAAGTATTATAAAGTAAGCCGTAAACATTATATCTGCAGTTAAGAATTATCCTAACTTTATGTCAGTTAAGTAAATAAGCTTAAAATTTAGGCTTACGTATCCAGTTTGGCTCTACACTCAAACATATAATCAAACATATAAATTCCGTTTTCTGAATTCATTTTTTGTTCAGATTAATTTTTCTATACACCCAGCCTCAGACACACGCGCGTGCTCTTGTCGGGCAATAATTATGGGAAGGAGACTGGAAGTAAAGAAAGGGAGTAAATGAGGTGTGTGTGTGTGTGTGTGTGTGTGTGTGAGAGAGAGAGAGAGAGAGAGAGAGAGAGAGAGAGAGAGAGAGGAGAGAGAGAGAGAGAGAGAGAGAGAGAGAGAGAGAGAGAGAGAGAGAGAGAGAGAGAGAGAAGTTATGGGCGTAGGAGTATGTGATTATCCGTGTTGTAAATAAGCTTCACCAATAGTTTAGGCTTTTCTTCAAAGGTAAAGCATTACACAAATATCACTTAAATAAAATAAAATAAAGAGTATGGCTTGCCCTGAGATTTATGTTTCCATTAAACTACTACAAAGTATAGTTGGCTAATGAAATTCCATTGAAAAAATCCTTTAGAAAAATTTATACTTAAGTTCTATTAAATGTCATCGCCAAGGTTGTGAGGGGGGTGAGTGGTTCATCCTCAGAGTAACGAGCCCAGCAGCTCCTGACTAAGCTGTTTTATTGTGTTCTCATCCCCTTCGGACACACATTTCTCTTTCAGTTTTTAACCAGTTCTTTGTGTGTGTGTATCACCCCCCTTCCATTTCCTCGCTCCGGCTAACACAAACGTTCAGTTTACATCCATTCCCTATAAATTTTACTGGCAATCTAAATTAATTCCTTTAGGTGTAGGAGAATTTTAAATCTCTCTCTCTCTCTCTCTCTCTCTCTCTCTGTCTCTCTCTGTCTCTCTCTCTCTCTCTCTCTCTCTCTCTCTCTCTCTCTCTCTCTCTCATCTCTCTCTCTCTCTCTCTCTCTCTCTCTCTCTCTCTCTCTCTCTCTATGTCTTTCTAAGCGTTTGCTCTTAACTACTAATGTTTTTTAACAAAAATGTTACGACTATGATGGTAATTGTGATGATATCGGTCAAACCAGTAAAATAATATTAAAATAATAATAGTAACAATATGAGTTTAGTTGCTCGTATAAGATGGGGTTATAGGAAATTATACAGGCAGTGACCATCAATATATAGTATTCGACCTGCAAATCATCCACGATCACCTATGTGGACCGTAGCCAGACGTAATGCTGAGGCTCTCAAATTTGAAAGTGGGAAAGGTCAAATTTTAAACATGAGAGCTAGTGGCACAATGCCAAGCATACAATGCCTCGATACTACTGAAAAGCAAACCTCGCAGTGTAGCTGTATATTGGCGGATGTACACCTTATGCACAGAATCACCAGGGGAGACGAAGCAATACTGAAGCTACTGTAACTCTCCTTGCCGATTATAGAATTGTGGAAAAAGATGAAAAAGCAATCGACAGGAGTAAGGAGGGAAGCTCTTCATCGAGATATAAATAACAAGGCTCTTCATCGAGATGTGGCCTTGGTTACAAGGTAGTTATGCACAAACTCCGGCAAGCAGCCAGCCCAACTCTGCAGCGGAAATGAGAGTCATCGTAGACGCGCTCTTTCCGACTACTCCTGCCAGGGAACACGATGTCCCGCCTGGACTGCATCGTAGAATATCCACTGTTCAATAAGAAGTCGTTATTGCAGGCTCTCTGCAAAATAAAAAAGCTCCTGGACCTGAATGGTATACCTACTAAAATGTTGAAGGCGATTAAAAAGATCCACTTCCCAGTTGTTTCTCAATATGTATAACACATCCTTGAGAGATAGTATCTTTAATGAGAAGTGGAAAACCCAACGCTTTGTGTTAATAAACAAAGGGAAAGACGATCAAGACTCTCCATCAGCATACATATCTGTTTGTGTGCTGGACACAGCAGGCAAACGTGTGGAGAATTTTCTCAGGTCTCGACTCTTGGCGGCTGTTGGGACTGCGGAGCTACCTGAGAGACAGCACGGATTGGTAGTCTATTCAATGAGGCGTAAAACTCGGCAAAACTAGGGAATTGTAGAAAGTCTCCATGGATTTTCGTAATTTTTTTTTATTGTCTTCCTACAAGCTTATACAGCAAAATTAAAAAAAAAAGTTTTTGACCGCTCTCACTCTTAAAGGGTTGAAAAAACGCTCCTAAATGGTTAAAAATGTAAAAAAACGTTAGGACACCGTTTAAAGCCCTCGCCAATGGGTATATATAGGTTTTTTTGGGTCGCTGTTCACGATTCCGAGGTCAGACTGCACGTGTAGTGCAAAGAGGTGGGTTCTAAGGGAAATAGCTAAAATTAGGGGTTGATAATATAATATTTCGCTCGAAAGCTTTCGACATGGGTATATATAGGTTTTTTGGGTCGCCGATCACGATTCCGAGGTCAGACTGCACGTGTGGTGCAAAGGGGTGGTTCTAAGGGCGAAAATAGCCAAAATTAGGGGTTGATAATATAATATTTCGCTCGAAAGCTTTCGACATGCGTATATATAGGTTTTTGGGTAGCTGATCACGATTCCGAGGTCAGACTGCACGTGTGGTGCCAAGGGGTGGTTCTAAGGGCACAAATAGCCAAAATTAGGGGTTGATAATATAATATTTCGCTCTAAATCTCTCTACACGGGTATATATAGGTTTTATGGGTTGCTGATCACGAGTCCGAGGTCAGACTGCACGTGTGGTGCAAAGGGGTAGCTCTGGTAGCGGAGGTAAGTCAAAATAAAATACCCAACTGTACTGCTACAACTGTTGAAGACCTGAAACTATAAATATTATGAGGAAGAGTTCCTTGAGGTCGAGAGGTCAATTGAACAATAACTCTGACTGTATTCTCCTTTTCTATAAAAAAACTATATCTATAAAAAAGAAATCATTTTTATTAAAAAGTCCTTACAAGCTGTCATATAAAAATGATGTACATAAAATATATATTTAGTTTTTTATTCTTCATCGCTGTCACTTTCAATAACGTTTTCTTCGTTTACGTCTCTTTCATCGACTGGCGCTGCATTGAAACAACTATCTCCATTACAGGATGAGCAAGTCCCAGTGCAAAATAACCCACTTCTCCTGCATCTACATGCAGATCCACAGCCTGTTTTGCAAGAGCAAAATATCATTTTAAGAACGTTATCTGGGGCACCTGGCTGGGTCATTTTAATGGGGATAAATAATTATCTGTTTTTTCCATCCCCAATCTAAGGGTGAAATATTTCTACCCAACCATAACTGAATTTGCAAAGTGTACTCTCTTCAAATGCTCGAGAAAGGCGTTTTCCAGTAGGTACGAGAGACTGTAATTTGACTGAACTCTTTTTCGTTGTTCCTTTAATAAATGATTTGTATCGAAGAGACTGTAAATTTTGTTCTTTGGACCCCCCGTACATCACCATAGTCAGGATTATTCCGGCAGCTGAAATATTCACTAACTTGTGATTTTCTTCTAAAAATACATTAGCAGCGTCTTGCAATTTTTTGTCCTTTTCCAGAAGTTTTGCAAAGTTTTTTCCCCTTATTAAAAAAAATGACATGGTATCTGATCCTGTAAACGAATGTAAAAAGAGAATATATGGTTTACAGTTTGGATATGTTTTTTGAAAACTTTTTGAAGAAAAGAATTGTGCTGGGGCTTTATTTCTGTTTGGCTTTAAAAGAAAGATTTCTTTGTTGTCTGGTGTTAATGCAGTTAACAAAACCATTACATCAACATCTTCAGAGACAATAACAACTTTTTGACTATCAGAATTTATTGCTACATTGATCGCAGTCTGAACTATTAATTTGTCAGCATCTCCGTCATCTTTGAAACAAAGAATTTCATTTTTAGCTAAGTATTCCGACAGTCTATCTATCAAGCGATTTTTATTAAAAGTATTAGCTAAAAATGCTTCTTGCGCAATATTATTTACTTACTCATTTTGGAATTCACAGCCGGGAGATGAGATATTTCTGATCAACGAATCCTTTCAACAGATTTTGTCGTTTCCTTTTTTATACCCATCGAAGACCACACGACAATTAGGATAGTTTCTTCTCAAATACTGTAAAAACATAACATAAATGGCGTTAAATGTTATATTTGATCCCCACTTTACTCTATGCAAGAGCATGCCTCCATCAATGGCGTAAGTACAGGAATGAACATCTAAAATATTTGCACTTGATGCATTGAAAAGATCATACAAATTGGCCTTCTGAGTTTTTCTCATTAACCCATGATCATCAAAAAGAGCGAGTGGAAGAGGCGATAATTCGTAGTTGAAATAAAAATGAAACTCTTCGTTTGATGTTTTTATCACAGAAATTCTCTGGAAAATCAACAGTGAATCTAGGGAAACTATTTAATTATTGAGCTTAATTTTACTAGAAAGAGATAAAAGTGTAGTTACTTTATCTTTCAAAGTCAAACTTAATTCTTTAAAATTTTTGCCATTAATTTTTTTCATTGTCGCACAGCCTCTTTCAAACGCGTTATGGCAATCAATAGAATCATTGCCGAGGATTCTACTCGATATACACATAATTTTTTTAGTGGGAAACGGGTTATGCTGTTCGAAGAAATCTTTTAATTATTTTACATCTGCAGCATCTCTTTGAACTCGAGCATCTGATGCGTCAACATGTTGATGGCTTTTTCTGAAATAAATTCTGCAAAAATTTTCGACCCCTTCGATATTATCTCGTGTGTAAATAGTACCTTTGATCCACTTCCAAACAACGCTATCTGAGGCACCTCTTTTAAAGGGACCTCCAGCAACTTTCATCGATCTCATCAAAGTTTGCTCTATTGTTTGGTCTGAAAATACCCCGGCATAAAATTTATCTGTTTGCCTGGAAGTAAAAAAACCTTGCTCACTGAATTTCTTGTGCTCTTCTGGGTCCATATGGGAAGCAAGATCTTTCATATCCTGCAAATATATTTGTGCTGATTTTGCGTATGCAAAATGTCCCGCGGAATGAAAGAAAGGAACCATTAATTCTAAGCTTCGCAGATGCAACTGCCAATCTCCCATACGTTCAGCAGCTACAAAATCTTTTAAAATAGTCACCATGCGAAAATACAAAATCCACAACTTCCCAGTATCGCTCTTCTTTTCGAGTTCACACAGCTTGTCTTCAAATAATTTACTCACTTTTAAGATGGTGTCGCTTTGCTGAATTTCTTCTAGGTTCATCATTAGAAACATGTGGTCATCTCCTCCGATTTCCAATAAGTTTTAAAACTCTTGACAATTAATTTTCAAATTATCAAATATTATTTGTGATAATGCTTTATGCATTAGAGTATGCGCTCGTAACGCTCGAGCATACGCATGCCCAGATAAAATATGATTTACGCAATTTTCAGCAAATATTAAACACAAAGCATCTTGGATTCCGCTCCCAGACATGATGTAACCTATACTACCCATGAATGACATGGTAGCATGGAATCCTCCTAGTCTTATAAAAATAAGAATATCGTCGAAATCTGGTAATGCAGCTACCATGTCGCGTTTTTTAATATATTACGGCTGATCACAAGTTATAATACAGGTACGCATACCTTTGTCTTTGTCATGTTGAATTGACTCTTAAAGGGCAGTATACAAAGTGTTATAATCTGAAGGCGAATAATTGATAAAAGGCAAATAATTAATAGCAGACATTGAATATTTATCAAAACCACTTAAATCCATTTCAGCCAAAAAAGTCATTATTTTTCATGTATTTAACGTACATCCACAACACACTTAAATTTTCGCAATATGATGGAGTTAACAGTACGTTGTCTGCTGAAAATTTTACATGAATATTTTGCAGCCCTTGGTTTGGAGCTCAATTATATGGAGAAATTGAGATATTTTCAATTGCAAGTAGTTCCGAAACAGGTGGAATTTTCTTCAATCTTGCAACAGGTTTGCGAGGTAATATATTTGAGCTTGGTGTCATTATTTGTATAGTTCCAAGATTATAAAATGTTCCAAGTCCATCAACAGTGGCTTTATTAAAATCCACGTTATTCTCGACCATTTGGATGAAAGTGCCTGGTTTCAATAATATCTTTTCTTGATAAATAACAGATGCTTCATAAAGCATTTTTTCATAGTACGAGCAACTGAATCCCAAATTATGACATATATTGATGATATTTATTGGAACTCCTTCTCTGTATAATGTCGTAGATAGTGATAAGTGTAATGGTGAAATGAATGATCTGGGGCGTGCAGCGGACACAATTGCATGAGCAATTTATGTACTTTTATCCTTATAGATTCTTATATTATCCTTATTTTTGTCTTTGCTGATTATTTCATTTAAGAAAACAACAACTGTTTAGGTATTTGCTTTTAATGTCAGTTAACATTCGATCACTCGCAGGATAAAGATTAATATCACACGGAATCGATCTAATTTTCTTTCGGAGAATTTCAGCTGCTGTCGATAAAATTCTTAGTTCTTTGCCTTCTTGATTTTCCATTCGACTTGCATACCAGCTGTCATTAAGCACATGATGCTGTGACTTTACAAAACAAATAATACTATGAATTTTATTGTCATTGGCAATAATTATATCGTCGTTATATTTAAGTTTCAGTCTCTGCAAAATAGTTTTTTTGTCTGGCATGTAATCATCTTCAGTTGAAACCTCCTGAAGTTCTTTTCTTGTGAACTGACATTCTTCATTTGATTCAAGAAAATTAAAAATTTTATCCATAGACATACCAATACAATCACTACATGATGGCTCATAAACTTTTTTAAATATATATATATATAACGGATCTTTACAGCTGTCGCCGTTTCTCCGTCCCCAACTTCCATTGTAACCTATCGTAGCATGTATGTTCTTCTAAATTTCTTGCAACCATTGCTTCCTCTACGTCATCTCGCCAACTCCTCCGTGGACGTCCTCTTTTCCTCCTCACCGGTGGTATCCATTCCAATATTTTGCGGGGCCATCTGTCATCTTCCAATCTCTTCACATGCCCAAACCAAGTCAATTGTCTCCTTTCTATTTCGTCTATTATTGTCCTGTCAATATTCATCTCGGCTCTAATAGTCTCATTTCTAACCCTGTCTAATTTTGATCTTCTACAACTCCTCCTGAAGAAGTCCATTTCCTCTGCCATCAGTTTTTTCTTATTTACGTTTGAAACGTTCCAATCTTCTGCTCCATAAAGGGTTACACTTCGCACCATGCTATTATATATATATATATATATATATATATATATATATATATGTTTCTTTGTATTTCTGGCTATACTTCTTTCCCATATAAGCGAATTCAGCGTTCTTATAACGGTTCGCCCCTTGTTAACACGTTCTTCAATTTCATCTTTGCTGCTTCCCTGTTTGTTGAAAATAACGCCTAAGTATTTACTTTTTTCAACACCTCTTATCCTATCCACATCCAATTTTAAGTCCTTAACTTCTTCATTGCCCACTATCAGGTACTCACATTTTGCCATGTTCATCGTCAAACCAGCTGCGTCATATTCCTCTTTTAACTTTCTGACCATATACTCGAGGTCTTCGTCATCCTCTGCTACCACAATCTGGTCATCGGCAAAATATAGAGTGAACAGATTGTCATCTTCTACTCTCAGTCCCATGCTTTTACACTTCTTTGTCCATCTTACTAGAGATCTGTGTAAGTATATTTTAAAGAAGGTAGGGGACAAGCAGCATCCTTGTCTTACGCCTTTTGTAGTTTCGAATGGGAGAGTGAGTTTGTTTCCCAGTTTGACCCTGGTGATATTTTGTTTATAGTATCTTCTGGTGGCTGCAATCAAATTTGCATTTATGTTCAAATGCTCCATCTCCTTCCACAAGTGTGAGATTGGGACGCTATCGTATGCCTTTTCTAAATCTATTAAAGCTATATGCGTTTCTCTATTATGCTGTACTCTCTTTTCAACTGCTATTTTGATTGTAAAGATGTTGTCTACCGTGGATCGCCCCGCTCTAAAACCTGATTGTTCTTCGGGCTGCTTGGTCTTGATTTCTTCTTCAATTAAATTTTTCAAAATCCTTGAATATATTCTCCCGATGGTCGGGATCACAGCACTTCCTCTGTAATTTCTAGAGTCCAACTTTGAACCCTTCATATAGACTGGTGTGATATACGATGTTCGTCACTCCACTGGCACTTCTTCTCCATTTAGGCATCTTTCGAATAATTTTCTGAGCATTTCAAACAGCTTGGGGGGCCCATGTCTAACTAATTCTGGGTTTATTCCTCCCGGACCTGGGGATTTCCTCAAGTTTGTACCTTTTATTGCCTCTTGAACGTCTTCAATACTTAGTGCAATTTCTCCAGATACTTTTATTTCATGGTCATTAGGAATGAATTTATTCCTTGTTTCAACCAATAGCTCCATAAAGTGTTGTATCCATTTTGTTTCAAGTATGTTGTTCAAAAATATCTGTGTCCGGTTTGTAGTTTTAATGGTTTTAATTGTCTTCCAAGCTTCTGAGCTTTGTGTACCTCCCAGCTGATTATCTATGCATTCACATCTTTTCTCCCAAGCATTATTTTTTTTTAATAATGCATTGTAACATCGCTTGTGGTAACGAGCATTAAGAGTAACTAAATCTATTTCAGCTGACTGAATTCTATTTCAGTCTTCGAAAACTTTTCCTGTAGTAATCATCTCTAAAATCTTTAATAATATTTAAAACTGTTCCTGTAAATTCCTTATTTGAAACGAATGAAATTACTTGTCGTACTGTTTTATTTTTATTCTCTCTTTTTGTTCATCAGCTTCCTTTCCACAAAATAAACAATACTTATTCCATAAAAATTTTGAATCTTCTGACTTTATGTTAGCATTTGAAATTTCCCTTTCATTTTCATCAATAATTCGTAATTTTTTTTTTTTGGTTGGACTACATAAGGAATCATATTTTCCTTTATTGACCCCAGAATGTATTGCGCCTTCATTTATATAGTATTGCCAACAGATTTTATGGGCAAAAACAAATTGTGATCTTGTTAGCATAGGTAACAGTCCATCTTTTTTTTGGCTGATGCTTTTCTTAAATTTTCCATTCCTTTTGTTTGTATTTTTAAAAGATTTGTTTCAGTACCAACTTTTTTGCAGCTAAAACAAATATCCGGACTGGAGCTTGATTGAGCTTGATCCATTGTTATTCTGGAGAATTGAGAAAGTAACTATTTATTTAAATGAACATTGAAAATTATAAAAACGCTAACTAAATAAATATTTACCTTTACGCTTCTTGCTTTATTCAAGAAAAATGAAAATTATGCAATAGTCAAGTAAGAAAGTTTATTATAGGTTTATATAGTTTATTATAGTTTATAAAGGCAGCAAGTAATTATATAAATCTATATTGGCAAAAATATAAATTATATGAATATATTAAAATTTTTTTATATTCAAAATTTGTGATAATTTTAGTACCTTCTACATTAACAAAATTAGTTTCACAGCCTTTAATTCGTATAAGATTATACGAATATAAGTTACTTTAACTTAATGTAAGCTAAAGAATAAAACATTCAGTTAAATGAAAGTACTACTTTACCCGGGGAAAAATGAAAGTTGCAGGATCATGCAAAAAGCTATGTACACAATTTGGAAGATTGTGCATGTAATTTGCCTTTGCAGATTTAAGCAAAAAGTTGCAAAATTAACCACAAGAGTGCTTTTTTGTGAAAAATAGGTACTGCTGGTTCATGACATTAATTGCATAATAATTTATTTAAAGAAACTAAAAGATTTTACATTAATAAGGTTTATGGAAAGAAGATTTAGTTAAATATAATTATTAAATGAAATATTATTTTTATTAGACTACTATGTTATCGTTACACATGTATGTTTTTTGTTATTGTTACACATTTACAAAATCAAAAATTTACTTAAAATAAGATTAAACTATTTTGTAAGTTAATATACTTAATATACACTTTTTTCGATGTTAATATACTTAATTATTAGTTGAAACTGAACATACATTTGAAATTTATATCATAAAATTATATAAACATATTTTAAGAAGGAATAATTTTAAAGGTGCGAAATATATTTCTAAACAAACTCATTACACTTTTATAATCACGCCGATATCTGTCACTTTTTGACAAATTATGGGTTATGATTTAGATTACACAGCATGAATCTTATTATTAGAAATTTCATTTCCATACTTTTGTCTCTTTGAGCGTGGTTTTACACTTGCATGCACGCTCATACAATATGATGTTCAACCAGATTTATTAAGCAAACTTGACTACTTTTTTTAATGTATATTTTTGCGAGAGATGTCATTTCTGCCTACGTTATTGCAAAATAATGTACGAATCTTCATAAATTTATCGGAATCGCATAGGCAAATTACGTCCTTTTCTTTGCCCAATCTTGCACAAATAAACAAATTTATGTATGTTCTAGCAATAATCGGCGTTAAACTTTACATGATCTCGCATGATCCTGCAATCTCTATTTTTCCCCGGGTATACAAAATTTATATCAAAGTACGTATTCAAGTGTCAAATATCTAGTTACATGTCCTGCAAATCACTGCACTATAAATATTATGAACGTACTTAAAACAACAACACTTCCAAATAAATATATAGTTGTCATAACAACAGTAACAACGGCACAATAAACAAATTCTACGCACAGCTGATGCTCCGAAGAATAAAAGATTCATTTAAATGAAAGTACAACTTTATACAAAATTTATATCAAAGTACATATTCAAGTGTCAAATATCTAGTTACATATCCTGCAAATTACTGCACTATAAATGTTATAAACGTACTTACAACAACAACACTTTCAAACCAATATATAGACTTATATATTATTATTTATTATTTGTTTCGGTTCCATCCGGAACCATACAAAGGAGTTTGGAAAATTCGAACGCAGCGCTTATTAACATAGATTATAAATAAGTATTAGGTACAATAACAGTTATCTTTCAGAATGTTTTGATTACAATTCCATTATCGGCGTTCCTTTTGAGTATAGACAGCATGAATATCTAGAAATTTTGAATTTACAAATTTTGCAATAATATTTTTCTCAGTGTGCCTATCGGGTTCTTCCGCTAGAGAAAGAATTGAAGTGGTTAAAATTCAAATTCCGCGAAAAAATAACAAATAATAAAAAATATTTTTATCTTACAAACTATAATATACAAAATACTTCATATTTATTATTTATTTTCGACTTCCACTTAGTAGCCGTTGATAAAATAAGAAGTTACCGAATTTTATCATCGTTGAGCGCTCACATTTTTGACCATAACTCGGTTAATTTAAAGATACAAAAGAAAAATGTTTTTGTAGAAAATTAAAAGGGCTACAACTTTTTTGGGATGGACCATAGTAAAAAAACCTACTGTTTCTAAGACATTGTACTTAGAAACAAAAACATTTTATCATAAAATCTTATAAACACACCTTGTAACAGTTGTAACTTGTCGAAAAATACTTTTAAAAAAACATGAAATAAAAATGAAAATATTCGCCTTTCTATGAGCTATATTTTTGGTCAATATCAATTTTTGGATAAAACGCTTTGTTTTCAAGATATTTTTTGAAAACGACAAATTTTCTCTGAAATCAAAAAAATTAAAATTTACGTAAACGGTACGCATTTCTAATCTATAATACATTGAAAAAAAAATTTTGTAGGACAAAAAATGTTTGAGGACATTCCTAATATAATAGACAATCTAAATCTACAATATCTCGCACCAATATACAAAACTGACAAAATGGCGACCATTTTATTTTTGATTTAAAAAAAATTTTAAGAATATTTATTATTTTGCTCTGTAACTTCGTTGTCTTTTCAAGATATGCAAAATATCGACTTACCACTTTATAGGAAATTTCAAGAGCTTTCATTTAGTAATAATATCATCGCAAGTTGCGTTATTTTTCATTGATCAAGTTTAAGTTCGCTTCTACAGTTAAAAAATTAAGAGTTGACATTTTATTTATAGCATATCTCGATAACGATTCAATATATGGGAAGGAAAAAAGTCTACATTGTTCCTTATTGAATTAACTTTTATTTTGATTTTTATAAGTTTTTTCGAAAAGTTGATAGTTTTCGAGTAAAGTACGAAAAGCCCTCCAAAAACATCGAATTTTTCGCAAAAAACGCAATTTTCAAGTCTGAATAACTAAAAAAACAACGCATTTTTTCCAAAAACTTTATTCTATATTATTTACTTAGAATTTGATTTTCTATCCATTCCTGGGGTCAGTTTAATTTTTTCTTTTTACCCTCGAAAAAGGGGTGGAAACCACCCTTAAATTCAGAAGCGGTAAACAATTCTTTAAGGAAAACAATAAAAAATTACGAAAATCCATGGAGACTTTCTACAATTCCCTTGAAAAATTGTAGGGGAAAACTAATAAACTGTAGTTTTCCCTAGAAAACTATAGAGGAAGCCATTCCACAATTGGAGGCTTTGAGAAAGTTGTTAAGACCGTCCAGGCGGCCCAGCAGGCTAACCACTACTCCAGACGAATCGTTTTGTTGGCAAAACTGAATGTAGTAAACATCTTCAGTTCTGCAAAGTACTGTAACATGCTGTACGTCCTTAAACACATCTTAAGAGTACCGCAGTACTCCTGCTGATGGTCACGAGCTTCTTTGGGGACAGAGAGCTGACTTGCAACAAAACAGAGGGCGGGTACATACGGATGATAACGGTGATAAACAGGGGGTGGTCTTCTCGGGGAAATATTTTGGGACCTGATATGTCTTCTGAAGATGCTTTCCTCGTTGTCTGCGCGGACGACATCGCTGCGGTGATGGTCACGCGTGACTCCGAAGACACGCAGAGGAAAATTACAAAGTTATGAGAAGGGTATCCATTTAGATGATGGATCATGCCCTCAACTTGGCTACTGAGAAGACGGAGCTGCTCCTCTTCACTAACAGCCGAATCCCCACGTCCATCGAGATACAGGTTGGATCGTAAACGATTCCTACTAAGACGGCTGTGAAGTATCTTGGACTGAGGTTAGATACTAAACCGATGTACTGGGAACAGATAAAGTCAGCGTCCAATTAAGCTGCAAATATCACTAAGACTTTGAACAACCTTATGGAAAATATCGGAGGCCCAAGTAAGCGATGGCTTCTCATGTCGGACACACATTGTGTCCTCCTACATGGTAGTGAAATCTGGGTACTTAAGCAACACAAGTACAGAAAGAGACTGTCCCGCGGTACAGAGATGTGGACCTCTCAGGATAGTCGGCTCGAACAGTGTCAGAACCTGAATTGCAGTTGCGAGGATCATTCCAATTGAAAGGCAGCACATGCACAGAATGAAAGCCGAAATAGGCAAGGAAGCTGAAGCGAGAGAGCTCGCTATGCAACGCTGGCAAGCGCACTGGAGCACGGAGGCCAGGGGAAGATGGACCGCGAGGCTGATAGTGAATCGTACCGAATGGACAGGACGCAGGTATGTGGAACTTAACTATTACCTCACCCAATTTTGTTATAGGGTAAGGCTGCTTAAATGCCCGTCTCCACAGGATGGGGAAAGTGCAGAAAGAGCTTCCCCTACCGATGACGCTCACCCCACTTTTTTATTTGTAGTACACGGCTAGCGCAGAGAAGGCCACGCAATGGAGTTACGCAAAATAACTCAAGATAATAATGATAATTTAATCTTATTACTACTAATAAATACCTATTTATTATTACTATTTATTATTAATAGTAATACCTATCAGGTTACCTTATAACATTTTAATACCAGATCTGGTTGAATATGTGTCCGGTTGATACCAATACTTTTTACCAAAACGTCAACATGGTTTTTGAATATTGACTGAACTGAGACAACTATATGATTGTGCACCTTGCCGCTTTATTTAGACTTATATTGGTAGATCGCCAATAATAAGTCTAAGTAATTCATCTTCCCACCTTCAAATTTCTAGAAACTTTCTGCACTTTTCATTTTATATAGACGTATTTTGATATAGACACTTCCCACAAATTAAAAGTTCTAACTACTTTTAAAATGATGTTTCCTTAACACACAGCCATCTTGTACTAACTATAAATAACAGTTGGATACGCATATGTTAAAACTATTTACCTATCTACAAGATACAGATTTAAGAGCCTTGTTGTTTCAGGGAATTTTTTTTAATAATTAACATTAAATTTTAAATATAACTCCTAAAGCTTTCTACAACGAAAATTCTTTCAGCAGGCTCAACAGTTTGGTCAGGACAAGCCATTTAAAGTTATAAACTACAAAAAACTTTTAATGTAACATCCTCATAGATGTATATGTAATGCAAAGCGTTGAAAAAATTATTACATGTATTTTATTAAAATTATATTAAAGTAAAAGTTTTATTATTTTCAACTCATAGTACGCGTTTAACTAATGGGTATTGCTGAGAATTACTCAGTTCTCGTCATGATGTATCATAAGATTGAATTCCCTTATACAGATTTTTATCTGCCTTCGTTGATTGGCTATGACATTGTATCGTAAACAGTAGATAAAATAGATCCCAAGACGGGAACGTTTAATAGGAAGCCAAAGACGACGTCGTATTTTATAAGCGGCTCGGTTTGTGTACCCTTCTTTTTCATTTATGTAATAAATAATTTATACGAGAAGAAAGGGTAGAACGTATAAAACCTGTAAAGGAAAGGCTAAACAGGCGACGCCGACGTAAGAACAAAATATAGTCTTTTTTAGGTTATAAACGCCAAGTCGTTTCATATGGAACAGTTTGTTCGTAAATAACTTTTCTTGCCAAAATCTTTCTGTAATACTGTTATTTTATCAAATGGTGTTACTGCTCTTACTCTTACCACCATTGCACAAGTAATCCTACTACTACTTCTACTACTACTACTACTACTACTACTATTAGCCTACTACTTTTTAATAGGGAAATTGTGAAAAACTAATGTTGTTCGCAGCAGGAGGGTTACCACTCATACGGCGAGTGGGACTCGAACTCACGAAAACTACAAACCCTATTTTCCATGACATCGATTTACACAGGGACTCAGCTTTCGCAATACTAACAGGACAGTGTTGTTTATCCTTCGTCCATATGGTTCTTCATCTTTTTTAAACATTCAGTGGGTCCACGTTACCTGCTTTCTACTACTCTATCACCGGCTCTAGCAGGATCATTTTTTGTTTTTGTCTTAGAGCCTTCTCTGTGTAGACTGCTACATTATCCCAGTGGTGTTCGCTCTGCAGCCATATTGTTTCACTACATTCTCCAGAGTTTGCCTTTACTCATTCCATCTATCACAGATGAGAAACTTGTGGTGCACATCGTCTGGTTCCTGTTTACATAAAATGCAGTATAGTCTGTCTACTTTCCCCATTCTATTAAGGTAAGTCCCGAACAGGCCGTGATTTATTTGTGTTATAAAAAAATTAATTATCAAAGATTATGTATACATATCGACAGCAGGGGCGAAGATACCTCGGAAGACCAAGAAAGGGGTGGAATGATCAGGTCGCAACAGGCTATTAGCCTAACGCTTGGCTGGAGGAAGATGAAGAAGAATAAATAAATATCTCAATGTATGCGATCAGTCCACTTAGCCTTAGCTAACTGCTTTATGAGCGTAGCGGTGGACGGTCTTCCCTTCGTGTCACTTGTCTATCTTTCTCGCCACTGAACCGTAGAGTGGATCTCACTATGAGCTCCTTTTTTCCCTACTTTGGCGTTCCTCTTGTATACCTGTTTCCGTTCCTGTGCCAGCAGATTGATTGGAATTATTCTGGCGGTTACAAGAACTGCTGTAGGAGCAAGGCACTCTGAGCGCGCCAATTACCTCAGTATGTAGGGGCGGCCTCCTTGTCACTGTTATCATCGTCACCGGCCCTTTACCTCGTGGGGACACACACGACTCCACAATCCAACTGATACAGACGCCACCTACCTCTTGAAACGGCAAAACAAGCGGCGCTGCATTGCTGACATGCGTCGTCTGTATTTATGGAGTTTCCGTAAATACGAAAATTTTACGAAAGTGGCAGCTTTCGTAAGACCAACAAAAATATTTAGCGTAAAATGTTCAATTTCATAATAATATGTTTGTGTATTAAATTACATACATTATTAAATTAATTACCAGTTACTAAATTGGTGTAAGATACTAATCTGTTCAGAAATATTAATCTGTTTATAAAGTGAAATGTTGAGTTTGTAAAATTTATGATAATGTTCTTTAGAGTTGTTTACATACTAGGCAACGAGTGATAATGTCACAAACTGCTTTATGCGATACCGACTTTTTAGTGTAAAGAACTTTGTTCGCGATGTGTAGACATTTATCAGTTTTTGGCCCACAATATTGGCAAGGTATTTAAAAAATAACATCGCATCCAATGATGGTTGCAGACGTTTTCTTAGCCCAAAAGTCACTGCAATATTATTTCGAAAGCAACAGCACTACCTATAATTGTTATATTGTCGTGTAATTCATTTTAACCATATTGCATATTTTTAAAAATGTCGAAAGTGCATTTCTTATGTTTATCACGATTCTTATATTGTTTATTTATAATACTGTTTTCTATCATATATACTGATAAAAATTAGCAACACACAAAATCAGTGCACAACAGTCTAAGGTTTTTGAAATTACAGTATAACTAATTCTGCTATGATGCGTTGGAGATTTCAATAAATTAAACCTGACTTTTCTTTAAGAAATAACGTATTTTTCTCTTCTTAGAGAATGTTTTTATATGTTTCTCCCATTCTCTCGCATAAACTGTCCTCTATAGGGATGAAAAGAGTCACAAAATTCCCAACTTTGTAAAATACGACGTCATGAGACTTCCTTTCAAAGTTTCAAAGTTTGATGTTACTCCCCATTCCCTGTTATATACTACACTACCAAAAGAGACTCGATCAAATTACATGTTTATTATCAAATCAAATTTTAAAATTGTATGAGTACGCTAGTATTATGACACTGTTAGTGGCAGAATATAAGTCAGTTTTGTGAGTTAAACAAAATTAAAAATAATCTCCAGTGCTTTTTGTAAAGTAGATAAACTTTCATGTAGGCCTAGTGTAAATGCAAGTCAAAATTTAAATTTGAACATACCGATAACTGGATTTTCTCTTTTTTTTAAATTTATTGGCGAAATATTATTCTTACAAAGAAAATCACATAGTTTCAAAAATTCCAAAATTTTCAGCATTTTTTTTTTATTTTAGGGAAGAATTTTTACCTACTTTTTTGTGGTCCCTGAATCTGCTGTGTAAGAAACTTTGTTGGAACTGTACAAGGCCGTTTCAGTTGCTGGCCAAGGATGTTTCTTAGGGGACTTGTAAAATAATATTGTATATTATGGCTGCTGAAGAGTCTTTGTTTTAATAATATTACGAAAGCAATGACTAATTAAACTTAATAATTATGAGTTTTGTAAACTGTGTTCTCCAGGCTTCTCACTGTTTAACTAGAATGCTTTTACGTGGCATACAATTCAAATAAAATTGTCTGTCTTACTGCAAATAAGTCTTTGTCAAATAGAATCAAATAGAATCGTTATCACATTCAGAGAATACAACATTCCGTAACATAATATTTAATAACTTCATTTTACCGTATTCTAGTTGTCACACGGTTCTAGTTAGACTAAGTGTTTTTCTTGGAAACAAGGGAGAATACCGATTAGGCCAATATTAGCTTCAACACACAAGACAACTTCAAACAAGCTCCATTTTAAAACATTCTTAAAACGTATACAAATTTACAAGTTAGTACTTTTGTAGCCTGTATTATAATAACCTCTACCGAACTCATGGCAGTTTAATGTCTCTAGAATCAATTTAGCCTACTAGAGACGCTTCGCCAAAATATCTCGCATACTGTTCGCTACAACACATTCGTCTCTAAAAGTGTCATATCCGTTTTTGAATCACTATAGTTGTAACAGCTAACGCTCAGACGGTAGGAGAGAATTATCCCCAGTTGCACAAGAATTATCCGACTATGCATTGTCGAATATCCAACTAAGTTTCCGGGGAGGGGCCATCGAAAATAACTCCCGTCGTAGCTTCTTGGCTGGATACTAACTACATAATCAGGTACCCCCTGCTATTAAAAGCAACAATAAAAATGGGTACCTGAAAAATCCAGTGTTAGAAATTAGAAGTCGACTCCTCTGGGAACGCAGCCCTCACCGATTGGCCGGGCTGCCCGGCTGGCCTTCAGGGAATCCGACTTGGACCTTCTAACGACTCCGGGGAGAACCTGTATTGTTTCCTAGAAGGTCCACCTTCTATGGAAGATTCTGACATGTCCCTTTTTTGGTCAACTCAACCGGCGCCTTTATCTTCACCTCTTATGGAGGCGAAGATTTTTCCGAATCCCGATGGGGAACATGGACAAAATGTGTAGTATACGACAATATATAAACTGTATAATATACATTCATTGATAAATACTAGTCGTGTCAATTGCGAACAGAATTACTAATATAATTCTTACCATATCCCTAGTTTTATAAATATAATATAAAATTTATAATTGCTACTTAAGCTACAGTATACATGCAACGTAAATGTAGCGGGTACTAAAATAGTTTTGCACTGTGTGTGTGTGTGTGTGTGTGTGTGTGTGTGTGTGTGTGTGTGTGTGTGTGTGTGTGTGTGTGTGTGTGTGTGTGTGTGTGTGTGTGTGTGTGTGTGTGTGTGTGTGTGTGTGTGTGTGTGTGTGTGTGTGTGTGTGTGTGTGTGTGTGTGTGTGTGTGTGTGTGTGAAAGGTAATTGGGGTTCCATAAAAAAAGTATTAATAAATTACATTAGAGACTGTTAATTTTACTTTCTTCTCTGAGTATTAATTTACATTGAATGTGTACTACTTAAAGATGTATATACGATTGAAATTATTTTTCACTTTAGTTTTCCCGTTTGACTGTTTCTTAGAATTATTTTTTCCTTTACCTATTACGGAAAACAATAATAGTGTTGCGCAGGTAAAAAGATCTGGAGCACTACATTAATATAGTGTGGTTGTTATATTTTGAAGGAGATACGCATCACTGGTAGCCAGCTGAAGGTAGTGATCTTACTGAGTGTATTGGATCGTTCGTTACAAGGTTTATAGCCTTTTGAACTGTGTTCCTCGTCTTACAATACGATGGCAGACTAATTGGAGTTAGTTTAAAATACAGTCTACGTATTTACATCTTTGTATAATCTATTACCTATTACCTATAGGTATTTCATCTCCAGTAGTCTCACCTTCCCGTTCAGTTCACAGTCCTTGTTAGTGGCTTGCCCAGGTGTTTATACCTATTACCTATAGGTATTTCATCTCCAGTAGTCTCACCTTCCCGTCAAGTTCACAGTCCTTGTTAGTGGCTTGCCCAGGTGTTTATATCTATTACCTATAGGTATTTCATCTCCAGTAGTCTCACCTTCACAGTTCTTATTAGTGGCTTGCCCAGGTGTTTATATATATTACCTATAGGTATTTCATCTCCAGTAGTCTCACCTTCCCGTCAAGTTCACAGTCCTTGTTAGTGGCTTGCCCAGGTGTTTATACCTATTACCTATAGGTATTTCATCTCCAGTAGTCTCACCTTCCCGTCAAGTTCACAGTCCTTGTTAGTGGCTTGCCCAGGTGTTTATATCTATTACCTATAGGTATTTCATCTCCAGTAGTCTCACCTTCACAGTTCTTGTTAGTGGCTTGCCCAGGTGTTTATATCTATTACCTATAGGTATTTCATCTCCAGTAGTCTCACCTTCACAGTTCTTGTTAGTGGCTTGCCCAGGTGTTTATATCTATTACCTATAGGTATTTCATCTCCAGTAGTCTCACCTTCACAGTTCTTGTTAGTGGCTTGCCCAGGTGTTTATATCTATTACCTATAGGTATTTAACCGTCTGTATCTCTTTCATGTTTTCTAAGTTGACCATGAGCTTATGTGAAACTTCTTGTCTCTCATGAATATACGATGTCTGTAAATTAAGTAATAAGGCTAATTCAGTAAAACCTTTTATTTACAATCAAACTATATATAGACTCTATCGCCTTCAAAATAGTTCCCTTGGGAAGCCACATAGCGCTTTATACGGTTTCTCCACTCTTCATAGCAGTGGTGGAACTCAGAAACTGGAATCTCCTTCAACTGGTCGGTTAAATTTTTTTAAATGTTGTCTATCGTCCCAAAATGCTGTCCTTCGGATGTTTTTTTAATCTCGGGAAGAGAAAATACTCACAGGGACTCAAATCGGGTGAATAAGGTGGCTGAGGAACAACAGAAATATTTTTCTTTGCCAAACACTTATTAACGGAGAGTGCTGTGTGACAAGGTGCATTGTCATGATGCAGCATCCAGGTGTTCAGGATGGCTGGTCTCACGTGGGCAACTCTTTTCCAAAGCATTTCAAGAATTTCTCTTCAGATCAGTTATATGGTCTCTCATACACAATTTTTGTATAATTCTGACGTTTGTGTGGACAACCATTTATGATATGGTGCTTTTTCATAATTTGTAATTTCAATTTTAAATCTTAGCATAAACGTAATTACCTGTTTAAAGGTCCCTGAAATCTGCCATTTTACGGTGTTTAGTATTAACAAACTATGTTTGGTTGTAAACATATTTCTTTCAAATGTTTGACATCATTTAAAAACCCCTTGCTTTATAATGTTAAATTCCATCGTATCCTGGATTTCTCCCATTCTGCAGAGATTTAAAGTCTTGTATAATTATTCCTTGTTCTTCCTTCGTTTTGTACATTTCAAGACAAAATTTTTTGTCACCACAGAAATTCACTATTTATAGTTTCCACCTTTACTATAATTACTGTGGTATCCTCCGATCAGTCCTTCCTCATTCGCATGTTTCCTTTGTTGATTCTACGTTACCTCTTTATACTGGTATCCTTCTACTGCGTCCCTTGCTACACTATTATATTTGGTTGTAATTCTCCTTACGTAGCTTTTCATCGTTTTGATTTAGAACAATTATATTTTATTCTTTAATCTGTCAGTTCAATTATTCACAGCTTAATTGTGTTTAATTCTTTGCTTAGTATAACATTTTCGTCTGCATGTTTTATGGGACACTTAATTATTTTCCAGCTTACAGTGACTTCCTCAGCTTGATCTTCACTCAGTAGACACACATCAAAGTTTTCCTTTGATAATGATCCGTACAACTTGTTTCCTTAGTTTTCTGTTGGTGCCATCGTCACCTTAGTTACGAATTTTCTGTCACCTATTTTGAATTTTTTTATGACTGACGCTTAGTAACTCTGGCATCCCCTGGGATAAGTAGGCCTATATCCTCGATTTGTATCTTCCTTCGGGTGACTGTGACACAGCATATTAGCAATAATTATTATTCTGCCTTACTGGAAAAGTTTCCTTGTAAATAAGTCATCCGCTTTCTCATTTCTTCTAAACCAAACTCTCCAGCAATATCTCATTCTTTACCTTTCTAGACAACTGATTCTAATTACCTGATACTGTTTACTTTACCTTTTCAGTTATTTTTCATAATTATTGACTTCTGTATATAAAGTCCATTCATCTGAGTCCTTTTTATTCTGAAGCATATTCATATATATTATTGTGATATCAACTGCATTAGTTCCTGCCCATGTTGGTAAAAAGCCAAATGCGTTTTACGCTATGGTTTAAAAAGTAAAAAAAATCCGACTAAAAATTATTTTTCACGTCAATAAGCATTAGGTCTGAAAAAGAGTTGTGACAGGTTACTTGTTTACTTTACTTAAACATTTTTTTTTCTTTTCAGAGCTTAATGAAATAAGCATTTAATAATCCTCAAAACATCTTACATTTAATATCCCATTTCTCAATATTTAATATATTTTTTTTCTTACATACATTATGCATAAATGCGCTTTAAATTTAATAATAAAAACTTTCCTGTTAACTGATGAATGGGCACAAGTCACTAAACATTGTATACATGTAGAAACATACAGATCACAATATTGAAGAATGCGAACCTTATTAATTAGGGAAATGGACGATAATTGTTCCGCATAACTTGTAGTGAATGTAATTGTATCGACATGTCATAAACTGATTCGGTTTACAATCTAATCATATTTTAATTGGGAAAGAGTAATTTCTACTTTCATAATTTCGCGAAGTTGATTATATTTTTCATTTTCCTGCACACACACACACACACACACACACACAAACTACCAATCTACACCAAGTTAAGTAAATTTCTGTCCTTTGTCCACTGCCTATAATAGTTATTATTTATTTAAAGTCTATGAAGAATTCTGTATAAAGACTTAATACATTCATTTCATTCACATTAATTCTAGTTACAAACAACATCATAAAACTGAATACAGGCTTGAAGTCGGAGAGCGAGTTACACCATTGTCTTTCTGTAATAAGAAAGACGACTGTTAGTTGAGAAGCAATGTCACACGTGCACTGCGTAGGTTGTTCATAAACGTCAATATCAAAGTATTTCTGAGAAGCAGTAGGTGGAAACAGAGTTGGAATTACAGGATCGCTGTTTTATTGAAAAATATTACATTATTTTATCATTCAAGTTGTCTATCTGTCCATTGTCTCTCTACCCACCTTTTTGTCTGTGCCCTGTTTGTCTCTCTCTCTCTCTCCTCTGTCTCCCCCTCCATTCTGTCACTTGCTCACTGACAATACCGAAGTTATATGTATTCATTAAACAGAATCTTTTTCATAATCGTGCCCATTTATGAATTCGGTCATACCCACATCAATTTTGGTCTTTATGTGTAGTATTGTTACGACATCACAGAACAATCTACGTGTTTATCGAACGTTCCAGAAAGATCCAGAATGTAAACTTGTGGCGTACGTGCTTGTTGACGCATTTGATAGACGGTGCGAGAATTCACGCGGCCGCTCTTACTGTGTCAAGGGCGCAAGCAATTACGTCATAGTTTAGAGGTAATACGTAGTATGTGGAATCGTCTAGATTTTCGGCTGACTATAAATACCAGTACTCAACGACGTTCAATTCAGTATAGCAGCGATATATTTTCAGTGCGCTTCGAGTTGCTATCGGGCGAGATTACTGTGTACGTTCAAGTGGTTATTAGTGAAGTGTTGCGTTTTATAATGTTTGCGGTATAATTATAATACAATTGTGTTTAATATTAGTGACATTTTATTGCGTGTGAACAATTTTTATTTGATTTGTTGTAGTAGACTGTGTTGTTAATTACGAACTGTTTAACTGTAAAAATTAAAGCTGGTGATTAGTGACTTAATTGGTGTCTTGTACTTATTTTGTTTCCACTGTACCAACGACGATCAAGTAGACGTTGTAACAGTGTTTTATGTGTTTGGTTTTGTCCGTATTTTCATGAAGCCAAAAGAACAGGACAGATTACAAATTGCGCATTCTAAGATTTCTGAACTGCAGCAGAATTTTAACTAAAAATTACCAATGTTAACCTGTGAACCATCCTGTGAAGAATTGAATGATATATATGTTGCAAGTATCAAGAAGCTAGGAGACACGGTTTTGTAAAATTATACACCGTTTCCTAAGTTATAATGTCTTAAGGTTCCAAAAGACAACCCGTGATGGTTCCCGTGTAAAACGTTTTTTTAATTACAAAATTCAGCTTGCTTTAGAAATGGATAAAACGTTCATTTGTCAATATACGACGTTCCTAAAATTACACTATCTCCAAAATATATTGAACATATCTGGCAAGTAACGCCTTCCAAAGTAGTTCTGTTATATCGGAACACAATAAATCATTAAAAAATGGTACAAAGTACTCCGGATAGATCACATTAGTATGGGTATACTGTAGAAAACTGAAACTGATAAACTTCCTCTCTAAAAATACTCCTTTGCAGGTGTGTTACATATGTTTGTTCAATCTACTGTTGTCCAAGTACTCATGGTTATGTAGAAAACAACGTTAAATTTCAGTATAAATTTTCTTGTCAAATTTGACACGTTTCGAATTAAGAGGAGTTGCTTTAAGAGTTGTTTACAAATGTGTGAACACAGTGTAAACACAGCCTACATATAAAAAGTTTCGCGTATAAAACAAAGTTTTTTCATTAAAAAAAGAAACATTGTTGTCACGTTAGAAAGGGGATAAAACTTCAGCCGTATTGTGAATTATTGATGCTATTACAGGGCTAACTGGGTTATTTTGGCCAGGAAACTGTTAGGGTCGGCTTATAGAACTATAATCTGGAGGCAATTTTTGTGTTTTTCGGCTGTAATAATACGACAAAGATACATGACTTATAAGAAAATAAAATATATTTTAAGAATATAGAATACCCTACTCAAACATGTTACTATTACTTAGTGGTAACTGCGCGTGCTGAGTTGATAAGCGCTGGTTAGCTGTATTTGTGTACTACATGAATGAATTGTCTGTACAAGTTTTAAAATTAATCCATAAATTGTGGTGTTATTATTTGTTACTACATACGATTTCTCCAAGTTATGTTTTACATAGGTTTCTCCATGCATTTTTTCTGAATTCTAGTAGTTCCCAAAAATGTGCTACGACAGCTAGATTTATATTTACATTTAGATCTACATTTGTGCACACATACAATACTCCCTCACCAACTGAAGGGGGTACGTTTCTACAAAATATTGCGTTTGTTGAATCCATGGTTGGAAAAATGTAATTGTATATGGCCAAAGTAAAATTAGGGAAATCGGAAACACAATCAACTATAAAATACAAATTTGAACACATACTACATTGTTTACACGTATAAAGACATGGGGCAATTTACTTATTACTTTTTCTTCTTCCTCCATTAGGGAATAGACGACTCACCTGTTCCGATCCCAAAGGAATATATTGACTTTACCAACGCTTGCTGGATCTTCCTGTACTTCTTTGTCCAATACGCTTGTATTGCTACACTTCCTTAGGCAATCTGCCATTCTGCGTCGTATTCAGATGAGCAACGCATCTCTCTTTGTTTTCTACAATACGCTTGTATTGCTACACTTCCTTAGGCAATCTGCCATTCTGCATCGTATTCAGATGAGCAACACATCTCTCTTTGTTTTCTACAATACGCTTGTATTGCTACACTTCCTTAGGCAATCTGCCATTCTGCATCGTATTCAGATGAGCAACACATCTCTCTTTGTTTTCTACAATACGCTTGTATTGCTACACTTCCTTAGGCAATCTGCCATTCTGCATCGTATTCAGATGAGCAACACATCTCTCTTTGTTTTCTACAATACGCTTGTATTGCTACACTTCCTTAGGCAATCTGCCATTCTGCATCGTATTCAGATGAGCAACACATCTCTCTTTGTTTTCTACAATACGCTTGTATTGCTACACTTCCTTAGGCAATCTGCCATTCTGCATCGTATTCAGATGAGCAACACATCTCTCTTTGTTTTCTACAATACGATCTTGTATTTAAAAAAATCTTCAACTCTTTGCGAAGACTCTTCATTTGCAATAGAAGTTTATGTTCTCTTAAATAGTGAGTTTCCATAAGAATATAATTTAAAAATAAAGTAGGTTTACTTGAATTCATTGACATTCAAGAGTTAATATCAATGATAAAAAGTGAGAGGCGATGTATCCGATATGCCTTTACATTTACCATTATGGTTAAACTTAAATTTATGAAAGAATTGAAAGAAAAAACTGATCAACCAAAATTGGTATACATGCATGATAGTAAATTACACACTATTATTACGTGCTCCATACTAAATTGCGTGTTGAATCTAGGGCTGGGTCTAAACTGGTAGGTTCAAATAGCCACTTTTACACAGTCGATGAAGTTGAGGATAACAATTCTAACATTGACGTTTGCCATAGTAAACATTTTTGGAACAGTTAAATATATTTGAACAAGGAAAAATTGTCCATATTTAGATACAAGCAAAACTATAAAGAACGTTTTACCAGTTTTTTACACCTTATCACGAATAGTATTAGCGTCATTAAAAGCCCTTACTCAGTTTTATATTCTATGTTCAAAGAAAGAAGGCCTGATTTTAAAAAATTACAGTTTTCACAATATCTAACACAATAATTAAATATATACATCCATTGATATTCTTATTCATTCCTCTATTTAACGATGTCATTTCATATTTATTGCAACTTTTCGTGATTTATTGTTGAGTGGAATGTATACGCAAATACTGTTTTTTCGCTCTTCTACAACAACAATTGACTTTTTCTAACGTTGTAAAAAAAGTAGAGTAAGAAACATTTTTCCTATCACAATCACATTGTTCACAATTACATTCTACGTTTTACGTCAATTTTTTTTGTATTGAATCTGTCAGGAATTATTGATTTTTTCGTGACCGTCTGCTAATTTGTAACGACTACAGTTTAAGAAGTACTTTTACACTATAATTCTCAAAAGATTATGTTAATTTCTACTAACGTAGAAAATGTTCTATTATTACTAAAAATGTAGTAAACATAGTAATTTAATTTCTACAAATTAAGATTTTAACTGTTATTTAGCAGAATTTCAAAGTGAAGTCAGCCAGTCTTTTAATAGGACCATTTTTTTCTATCGTTGAGTGGATGGCGCAACATCGATAGATGGGAGAATAACATACTTTCCATATTTTATTTTATTTTGTTTTTGTGTAACAAATAAATAAAATCCCCGCACATTGCACACGCTCACGCACATGCACGGACACACACTCCCGCGTCACTATACATTCTGTAGCTATTTCTTTATATGCTCTAATAATTCCAGAACTATTTCTTTACTACGATCTTTCTTTAAAAACAAACTACAAATAAACAAGAATAACAATCCAATTGGAACTGAAAAATGGAAAATACAAAAAAAAACAAGTACACAAATATAAAATATCGGTATGGAGAACTATACATGACTTCCATGTTCTAAGATTTATATTTAAAATCATTTTCGAAATGAAATATTTCCATAGAAACTATTTCTTTCTACTTCTTTCTTCAGCCTTAACCACTACTATGGTCACTAACGTGTACCACCTCACGTTAGCGCACTCGATTTTCACTGATGATGAAATGCACTGCCGAAACGTCTGGGTTTGCAGAAAACATTGGACCACGGACAAACACCGCGGGAAGGAATTTTAACAACAAACTACTTCTTTGTTGCCGATAACGTAGTACACATATAAAAAATTATCCCCTCCACCTTCAACTATCATTTTCATTTATAGAAATTACCCCCACCCCCTTCAACTTCCCTTTCCATTTATAGATATTTCATCTACCTTTCTACAGAGGATTATTATGACCTTCTTTTCAGGATATTTTATTTATCAAAATTAAGTACTTTACGATTGTTACGACAAAAAATGTTTCAGGTAAACTACCCTTTACCCGTAACCGATCTTCACCAAAATCAACAGGCCTTGTGTTCTCTACAATTTAGGGACGTATGCAAACAATTATTTGATTCTGTTTGAATTTGCGGCAGTTATCGTTCGCCATACAAAAAATTCCACACACACACACACACACACACATTTCAGAAAATGACTTTTCTTCATGTTTTGAGTGTAGTACAATCAGAATCAGCCCTTACCTCGAACACGATGTTTCTTCGCCATCACCATACTTCCAATTCCTTACGGAACATGGAAGTAAAAAGGGGCAAACTTTCAAGGTCATGAAAATATCATCATCGTCTTCCGTCATCACCTTCATCGTCATTATTATTTTGTTGTTGCTGTTGTTACTGGATGTTATTATTTTTTTATTTCACTGTCAAAAGTATTTTTATGTTTTGTTTTTGTTATATCATCTTCAAATCCGCTTGTAGTGTGTTGTGTATATAGTAAAATGGAACCACCCACTGAGAGGGTTACAAATATTGAAATATCCAAAACTGCTTTTCAGCTTCACCTTCACCACTGAGGGTGCCATAACATAAAATGGGTGAAACGTTTGGTGCTAACAGTAATAAATGATGCATGGCTGTCAATCGAAAAAAGTTTTGTCATAAAATGTATAAAAACGCATATACCGTATACAGTATAATAATCATCCAACCAATGCGTTAGATTTTAAGATCTTGGAGTTAAGGGTCCATCCAATACTTTTAAGATCTACACCTACTCATCAATGTCCCCGTTAGTGTACACGAGGAATACTATGCATAGGTGCGAATCTGCATATGTATACATGCGAAACAATAAATATCATTTCTAAAAAAACAGTTTACACTAAACGACAAAACAAATGCTATATTACAAATATAATATGTTTACTATATAAATATATTTTATTTAAAATGCGATAATTGATAGTCGTCTCCCGGATCCTGCACACCAGGGGTTTGCGTCATTCCAATCGCCACGTTGCGAGCCAATAGCAAGTAACAGGCACTGTGAAACTTTTAAGGGTCCTAAAAAACGCATGAACGTTACGAAGGCAATAACGTCACTGAGTTTAGGCAGTAGGAAGTGTCAGACACAGCCGGGGGCAACAACCATCACGTTTGTGCCTCACTCAAAACCGCCTATGTTTCGCTATTTACTATGAATGTTATGATATTCATTGTACACGCGCGCGCAATCACATAAGTACAAACTGTTGTTCGTAATAGTTTTGTATATATATATATAATATGTACTTTTTTCGATTTTATTCAAATACACCCACGTGATTTCATATGATACTTTCCAGGGCACTTACGGTACAAGCATAGAGGCAATCGTCCATCGTAGAGATATCTCATTATAGGAATTCTTATAGCAGCCATGTGTCAGCTCATTGTATGTATGCATATATCTGTATCCAGGGACACAGCCAGAATTCCCTTGGATGGAGGTTGGAGGCGTTCTAAGTGGAGGTAGGTTTTTGTAAATTACACTGCGAAAGGTAAGAGGAAAAGATCTGGTCATTTGCTATTTATTTTGTTTCATTCAAGAAGATAAATGTACAAACATAAACTTACATTATAATACCGTCACTGAAGCAGAAAAAAAAATAGAAATTTCAAATTTAGTGGCTTTTACGAGATTTTTGCATAGGGCTAGATAAAAAGGTAAGAAAGAATTTTTAAAAAAAGTTTACAAAAATTCAGTCGCAGGTTTTTGAAAAAAGGGAGGGAGAAAGTACAAAAAATTCATTTTTCGTGATTATTTTAAAAAATATTAAATTTATGAGAAACATACAAAAGATTAAAAAAAAAGAGCATACAATTCTGCATATAAAAGGTTATTCATATTTTTTCGATAATTTTAGTATAAAAATTAATTCAAATTTGGCCAAATTTTTCACAAGGTGGATTTTCACATAAAATACATGCTTATTTAATAGACATGCAATTTTTTCAGGAATATAAGTTTAAAAACTCATTATTATTCATTTATGCATATATTATTATGTATAATTTTTTACTTATTTATTACGCATTATAATAAAAATGTTATTAAAAAATGCACTTTATAAATATATTCAAAAATAGTTTTTCTTCCAATCATTGAAGATTTTGACAATAAAATAACTTTTAAAACACATTTATTATTTATACAAATTATAAATTATTTACTTATAACTTATTATGATTTACAAAATTATTAAAATATCGTTTTTTCTTCGATTTTTCGGAATTTTTCACAATTATCAAGGTGGAAAATAACTTTTTAGTACATTTATTATTTATTTATAAAATTTAATTATAACAATTATTTTTATAATGATAAATATATTTAAAAATCGATTTCTCCTCCAATTTCTCTAATTTCTTGAAAAGATTCAGAAGTCAAGTTTTCTATTTCTATTTCTCCCTCATCATACACAATATTTGAAAAATTTGTACACAAATTAAATTCACAGTTCTACAAGCCGATGAACAGTACAGCAGTAAATAAACACTACACGTGCTCGGAAATAAAATAACAGTCGATCCGGCAACGGTTTACACAGTAACACTTACAACGTACAAGCTTGTGTGTCGGCTCACCGCGCATCTGTATGGCGCATGTAATGTGCCAGCTGTCCTCGCTCTCCCTAAAATTCTTCAACTTTCAGGGTCTGTTCTTTTTAAGCCCATGCACGTATATAAATTCTCACTATGTAGAAGAGAAACCGCAAATATTGTAGTTTTACGTACAATAATTATATTTTAATATTTTTTTTATTTAGTTTTTAACTATTCATATTAATACGCGCAATGGACATAATTTTACATTTATTAATAAAAGTTACATTCATTAAATTTTAACAATTCTTTACACCACAATCTTATAGAAGACACTTTGACCAATACTTGTTCATAAGTTTGTTAAAAAATATTTATTTTGAAAATTTCTGTAGAAATTTTAAGTTAAGAAAATGATGTATACTTGCGAACTCAAAAAAATTATAAATTTTAAAACTCGCTCATTTTATGCCAAGAAATCAGTACTAACTTTTATTACTTTTTTCGAAGGCCTATATATGTAAAGTTCATATTGTGAAGTTTTTTTTAAATGTAAGTACATTTGTAATAAATTGTTAATATGTTTATGCATTAGTTGAAAAAAATAAAAAACAAAAACGTTATTACTTTATTTTAAGTAATTATTAATAATTTAATTAATTTCTTTTCATTTTACGTAAACGTACAAACATTTAGCTTTAAAATGCTTTTTTGATTTTTGTCTCTACGACTACTATAACGGATTTTATTAAAATTTGTATGTTGCAATGTCAGAAAAAAATTAGCCTTCCCGCTCATCGGGGCGGACTCCGACAATCAATTTTTTTCTAATAATTCAATTCCATTTTTTCACATAGTATTGGCCTGATAATAAAAATGACAAATAGCTTTCTTGTAGAGAATTTAATGCTCTTTAATTTTTGTAATTTGTCTTTTTTTCGTAAATTTTTTATTTTTCAAGATAATTGAAAAAAACTAATTTTTTCACCTTCCCCCTCCTCTTTTTCGAAAAACCGCGACGGAATTTATGTAAACGTTTTTTTAAATTGTTTCTCACCCTTTTATCTAGCCTTATGCAAAAAATCTCGTAGTGTAACCCTCTTTCCTTTTATGTATTTTTCAGAGTATAAAACAACTTCTTTTATTTTAATATTTTTTTTTTTTGAAAGAGAAGCCACAAGTCAATTAGGACTAGGCCGGAGCCTAGAGAAGCAAAATTTGTGCCGGGTCCAGTATGACGGGATTTGCAATGAAACTCAGCTGTAATATAACAATAACGTTTTTATTGTTTGCCAAGAATTAATACATGTAGGCAACTCTATCACATAGTTATCCCCCCCCCATGAATCATAAATATCACAAATAAATTAAGCCCTGCTTTAACAATATTAAAGGCAACATATATATATATATATATATATATATATATATATATATATCATAACGAGTGTGTATAATATTCAGTAAATATATATAAATATAAAATTCTCCCCCATTTCGTGACTAGCTAGACACAGACAAACATAACAAGACACACTGAAACATAAGGCACATAGACTCACAATTATACATCAATTCTAACACGAATGCCCCTGGAATGCACCCGCCTTGCAGGCAGTGTTAGTACCATATCCAGAACCCAGCAGTAAGAAAATGTTCGCCCATCAGCAACCCATTTCTGTAGAATTACTTAAAGCCAAAACTCCAAAAAGGATAATAATTACTCATAAAGCATAAGTAAGACCGGACCGCCCATATGTATAGCATTCCACAGATCACTGACCCATCATGAGCGTGTGAACCTTAAGTTCCTTCCACAGCATTAAATAAAAATTTACGGAAACTACATCACCTGATTTTTAAACAGTTGTTATACAATTCTAAAAGGTTAATTTGCTTCACAATTTCAGAAGGATTCAATAAATCAGTATACTTTCAAGTAGAAAATTAATCAGTTGAGGCTTTACAAAATCTTGAAAAAGGAATCAAACAGTATGTGTTTTACAAGTTAAAAAAAATTAATCATTATATGTTCTATAGTTAAAAAAATATTAATCAGTATGTTTTACAGTTAAAAAAAAAATAAATCAGTATATGCTACAAGTGGATAAGGTTGATCATTATATGTTTTACAAGTAAAAGGAAAACAATCAGTCTAGACTTTTGTGAGTTACAAAATTAACTAGTGTATGCCCAGAAAAATGTGCAAATCATTTTCTATTAAAACCCGACTGGCTATATAAATATAATAGAAATGAAAGTACAATAAAACGGTTGTGCCCTAGCAGCTGTGGAAGCGCGCCAGCATGTGGTTGACAAAATTTGACAGGAATCTAACCTGCCTCAGGCTGCACAAACAGGTGTCAGACAAAAACTAAGTTCCCTTTTTAAACTCCAGAAAACGGCCAAAAAAAAACAAAGAAAACCCCCAGCCCTTAAATGTGAAACTCAAGTTGAATTTAATATTTACTCATTTCTGTTCCAGCCGGAACAGAGTCCATAACATGTTCTATAATTTTGTAAGGAGTAATATAATAATGAAATGCAAACGGTAAAATGTGCAAATGTAAAAATATCTCTGGCACGCTCCCCCAGTGCAGCACACAATTACAAGCAATGCACTTAGTGTTAGGTAATTCAGTTATAAAAAAAATGTTCTTGAAATTAACTCATGATGATCAGCTGTTCCCATTTATAGCAGACAGTCTGGACACGTGGTCACATGGATTCAAATGAATATTACTGTAAAACAGGTGCACTGCCGGCCCGGCCCCAAAAGAAAAATAAAGAGTGCATATCACCTTAATACTGCTGCATAAGTGCTACATCGTGAACCGGTCACCAGCCTCCCTCTCCGGACAGGATCTTCTCTAATGGTCCATGACTGATGCAGTTGTACGGCAATCAGCAAACCAAATCTCCGGCTTAATCAAGAACCCTGTTAATTCATATAAATTAGAGAAATGTTCACCAAAAATGTACACCCGAGTTCAGGTAATTAACCTCAGAACGGGCCTTCAACCAACTCTCAATAAATGCACAAGTTTCATTTATAAAGTCTTCGCAACCTGCTTAAAGTGTAGAAAATCAGCCATGGAATAATTAAATTTTGATAATGAAAAGAGTATATCAAAAGTGGCGTAATGTAAGAGTCATCAGTACTATGTCTACATGCTTCAACAGAAATTAACAGGAAAGCGCCACGTGGTGACCAATAATCATTATTTGACCAAAATTTTAACTTCAATGCACTCACAGTATTAATAAAGTTTTAACATTGATAATATTTCCTCTATGGAAGTTCTCCCAAATAAATTCTCTACAGTAAAGTTAATTAAAGAGCTCCCCGACCGTCTGCTGCGTGAATGGACACAGTTCACAACCTGACTACGCATTAACTTTTAGCCATTAATATTTCAACGTTCTACACCTTTATCATGACAATGACAATTAAAATACCTCTCACACTATTATAGCAATAATAAAAGGAACATGTGCTATATACTGAACGTTAAGTAAATTACTGAACAATGAGTTTTCTTTTAATATAAAAACTGCCGGGTCGCACCCACATAATTAGGTCCCTATACGGTTGCATACACCTTGTTATTAAATATCCATTTAATATGAATTACATTTAAACACATAAAATAATACAATTCTTACCGGGAGTCGCTTAAGTTTCAGCAAGCCATACAGATGCGGAGAACTACGCCGTAATTGTTCGGAGAGAGAGAGAGAGAGAGCCCCGATGTATTCGTAGCGGGGCGATAAACTGGACTGCCCGCACAGGCAGAGCAAAGCGACCCCTCACTGCGAGTTGCGCGCGCAACCGTACACTTTGCCGTTCACTTACCCAGCAGAACAAAGGTCGCTCTGAATAACCGGCGATATATTTTACAATTAATTTTTCTCGAATATTCAACGGCCGGCAACTACCGGCACAGTAGAAGCCACTTAATTTGAATTTTTTCCTTCAGTGACTGTACTAATATTAATATAATCTAAAATTAAACCAAGTCATGAAACAACAAACATGATATCTTACATTATCAAGAACCAGGATATAAAAGAAACCGGGAAGCTAACACAAATTATATCCCACCTTCTGGAGACGCTGAATGTACTTCTGGAGTGTTAAATGTACAAAGTTTTTAAAACTTTTCCTTAATGATTACATTTGCTGTAACATTAACTTTTAACAGCATATTCCACTAACTGTAACTTTTCATTTTGCTGTAACGTTTGCAGCGAATGGAATTAAAACGGCCTACTTGTTTTGCCACAGATATGAATTAAAGCTTTTGATAAAATGGGAGTGTACGCCGTCAGGAATAAACATTCCAAAATCCCCTACGGGGTTCACACATACGTGTTTGGCCGCACGTTTTGTTGAAGTTACCATACAAATCAGTTGAACGGTAGACGTTATAAAGGCGTCTATACGGAAAAGGGCACATTTTCAGATTTGAAATATTGATTTGTTTTCGATAAAGTAATAAAGCACTAAACGGAAAAATACAGGGAAAAATTATTCAACACTGATCGCGAAACCGTTCACATAAATAGACACATCTGTACAAGATTTGAATTGCAAACAAGAAACTGTTTAATATAAAAATTTGTTAAGTTGTTCTTTAATAATTTGTTTGCTATTATAAAATCAATTACGTCTATAATTTATTAGAGGATAAATTATTGGTCTGAAAGTATGGTAAAAGGCTTTGTGTATGCTGAGGGCTGCATAAGCATTCAGGCTACCTCTTTCTACTGGTTAGGAGGCCACAAAGCCAAACCCTAGGTATAAATTTTTAACCATCACTATACCACTAGACTGAGTAATATTTTCGCGAAGAGTTTTCATATTTGCAGGATGGTTATAGCTTACCCCAATTTGAAAAGTACATTCTCAGATATTAACATTAGCTTAACTACTTAATTGTACTAATATAATTATATTAGCCTATGTGATACCAGTACATATTACTCCTATTTAATTAATAAATTTCTTTTTTATTTATCCCTCTGGGGGAAAGGGTAAACCCCAGACCCCCTCGCTGTGCTACTGTATATCCACAAATAAATACAGATTACCTTGGGGTATATAAATTTCCGCTCGTGTATCCACATATTTTATACAAACCATAAAAAAAAAACTTTATTTTTACTCTTAAAGAAACATTTTCCGTTCGAAGTAAAATGAAGACTATAAAACTGAAATGGGAAAAAATTAATTGAGTGAAGTAGCATTTCAGCAGTTTTGTCTGTGTGAAATATCAGTTTCGACAGTTTGTTAGAAGCCTGAGGACAGAAGTTGAACAGTGAAAGAGATGCGCAGTGTACGAACAACTCGTTGCGAGGCTAACAAAATTATCATTTATTGCGCACATGCGCACAACAGTCTTGTACAGTGTTTCATTGTGTGGACATCGGCTACAACAAGACTGAGAAGAATAATGGAAGCATGTGTGTGACAGAGAGGGAGATACTATGGAAGGGAGACAGTGAACTGTTATCGCGTCGTCTCCCCTCTCTTTTCTCTCGATAACTTAGTTATACTTGTTAAGTGGGGGTAATTCATGCATTGGGTCGGCGCAGCTTACTGTTCAGGGACGAATGTCGGGCCTATACTAACTAGAGTTAGTCGCATGTATTCCCATCGTTTATTTTGTAAAATACTGTAGCTAAACGATGTAGCGCTTAAAAATAACTATTACAAACTGTTTGAGATCGAAGTCCTATTTGTACAAAATTCGTGAATGTCATTACGTAAAACTCATTTATTAAATTTAGAATATTAAGTTCATTTTCAAATTCTGAGAACAACAAAAGTAAATTTAAGTTGACATGGAAAGCCCACCAATCGCTCGCGCACCAATATTGTTTATATAACACATATATTATAACAAACATATATTATAACACACATACAAGATCCATTACGTTTAGTTACACTACAATAACGAAATTC